>CM051273.1:23590197-23837697 GCA_027921565.1 Artemia sinica | reverse complement strand
GCATAAGATATTAGGCAGTTTCTTCAATTAATACAATATTAAATAACAATCAATGGAAAGAGAAACAAAATAGCCAAACAAAAAACTAGACTTTCAACATTACCATGCCATCATCCCCCCTTAACACGCTACTTTCCTGCCACCTCACCTCCCATCTTCCCTGCCACCCCACCTCGTTATTACCCTCTATCATATCAAACTGTCCAAATCATCTGTCAGAGAAGTCATCTTCCCCCCTTTCTACCAACAAAAACATATTACCCATCTATTAATAAATATATTTATTTTTTCTTAAACTTTTTCTTACAAAAAAGTTAAACTTTTTTTTGTTAAACTCTTTTACTTTCTTATTACAATCCAAAAGATATTCAGCCGCCCTGGTGCTGTTCTATAAAACATTCCACGCAAAAGTTCCAAGAGACTGCAATCTGAATCCGGATCGTATGCTGCTCCCATGCTCAACTGCCAAATTATCACTTAACCCAGTCTCATAATCATGGGTATAATAATAATTATTAATGTTTATAACCCGCTAATAAATACAGAGAAAAGCAGAGTACAAAGAAAAAAGAAAGGAAAACAACACAAATACGAAAACTCTACAATTGAACGAAAAGGCGGATGAGCCTGCAGTGCGGCCCAAGCTTGTCAGGGGCTGACCTTAGCAACTTAATTTGAAGTAACTCAAGCTTATTTGTCACATCAGATGCGCTATAATTATGAATAAGTTTTCGGTTCCGAGTACGTGAAGGCAAATAAACAAGAAACTCAATATATCGAAAGCACTACAAGCGCAGGCGCCTAACATCCTTTTAGCAGACTAAAAACACCAACAGCAAAAGTACAGCATGATCACAAAAAGTTGAATATAACTTACATAAAGCTTTCCGTTTAAATTTGGCCCTATTTGCTACAATTTTGAATATCCAACCCGATTTTTTTTTCTAGAATCATCTACAAGCTTATTACGCATACTCGTAATGCTGGAGCATACAGAAATACAAAGCCATTTCAAAGAACAAACAATAGGAATAGTAAAATCAGAACATTTAAGTGGGAATGACGACGCGCGGGAGTTAAAACATAAATATTCGCATTTATCGGTATTTAAAGTTTAACCATTTTTACTAAGTGAATCACGAACGGTACCAACCATTTTAGACAATGAGGATTTCGATCGGCTAATCAATTAAATGTCGTCAGCGTAAGCTAAATATGAAATGCGTATTTTCAGCATGAAGACAGAACGAATTATATCATCCTCATTAATTTCTGCGTTAAAATTCATTTTCACAAAATTCAGCACCGGGGAAATTATCCGTTCACCTTGATTGTCCGTTTCTCGCATAGCTAAGCTCATTATATCATATTAACGCACTCTAGAGTCCGCTAGTGAGAATTATTATAGATTACGCTGTTTCTAAGCAACGCACATTAGTAATGATCTACTAAAATACTTTGTACTAGATTATTTGTAAACTAGAAAACGAAAAACGCAGCTTCATAATCACGTAGTTCACCAACATTGGGGAAACCAAAGACTTAAAAGAAGCACATGTATCCTTCACTTCTTGAACATGCTTACCTATTATCCTTACTGGTTTGTTTTGTAGAATTTGTACTCTTTTGAAGTTACCGTAAACATTCCTGCTCCGAGTGAGATAGCTATGAAACATATGTGGGTGAATAATTGAATGATACATCATTAGTTGAATTCGCTATGACTGGAAAATGTTGCATCTTCACATCATTCCAACTTCTCTGGTAATTTTGGAAGAATTGGCGTCATTATGCTATTTTTATGTCTGTCTCCATGACAGATTAGAATCAATAAAAAAAACATAAGTATCGTAAGCAATTCATTTACAGAGTAAACTAAGGCTCATAATAAATTTCAGCCTTCTCAACACTTCATTAGCTTTTGGTACAAGTTTATTTATAAAATTCGCGCATATTGTTAATGTTGTGTCATCAGCTAAATAAGTATCATAAATATCTTGAAGCTAAATTGATTACTAACTAATGTCTGAAGTTATAAGACGTATAGTATCCTTAGAAGGATCAAAGTAGTCCATTTGCTGTTTAAAAAATAGTAAATTTTTTTCGATAAAATAAAATTTCAAAATAGGGATAAAATCCTTTTTAATAGACAGTGTCTAATAAATTTCACAAAAAATACCAGATATTTCGGTCACATATACAGTGACCGTCATCAGTAGTAAAACTGGTAGTTTTACTACTGATGACGGTCACTGTATATGTGACCGAAATATCTGGTATTTTTCTGTGAAATTTATTATACACTGTCTATTAAAAAGGATTTTATCCCTATTTTGAAATTTTATTTTATCGTCATGGAAAGGCAGTGTGGTCTCCGAAATTATCTACGTTAAATTTTTTTCTGTTTAACAACCTATAAATAGTCGTTTTTCTCTATCTATATATATATATATGAAATTGAGGGTATGAGCCATCATTCTCAAATATGTTCACAATGTCATTCTTTTTTTTTTAGAAAATAGTATATTCCACGAGTTTCCTGTTCATCAAGTTTTTTTGATTTTTTTTTTTAGACGAAGAAGGTAATAGACTAGGCCGTTTAAAGCAATGTGCTTTTTTCTGGTAGGCCTGATCTTGTAGACATACTATTAAATAATAAATTTTATCACTTCCTTACACAGTAGAACCTGTGTAACCAAAAATCCCAGACAGACTTTCAAAATCATTGTTTGAACTTTGGGTTATCGAGATCCCATTGTGGACAATATTCCATGTCGATATCCCATGCTCGCCTTCTTCTTCAAGAATAATGGTAGTCTTAAAAGTCATATTTGCACGTATGAGGGGGTGAGGTAGGGTAAATAAGATTTCTCTTCCTATACAGTTCGTCCAAATAACCTTCCTTCCCGGAATAATTGAGAAAGTGTGACCCAAAATAAGCCTTATCGTGTTTTTGACTCCTCCCCTCCCCGAGGAGTAGCCTAAGCCCATGCGAACTTATGCTCACAAGAAACCTACATTTGGAGCAAGTTCATATAGAACATTCCCAATTCAGCACTGCCATGAGGATCATCTCCTGTTTGAACACATCGGCTTTTGCATTTATTGCATAAGAATCACATTCACAGATATTTTACGCGTTATCCTTCGTTAATAAACGGGTTAACTTGGCTAGGTCATGGAGACAATTTCACACAGAATTCACGTCTGCGTGAGAGTCATGATACCAGTAATAATCTGGATGCAGCTTTAAAACAGATAAGCAAATAGTGTATGTATTAGCTATCAAAACATATAGGGCAGAATGTCTTTTTGTTCACCCCAATAGCTTTAAGGTAACATCAGTATGTCAATATTAAAAAAAAAAAAAAAATAGATGAGCTGGTAGGTTTTAGGTTAGCGAGTTCACTAAGGGAATAGATTCTTTTTCTCTCTCTCTGTCTTTCTCTCTTCCTCTATCTATCTCTCTCTCTCGTTCTCTCTTTCTCTGCCTTCTTATTGGGTTTAATTTACCGCTTTTTGTTTAGTTTTTACAAAAGGATTGGCTATCGTTCACGATTTTAAAAGGATATAGAAATAGTGGTATTGCTTTCAGTTTCTTCTTGTGTTCAAAATGTCCATATAAAATCAACCTGTTTTGTACATTATTTCATGGTAGTGATAGGGCAAAATTGTTTGAACCTCTAAATCTAAATATCCACAGAAACGATACTTTTCTGCTTATTGTTTTTCCCCTTGCTTGCTAGTAACTTGAGTGTAGCAAATGACCTCAAAGCCATTTTTTTGCTTGCAAAGGTTTCGTCAGCGTATCAACAGATGCGCAAGTTGTCAGTACGTAGATTAGAGCAGCTAGCGCTCATTTGAGTCCATCACAATTTCTAGCTAATCAGAAAAGTCTATATGAAATCTGATTGGCTCATATTGGTGCTAGCTAAATCTCGTATTATTAGAATGTTCCTGTGAATCAGCCTTTAAAATGTTATTTCTGTCGCCGCTAGTCAATCTGGCTTGTCTTTAGGCTGAAAAATCGTGAAAGCTTCAATTTCGCAAAAATGGCTTCTATTTTTTGCTGTTTATCTGTTTATACTTTGTAGTCCTTCTTGATGAACTAGGTGTTCAATAGGGCAATTGCTTGTTCGAAGATGAAATTAAAAAATTAAAGCAAATATGTAACAAAATAAACCAATCAATTTGACGAAGCGAATGTAAAGACCGCCATGTTAAGTCTTTAAGTTTTTTTTATATAATATCTTCTGTTTCTTTTAGGCTGATAATGAATCGTCGGAACCAGAAGATGAACCTGATCTAGAAGCATCTCAGACATTAAGTGACATCATTGATGAAGAAATCCAAGCTCTCGACACCGTATCGGCTCAAGGATTTGAAAGCTCTGTTGATTTAGCTACGTTTTTGATTAACCGTGCCTGTGGAAACATTGTACTGGCGAATTATTTCAACTGGTACCTTGCTTCCGAGTGTGAAGAAGCAGACAAGAGCGCAAAATATGATAGTAGGACGAGGAACGTATATCTAGCAGTTCGTGACAGGTTTTTGAAGCAGTTGCAAACTAGTGGTAGGCGATCTAAGCAGCTAAGGAAAGTATTAAAACGACAACAGATTGTTTGGGAAAGGATAACAGGACTTCTGAAGACGGTGCATAGAGAAGCAGCTAACAGGAAGAAAAAGATTGAGCGACTGCAGACGCTTCTTGAAGATAAAGATTTTCAAAAAGCTTGTGGAAGTGAGACAGAACCATTAGTGTTCCCTCTCGAACCTCGGTTACGAATTTCAGGGGTAGATGCCTCAAAGGGCAACCTTTTCAAGTCAAACTTGATGCCGGCTTTTTTATCATTTAAGACGGAAAATAATAAAACATTTCCTGCCATTTTTAAGATTGGTGACGACCTGAGACAAGATCAACTTGTTGTACAGATTATAGCTTTAATGGACAAATTGTTAAAGCGCGAAAATTTAGATTTAAAACTTACGCCATATCGTGTTCTCGCTATGCCGAATAAAACTGGTTTTGTTGAGTTTATTGACTCCGTTCCTGTTGCGGAAGTTCTAGAAAAAGACGGCTCTATATTAGAATTTTTTAAAAAGTTCCATCCCGATGAAAAAGCTCCATTTGGAGTTGCACCAGAAGTTATGGATTCATATATAAGAAGTTGTGCTGGGTACTGTGTCATAACTTACTTACTTGGTGTTGGAGATAGACATTTAGACAATTTGATGCTTACCAATTCTGGTAGAATTTTTCATATTGATTTTGGGTATATTCTTGGACGTGACCCAAAACCTTTACCTCCCCCCATGAAACTTACAAAGGAAATGATAGAAGCCATGGGCGGCGTTCAATCAGAACATTATCAAAAATTCCGGAAATTATGCTACACCACGTTTCTTCATCTACGGAGGCATTCAAATTTAGTCCTAAATTTGTTTTCTCTGATGGTTGATGCCACCATTCCTGATATAGCCTTAGAGCCTGATAAAACAGTGAAAAAAGTGCAAGATAAATTTAGGCTTGAAATGACTGACGAAGAGGCAGTTGTTTACATGCAAAATATGATTGATATATCTGCAACTGCTGTAATGGCGGCGCTGGTAGATCAGCTCCACAAACTTGCTCAAGCCTGGAGGAAATAGTTTTGTGTCGTTCTGATGATAGTGATGAATTGGGGTCCTGTTTGAGAAGTAGTTGAATTGGATTTTTCTATACAGTTGTTCAAGAGTTCTGTTATAACTGAATAAACCGTGCCTAGAAAATATACAAGCATTGATTAATTAATAATAAGTTGAGTGGGTCTTGCTAAAAATTTTCACCTTTAATAATGACCAGTCCCTTATATTGGCATTGCCTCTAGATTCTTAGGCTAGACAGCTTTTATGCTTAGTGGAGATCTGTCAGATTCTACAACGTCAACTGAAAATAATCAAATGGCTTGCCCTTTGTTGTACAGCGATATTGATCAGGGGTGTTTAACCAGGCTTCATATACAGGTGCAATATGATAATCATAGTTTATTGAAGGCTGAAGACAAAATATTACAGTAGTTGAAACAAAAGGCGAGAAAAGCAGTCGTGCTCTGGTGAAACTAATAACGAATCCGACACTTATCTACTGAGCTTCGTATCAGAATTAGGTAATTCACTTTTTACACATATACAGTCGTGTATAGCCAGTGGCTATATTCACGAGAACAAACACGAAAATGAACAAAACAAACATTAACACTCAACAAATTCAAACCACTGTCTTCCATGCCTCCACACCTTTCTCTATAAAGCTTCCTACCGCCATAATTAGGTCTCTAGAAGGTCTCTAGCTTCTTACCGCCATAATTATGTCTCTAGCTTCTAAGATGCTGGGACTGAGAGCAGTGGTAAATCCCCTTGGCAAAATTTTGTCCTTGAATTCACCAAACTTTGGCAATTGCTCAGAAAATGTTCCAATCCATTCCCATACTCCCCACGATGTTATATGTGATATATGCTTGATGGGCTTTTAATGTCTCTTTCACAAACCCTGGAGCTCCATAGACGGTGCTTCTGTATTTTATTTATGATTAAAGCAACAGATAGTATGAAACGCCCAAAATAAGACGAGCATAACAAGTTGATCAGTTCTATCGGTAAATTTTAATGTTCTGATTCCAACAATTTTAAATTCAATTTGATGATCAAAGGGAAGCCATATATTTAACTTAATTATTTCACATTCATCAAGATTGGCCATAAAAATACAGTTTTTAGTGGAAAAATTGATTTTTTTTTTTTTTTTTTAAATTAATTTCAATTGGCACTAGATCTAGTAATTTCCTTTAAAATAAAGAACTCTACGATGTTCCAGTGCCAAGCTATCTGTGGAAAAGAAAAAAAGATGCCGTTTAGGCATGATGCTGTAGTAGCTGCCACTTTTCTTGATTTTCAAACCAATATATTTCCCTTTTTGTTCAAGCCAGGGGAAAGTAAGGTGGGACATAGCTTGTCCCATCGCACCTGCTGCTACCATGTCTATACTTTTAATTATAGCATTAAAAGCATTTATAAATAAACTTATTCGCCAACATTGCCAAAGCTAATGTTTATAAAAACTACGTCAGTTAAAGAAAAGAATTTAATATAGAAAAGGTTTTCCTATGAAAAATAAGAGCAAATTTATAACGCGAATAGGGTTGAAATTAGTTTATGTGATATTTTAAACTTAAAACTGACAAAATTAAAATAAACAATGAAACTAGATTTAAACGGCCATGAATTATCTTGTATAATGTTGGGTTTGGTGCACCTTGACTCTCCCCCTCTCCAAAAAAGCCAAAGGATCATTGGAACATTGCTGGAAAAAGCTGTTTTCTACGGTACTCTTTTTCATTGTAAAATCAAAACAAAAAGGTCAAATACTGCTCGAATTTCCACGAAGTTTTCCTGACGATTTAAGTATTGTAGCTTTCAGCTTAGTTTTAAATTAGTTTATTAAGTAATATATTTTCATCGACTGTCTCTTTCTTTTAAATTTGTCCCTTTCCAAACATTTAGAAAGTTAATCGGTTAAGCTAAACTTTTAGTTTAAGCTAATTCAGTTTTCTGTAAAACAAAACTGATAACTTAAACGTTTGAAAATTTTTAAATCTTTTTGGCTTAAGTCTGATTTCTTGATTCATAGTAATTTCTGATTGATTTTACATTGGAAGAGACCTAATTTTTGCATGTTTTAGATTTTAGTTATCTTTTCTCTAAGGAAAACCAAAGGGTCCCGAAAAGGGTTCCAGTGATTGGCCCAAAAATAAACTTTATCAGGCATAAGAACAAATTATTTTACTCCCTCACCCCCCCCCCAAAAAAAAAAAATTAAAAGGAGCCTATTTTGTGTAAAATAAAGTAAAAGGCCATTTTTTCCTTTTTGTTTTCATTGCCTATGCTTGTATTAACACAGAAAAGAAAAGAGAAAAGGAATTAATATCCCCTCCAGAACCATAGATACAATGTTTTTTTTTGTTACTAAATCAAAACTGGGGGGAATATATTGTAACACTATCTACAAAGCTATGGCAATTAGGGATCTATGGCAACGGAAATATACTCTCTTGTCATAATTCAAGCATGAATAAACAAACCAAACCTCTAATTTAAAATTTACTGAACTGTTAAATGTATGTTGCTATGGTTAAAATAATATATAAAGAACTAAACATCGGAAGTCCATGCAGAATCCTAGTAGAAACAATAGCGTTAATTTAGTAAGGAACGTTGCTTCTAAGTGATTTAACATTACTTATTTATTCCCCCAAGCCTCACCATACAGAACATATGTTGTAGAAATTTTAGGGGGGACTGATTCATTTGCAAATTAACGATCTAATGCCTCTTTTGAGTGACAAAACCTATTGGAGGCCACCCAGCCCCCTTTTCAAGTTCGTTGGGGCTCCTGAGCGTCCTTGTAGTCTAATATAGTAACAGATGAAAATCTTGAGACGGTCACTTTAATTACAATATTCAAAAGGTTGACGCAAAGAGTACCAGACGCGTGGGCCCAAAAATATGAACAGAAACCATTTTATAACAAATGCCTCATAGATAAATTTTGGTAAAAATCTGGGGATGTCATTCTATGCCCAAATCTGGATCCTACACAGGTTTTCATTAATGTATCTGCAAGGCCCTGCAGACTGATATTTTAGTTTATACCAGTCGACGTATGAAAGAAAAATTGGGGCAAAATAATTCCACAATTTGCAAACTACGAGGTAGTTTTAATTCAGAAATGAAGCACGAGTCTGTTTTGAAGATCTATCTTTTCAGTTGGCTCCCAAGGTCCATGATTTAGTTGGCTTCTGCAGCTTGCGTCCTTAAGTGACATTTTTTCCAGAAATTAATAAATTTAATGTAGGATTACAGAACAGTTCCACTAACATTTTCAAGGTATCTAACAAGATTGAGCCCATAATAAAGAAATTACAATTTTGGGAGGTGGGGGGCTAGTTGCCCTCAATTTTTTTTTTGCCACAAAAAGGACATTATAACTTTCAATTTCTCTTCAAATGAGCCCTCTCCCAAGCTTCTAGTGCCAGTGGTTCAGTATGATCACCCCTGGGAAGAACAAAGAAAAAATAAACACGCATCTATGATATTTCTTGCAAAAAATTCTAAATTTTTGCAGATGGAGATTTGAAATCTCTTCAGTAGAGTTCTCTGACATGCTGGATCTGGGGCTGAGATTTTCAATAAGATTCCTTGGCTTTTGGGAGATGCTTCTCACTTTTTTTGAAAATCCGGCAAATTTTCTCTAGCTCTTAGCTGTTAGTGGGTAACATTCTTAATGAATCTTGTGTGTTTGGAATCAGCATTAAAATTCAATTTATGATGCATCTATTGTTATCGTAATTCCGGTTTTTAGAGTTTCAGTTACTATTGGGCCGAGTCGCTCCCTACTTACAGTTTGTTACCAAGAGCTATTTGAAACACTGTACAAGCAAAAAAAAGTTAGCACCGTCGTAATTTTTCCTGAAATAATCTGCCTTTGGTTAGAATGCACTAGACTGTTACAACATTAAACAAAAGAGATAACAGTCTTATTTGGTAAAGTGAATGATCAAAGGCGACGGGCTATTCTTAGCCCTCCCATTCATGGTTCTGTTTCAACCATGCCCGATCAATCATATATGCTCTGATCCTGAGTACCTGAGAGGTTGAAGTTGATCATTAGGTTGACGTCTGAAGAACAAATGTGCAAACATTGAAACATAAATTTTGCATCACATTAATGTACCACCTACCGACCGATAAAATTCCTGATTTGTCTTGTTGTTTAATGTGAGGGACTGTAATCCTCCAGTCAAGTACCAAGGATACCAGCAAAAACTTTCCCCCCACTCCTCAACATTCATATCCGAAAAGGGTCATATATAATTCAAAATCTGATTTGCCGCTAGTCTTTTGTTGAGGTTTTAGGTGACTGTTGAACCTTTTTTTGACAGAGTTAACAGAAAAACTTTTAGGGATAATTTCCCCAAGAAAATGATTCCAGATTAGAGTGCTGCGTCGAATGAAGCTATTCTTCAAATAATCTGTTCTTGGTGTGCCAACCCCAAGATAATTTGACCGAGCTGTGTGTTTTCGTGTCTGTTTTGTCTATGGGGACAATGGGGGGGGGCACAATACGAGAAAGTTCTAGAGAAGGAAGTGAATTTATGTACTTATAGAAAACAGCCATCGACGCTACATCGAACCCCTCACTAACAGACTGGGGAGAGTCGTGGGGAACAACTAAACTTGCCGTATTAGCTCTATTCTGGATCTTTTAGAGTGGTGCCAATAACGTTTTCGGAGCACCAGTATATAGCAGGCATTCGTACTCGGTGATGGGTCTGATGCAAGACTTGCAAAATGGGATGATCGAGCTGAGCGGCAGAAGGTTTTTGCAGCGAAGGGTGATGCCTATCTTTCTTGCGCAGGAGGTTCTCACCCGATCAAAGTGGGTTTTCCAAGTGAGATCTGTGGAGAAGTGGATTCTGAGGAGACGAAGCTCTTCGGATTTCTTTATAGCTTCATCCATGAAAGTGAAGCTGGGGTGTATGCTCGGCACTTTCTATTGGAAGATCATCAGCTCTTTTGTTTTGGATGCATTGAAACTAACCATCCAGGCATCGGACCACTTTTCAATTTCCAAAATATCTCTCTGGAGGGGCAGGGTGGCTTGGAATGGGTCTTCATGTTTTGGTACGACTATATATGTCGTGGTGTCAAAGGCAAAGTGATGCAGAGGGGTTGCAAGTTTATCTCCTATGTAATTTATGTATAGAATGAAAAGTGTAGGTCCCAATATACTACCTTGGGGTATGCTTGCCTTTATTGAATAAAATTAATTAAAAAAAAACTTTCCGAAGAATAAGTTTTTCAAAGAAAAGTAAAGGCCATTTTAAACTTAAGCTCAGCAGATTCAAACACTTGTTAAAATTGAAACTCAAAACGACCAGAAATTACTATTAAAGAATAAATGAAACCCAAAACGAACAGAAATTAAATAAGCAATCATAGCAAAAACATTCAAAAAGTAATAATATAAATGAATAAATAGATCTTAAAGCGAGTAATGCTTAGATTGAATATGAAAATCAAGCTTATAACGAGCAGAAATTAAATAAACAATTAATGCAAAAAAACATACAATAGATATTAATGTAAATGAATAAATAAATCTTAAAACGAGTTTATACATCAAATATTCAGTTTAATTTATTAGTTTTTTCTAAAGTTGTTCAAGACGAGTATATTTTCACTACAAACAAGAGTTTGGATACTGCCCCCTTCCTTAACTGTAAATAAAAACCAAAAGCCTACTGCATTATTGGCGCTTAACTGAAACGAAATATATTACAATTATTTTCTTTTCCATTTCTTACAGTATTGAAAATAAAAATACAATTACAGTGAAATAAATTCTTGAACTGATGGATCTTTCAACAATCAATATCATTATAGCCTACATCAAATATTCAATTTGATGTTGTTTATACTTTCCAAGACTGTTCAAGGCGCATATAGTTTTCAGTAAAGCGCCAATGACGCAGTAGGTTTTAGACTTTTACAGTGAGAGAAGGAGGCGATACCCAAACTCATGTTTGTAGTGATTTTTGTTCGTTTCAAGCTTGATTTGCCTATTCAATTTAAGTTTCACTCGTTTTAAGATTTATTTATTCATTTACATTAATATCTATTGTACGTTTGTTTGCATTGATTGTTTATTTAATTTCTGTTCGTTTGAAGTTTCATTTATACTTCAATAGCAAAATATTTTTTTTTTTTTTAAGCTTGATTTTCATATTCAATCTAAGCATTAGTCGCTTTAAGATCTATTTATTCATTTATATTATTACTTTTTGTATGTTTTTTGCTAAGATTGTTTATTTAATTTCTGTTCGTTTTGGGTTTCATTTATTCTTTAATAGTAATTTCTCGTCATTTTGAATTTGAATTTTAACAGTTATTTGTATCTGCTGAGCTTAAGTTTAAAATGGTCTTTACTTTTCTTTGAAAAACTTATTCTTCGGAAAGTTTTTTTAATTAATTTTTGTTCGTTTTTGATTGCAAAAAGTTTCAAGTTTTTAAAAATTCCTTATTTGAAAATGAAACTTTAAAAAAAAAATCAAATGTTCATCAAAACTGGTATCAAAGTAACAATACCAAAGTGAACAAATGGGTCTGTGTCAACCTCGGAGTTTTTATTATCTGATGTTTGAACTATTTTTAACAAAATGGTTATCTCAAAATTTTTATCGGATGGGTTTGGGGAAAAAAGGGCTTGGGGATGGCTAATTGCCCTTCGGTCTCTTTTGACTCTTTAAAAGTGAACTAGAATTCTCTATGTTCAATCAAATGAGCCCTCTCTGAAGTTTATACGAGCATCCCTTCTATAAGAACCATATATACCCCCAGAGTTTAACTTATAACGCCTGTCTCTGGGTCCTGGGGGGTTGTGTCGATCCCGGAGTTTTAATATCTGATATTTGAATTATTTTTAACAAAATGGTCACCTCAAATTTTTATCGGATGGGTTTATCCATCCCATAAACCAAAAGGCGTGGAGGGCGGGAGGGGCTAGTTGCCCTCCGATCTTTTTTACTCTGAGAAAATGAACAAGAACTTTTAATTTCCATTCAAATGAGCCCTCTCTGAAGTTTATATGAGCATCCCTTTCATAAGGACCATATACGGCCCCAGGACATAGCTTACAAGGCCTGCCCCCGGACCCTGGGGAGTTGTGTCGACATCGGAGTTTTTGTTATTTCACTTTTGAACTATTTTAAAAAACATGGCTATCTAAAAATTTGTATCGGATGGGTTTGGGGAAAAGGGTTGTGTGGGGGGGGGGGCTAGTTGCCCTCGCATATCTTTTGACTCTTAAAAATTGAACTAGAACTTTCAATTTTCAATAAGTGAGCCTTCTCTGAAGTTTATACGAGCACCCCTTTCATAAGAACCATATACGCCCCCGGGACAACACTTACAACGCCTATTCCCCGGGCCCTGGGGGGCTGTGTTGACACCGGAGTTTTTGTTATCTAATTTTGAACAATTTTCAAAAAACGAGCTATCTTGAAATTTGTAGCGGATGGTTTTGGGAAAAAAAGGGCGTGGGGGGGCTAGTTGCTCTTAAATCTCTTGACTCTTAAAAAATGAACTAGAACTTTCAATTTCCAATCAAATGAGCCTTTTATGAAGTTTTATACAGCATCCCTTTCATAAGAACCATACATGCCGTTAGGGCATAACTTACGCCTTCCCCGGGCCCTGGTGGGTTTTATTGACACCGGAGTTTTTCTTATCCGACCTTTGAACTATTTTTAACAAAATATCTATCTCACAATTTTCATCAGATGGGTTTGGAAAAAGAAGGCGTGTGGGGGGCTAGTTGCCCTCGGATCTCTTTTGACTATTAAAAAGTGAGCTTGAACTTTCAATTTACAATCAAATAAGCCCTCTCTGAAGTTTATACGAGCATCCCTTTCATAAGAACCATATATGCCCAAGGGCGTAACTTACAATGCCTGCCCCCGAGCCCTGGGGGGTTGTGTCGACACCTGAGTTTTTGTTATCTGACTTTTGAACAATTTTTAACTTAATGGCTATCTCAAAAATGTTATCGGATGCATTTGGGGAAAAGGGACGGGGGGGGGGGCTAGTTGCCGTCCAACCCCTTTTGAATATAAAAACTGAACTAGAACCTTCAATTTTCAATCAAATGAGCCCTCTCTGAAGTTTTACGAGCACCCCTTCCATAAGAACCATATATTCCCCCGGGTATAAATTACAACGCCTGCTCTCAGGCCCTGGGGTCTGTATCCGCCCCGGAGTTTTCGTTATATGGTTTTTGAACTATTTAAAAAAAATGGCTATCTCAAAATTCTTATCGGATGTGTTTGATGGAAAAAGGGCGTTGGGAGGCTAGGTGCCCTACAATCTCTTTTGACTCTTAAAAAGTGAACTAGAACTTTCAATTTCCAATCAAACGAGCCCTCTTTGAAGTTTATACGAGCATCCCTTCCATAAGAACCATATGTGCCCCCAGGGCATAACTTACAACGCCTGCCCCGGGCCCTGGGGGGTTGTTTCGACACCGGAGTTTTCGTTATATCATCTTTGAACTATTTTTAACAAAATAACTATCTCAAAATTTTTATCGGATGCACTTGGAAAAAAGGGCGTGTGGGGCTGGTTACCCTCCAATATCTTTTGACGCTTAAAAAGTGAACTAGAACTTTCAATTTCAAATCAAATGACCCCTCCCTGAAGTTTATACGAGCATTCCTTCCATAAGAACCATATATGCCCCCAGGGCATAACTTTTAACCCTTGCCCCGAAGACTGTGGGAGGGAGTGTTCTAATCAAAGATATAATTTCCAGAACTTTCAACTACGTTGAACAAAATGGCTATCTCAAATTTTTTATCGGATGTGTTTGGGGAAATGGTGGGCATGGAAGGGGTTTTAGTTGCCTTCCAGTCACTTTCGACTATTAAAAAGGGTCCTAGCCATTTAAATTTCCATCCTAACGAGCCCTTTTTGAAGTTTCTATGACAACGCTTTCTATAAAAACCTTATATGCCACCAGGCAATAATTTACAACCCTTGCCCTGAGGGCTGTGGGGGGGGGGGGGTGTTGTCGTCCTCAAAGACCTAATTTCCCGAATTTTCAACTACGTTGAACTAAATGGCTATCTCAAAATTTTGATTCGATGTGTTTGGGGAACAGGTGGGCGTGAGAGGGGGGTTAGTTGCCCTCCAATGACTTTCAACTATTAAAAAGCGCACTAGCTCTTTGAATTTCCAATCGAATGAGTCCTTTTTGAAGTTTCTACGACAAAGCTTTCTATATAAACCTTATATGCCCCCAGGGCGTAACTTACAACCCGTGCCCTGAGGTCTGTGGGGGGAGTGTCCTCCTTTAAAACATAGTTTCTACATGGAAATCAACTACGTAGAACAAAATGGCTATCTCAAAATTTTTATTGGATGTGTTTCGGGAAATGGTGGGCGTGGAAGGGGTGTTAGTTGCCTTCTAATCACTTTTGACCCTTAAAAAGGGCACTAGAACTCTCGATTTCCAATCGAATGAGCCCCCTTTGAAGTTTATACGACGACCCCTTCCATATGAAGTGCCTCTGGGAAAAAAATAAATAAATAATAAAACATTGGAGCCGTATGGCCTTTACTATAGGCAACGCAACAGCGTTGCCTCTGATGAGAGAAGGGAACCCTTCAAGAACAACCAGCAGTGGACAAACAGAAAGAATACTGTTAATCATGTTTAACAGACGTCATCTGATGCCATACGCGTTAAGTTACTTCAGTTGGCCACGAGTCCATACTATATCGAAAGCCTTAGCAGTGTAGAAGAACAATAACCTGATTTTGTATCCTTTTGATAGAGGTTTGATCCCCTCCTGGTTTTGAGCCATTAAGCAGTCAACTGTTGAACGCTTCCGGCAGAATCCGTATTGGCGGTCACCTAAAAGGTCATTTGACTCCAGGTACTGATAAAGTGAAGAATTGGAAACGCTTTCGTAAAATTTTCCAATGCAGGAGAGGAAGCTAGTATGCCTATATGATTCCAAGCTCATTGGATCGCCATCTGGCCTAGGTATAGGAATGACACACGCAGACTTCCATATGTGTAGAAATGGTCCAGATGAAAAACAGAGCCGGAAAAGTGATGACAAAGTTTCAGCCAATTGGGCACTGCAAGACTTCAAGCCAACATTAGATATACTTTCAGGATTCGCGGATTTGGTCACATTAAGACTGCAGAATGCGAAGGACTTTAGGAGTTGAATAGTTCACACGATCAATGATTGTATTGGTCCGATCAGCAAAATCGGGAACTTCTTTACCGTTGAGAATTCTTCGAACGACTTTTAATGACCGTGTAGTTATATACCAAAATGAAGTTTCAATGGCTCTGGAAAAATCATGTCCTCAGGGTGGAATTTTATCTCCCTTTCTGTGGCTAATTAACATAAATGATCTTTTGAATGAGAAAATCGATAAAAAAAAACTGTATTATACAAGCTTATGCAGATAATTTTTGTGTGATAATAAGTTCAGAAAATATTTGTCAACTGGAAGAAATAGCTCGGAGGGTGTTTAGAAAGTTTGTGCAGTGGGCTGTTAAAAATAGACTTTGTTTTGATAAAAATAAAACTGAAGCGGTTTTGTTTACTAATAAGCATAAAGTTCCAAAAATTACTCTGAAATTTGGTGGTGATATTATTGATGTGAAAGAAAATGTTAAATATTTGGGTGTTATTTTGGATAGAAAATTAATGTGGATAGACCACGTTGTTAATAGAATTAATTCAGCTAAACAATATTCAACTCGTCTTTTATGTGCGCCAAAAACAACCTGGGGCCTAAAACATTTTGCATTGATGAAATTGCACAAGTCGGTTGAGGAAATTACAATTCCATATGCTGTTCCAGTTGGGATCGCTGCTCTTAAAAAAAAAAAAAAAAAAAAAAAAAAAAAAAAAAAAAAAAAAAAAAAAAAAAAAAAAAAAAACTCTGACAAACCTAAAATCAGCTCAAAGAATTTCGATGTTGGCAATCTCCGAATCTTTTCGAAGTGCACAGTCAGAAGTAATAACAGCAATTTCTGGCGTGTTACCTATTCATATTAGAGCGTTTGAACTGGCTGCATTAAGATATGCTTGCAAAGGCCGCCCTCAAAATTGGCCGATGTATAGTCCACCTTCTTTCCCCTTAGTTCAAAGATCATCTCTTCATAGTATTTTTACAGATGAAGTTCTTTCTGAACTGTTTGGACAAAGTATTTTTGATAATAATTTTATTTTAAACCGCCAGTTTCTAAAATCTAAGGTAGGCCTATATGAAATGCGGTATAGTGATTTTCAAAATTCATTTAGCTATTGGCCAAGCCGTTTCTTTTCGAGTAAAATAAAAAAAACAAGTTTTTTTAACTGAAAGTAAGGAGCGACATTAAAACTTAAAACGAACAGAAATTATTCTGTATATGAAAGAGACTGTCCCCTCCTCAACGCCTCGCTCTTTACGCTAAAGTTTTTTATTGTTTTAAAAAATAAAGTTGTGAGACAGAGTCAAACTTTAGCGTAAAGAGCGAGGCGTTGAGGAGGGGACAGTCTCTTTCATATACAGAATAATTTCTGTTCGTTTTAAGTTTAAATGTCGCTCCTTACTTTCAGTTTAAAAAACTTGTTTTTTTTATTTAATTTTTGAACGTTTTTGAATAAATGCAGGTTTTGATCTTGGCTCACCGTACATGAATAATTAAAACAAAATTTTCATATTAATTTACTTTTATTTAGTTAAATGGCTTCTCGAAACTTGTTTAATTTTATTTACGAACGTTTTTATTAGTAATAAATATACGTAACTTACGAATTAACTTACGTAACGAACTTCTATATTCATATATTTTTAATACATTTATTAGGGGGTTCGCCCCTAGTCAATACCTTGCTCTTTAAGCGAAAGTTCAAATCTTGTTCCAATTCTTTAGAAATGACCGCTTAATCACAAAGGCCGTTAATTAGAATAAATAGCTCTTATGAAAGTACTAAAAAATCTTTGGCTTAAAGAGCGAGGCATTGACTACGGGGTGAACCCAATTATATATGTAATATTTTCTGTTCGTTTAAAGTTTCGATGTTGCTGCTGTTGCAGTTGAAATACTTGTTTTTTTTATATTAAATTTATGATCTTTTTTTAAATAATGCTGGGAAGTCCGGCGTCCCCTTCATAGCAATGTCCCTTCCCCCATGAAAACTTCCTTCATGGAAAGACTCCTCCCACATAACCCCTGACCCACCCACCCCCCTCCCCCCCACTACCAGGAAAAATCTCCCCTGAAAACGTCTGTATACTTCCAAATAACCAATACTATATGTTAACATTGGGTAAAGTTCATAACTTTCAGCCCTCCCCCCGGGAAGTTCGGGGGATTAAGTCATCCTAAAAGACATACTTATAATATTTTCGAACATGCTGAACAAAATGGCTATCTCAAAATTTTGATCAGGTAACTTTGGGAAAAAAATGAGCGTGGGAGGGGGCCTAGTTGCCCTCCGTTTTTTTTGGTCACTTAAAAAGGGCACTAGAACTTTCAATTTCCATTCCAATGAGCCCTTCCACGATATTCTAGGACAACTGGTTCGATACGATCACCCCTGGGAAAAAAAAAAAAAAAAAAAAAACAAATAAACACGCACCCGTGATCTTTCTACTGGCAAAAAATGCAAAATTCCACATTTTTGTAGATGGGAGCTTGAAACCTCTACAGTAGGGTTCTCTGATACGCGGAATATGATGGTGTGATTTTCATTAAGGTTCTATGACTTTTAGGGGGTCTTTCCCCCCTTTTTCGAAAATCAGCCAAATTTTCTCAGGCGCCTAACTTTTGATGGAAAGGATTAAACTAAATGAAACTTATATATTTGAAATCAGCATTAAAATGTGATTCTTTTGATGTATCTATTTGTATCAAAATACCGTTTTCTAGAGTTTCGGTTACCATTGAGCCGGGTCGCTCCTTACTTACAGTTCGTTACCACGAACTGTTTGACAAATGACTTAATTGCTGCTTCTTCTTTTGGGCCCAAATACCAATTGACACAGTTTATTACCGGCCATTGCCGTCTTAATAGTTTCCTGCATAGAATTTGTAAAGTTCCTTCTAGCTTGTGTCATTGTTGCCAAATTCCTGAAACTTGCAGCCATCTTTTATTTGAATGTCCTTTATATTATACCCAAAGAATGTCTTTATCCGAACTAGGTTTTAGCTTTCCTTTTAGTCTGAATTTAGCAGTGAGTAATAAGTATGCTAGAAACCTCGTTATTTAAAAAAAAAAAGAACTAGGAGATTAGAAATTTCGTAATTGGTGATCATTGGTTTTTGGTCATTTTTCTTAATTTGAGATTTTAAGATTAAGTTAGTGTTTTTTTTTATTTTTTTTTCTTCATTTGAGACTTTAAGATTACATTAGTGTTTTTTTTATGTTTCGTAGTTTTAGTTTAGTATGTAGAGTGAAATACCTTGTCTGGTTTACTCACGAATAAATACTTACTTACTTGGCATGATCTTCGGTCTTTGAAAGAGTCTCGTCGTTTATTTTTAGGGCCTCTTTAACAATTCTCCACTGTTGATCCGTTAAAATGAATAAGCGAAACTAATTAGTTAAGTTCAGCATCGTTTTTCATCCCTAAAATTCAAAATAAACTATCTGTTGATTCCCAAAGACAACTACACCTCTAAGGACAACGACACCTCCTTAATCTGTTTTGTCAAATGTCTGTAGCTTATTTTGTTGATTTTTTTCTCCGCATTTTTTTTTTTTTTTTTTTTTTAATTTGGCAGCAGCTACTATTAAAAATTGCGTAGCTACATATGAAGGTTTTTTATTTTCCTAATTTTTTAAGATAAATATGATTCCTCTGTATGTTTCCTCTTAACCAATTAAAACAATGAGATTCATTTTAACTATTCTTGTTATTTTAAATTTTTTGACGATCGCTGTTTTTATGCTGTACTTTTTATTTCAATTTGACTTCATTTTGAAGCATTTCAGGCTCTTCCGGAATTCTCAAAATTTCTTCTTCTAATTACAAATTATTATTCAGTTGAATCTAAAAAAATTAATATTTTAAACTAATATTGCGTTGGGTACACTTATCACCAGACAGTTTCCTTAAAAAGCTCACTTTTTAATATTGGCTACTATGAGCCATAGTTTGCTCAAATCATGCTACAATCATTATTTGCTTCCAGTCAAAATTTTACATGGTTACAATATAGGCAGAAACAGCATGTTAGATTTTTAATAACACCAAGTTAAAACTGGTTAAGACTAAATCTCTTAAAATCATGCCATGGGTTGAGTAATTCTTCATATGAGTAACAATCACTACGACTACTAACAACTCACCGCAGCACTAAGCTGCCTGAGGCCAACACAGCTACGCCCGCTCCTCCTCCTTCCCAACCTATTCTAAGCTTCCCTCTTTACACCCTCCCAGGAAGTCCCAATGTCCCTTACGTTCCAATTTCCCTAAGATGAAGTTCCAATTTCCCTAAGATGCTGATTATTTTGTCATTTTGCTTATTTAATTGGATTTGCTCTTTTATTATGGTTAAAAAAAAGCGAAAGATCTCTTTAATGGTCCTATTCCAAGTGCGTTAATGTTGAGACGAAGAAGGAGATAATATCTAAATGTTAACAATGTCAGTATATCTAACCCCACTGCGGTGATGGACATGGCCAAACCAGAAACCCAAACTATCATATAGAAAAAGAAAAAACGGGCTGAAACCGAAATAATCAGTTTAAATTACAGTAAAGAACGAGGCAAGTTCGCGATTAGTATTTTTTTTACGTAAATCAGTTAAAACTAGGCATTAAACTTTTTATTTTATATTTTTATAGGGCAACGGTAACTCCATGCCCCAAAGTAACATTTCTGCGATTCTAAACAACAATTCACCTTCCAAATTCCATAACATAAGGAGAATCGTTTACTTTTAAACACGGACAGGACAATATTTGACAGTAATGAATAAATAGGAGAATTAAGCTTGGATCTTCTGAAGAGCGCCCTTGGCCATCCCGCCGAAAACAGCTGCACCATCTGCGTTAAGTTCTTTGTATCCAGTGACTTCAGACCTGCACTTGTTTAACCAGTTGCGAATGTGTGGGCATTTTTCAATGTGATGAGAAGCGACAGCCTAAAGAAAAAAAAATTTGAGAAACAAAGCTTTTGATACTTGCTTAGTCGTGGCTTGAACAGGGTTATAATTATTTTCAAATATGATATTATATATAGGCAGGATGCTCCACAAGCTTCTATGAATGGGGGATTTTATAAATTCCTTTTTATACATACTCTTCGTAGCTTTCCATTCATGCTTTTAAACATGTAGAAAAAACATATACAACGCTGCTTGTGACACCTGTATTACTGTCCCTGTGAACATAATCTTTGTAAAACAAACCCATTACTTCAAGCCTGGAAATATTTTTTTCTGTGTGTTGAATCCATGAAAATCGTAAGAAAATTTTTAACAATTATTTCCTTTAAAAAACGAGAGAGAAATAAAATATAACCAAATAACATGAAAAATCTATGTAATAAATTTGTCTAGTCTTCCAAAGCATTAATTGGCATGGAACAGTGGTTCTCAACCGCATTTGAACCATGTCCCACCCAGCCATTTCTAAAATACTGATACCCCCTCCCCTTCGTGATATAAAAATTTGATATTCAAAACTTAGCGGTGCGGACATCAAGTTTAAAAAGTAACCCGGTTGAGAAATCAAATCATTACCACCAAGCAACAAGAACTCCCATCCTTCTTCTCCTGATTTCTTCATTCCTTCTATGGTCTTTAAAGGCCAAGGAATTGTTACTTAGCTTTATCAATTATGAAATTTAAAAAATAGATCTCAAAACCAAAGTTTCCTAAGAAAAAAAGAGCAATTAAAACCAAAATTAAGCAAAAAAGTCAAGTAGTAGTATAGGCTAAATTTAAACGAACAGAAATTACTATCAATAAAGTTAATGAAAACGAAAATGAACAGAAATTGAAATGATTAATCGAGGAAAATCAAAAGAACAGATAAATAAATTATTTAAAACATGATTAGAATTGTTACTTTTAGAATGCCATTTTTTATTTTTTAAAAAAACTCAGTAGATTGTAAATAAAAAATTGGTAATTTTTATAACCAATTGATGTTTTAATAGACAAAAGACTGTCGATTGAAATTTTCACACGTATTAATTGATCTTTCATCATTTACTTTACATTTGCACTTTACTCAAAACCATGCAGATTCATTCAAAACCAATTGAAGCATTAAAATTTCTACTTAGGGACATTTTTTTTATCTTTAAGTGCATCAGAATTAGAAGAAAAACAGCAATGAAAAAAAAATTGTCTTTTGAAATGTAAAACAAAATTAAAAGTAACAGCTATATTGAACTTTTATATTTAACTATATTTTTTTCTGTAAACGTGATTGCTATCGTTATCTGCATTTCTTTTTTTCTTCAAATTCATGAGAAATAGTATTATTTTGTACGTTTTGATGTGAAACACAGACATAGCTTTATTCTTTTCCTCATTTAAATTGCGTCAAAACTTGGGTTATCCTGCAAACAAAGTACTGTAGTTAAATAAGGGGGATGTAGGGGGGCTCCTTTTAGATCCATCCCGATTTTCAAGAAATACATGTTCCAGCCAGCACATTATGAAAGCGATACTCAGAGGATTATTTTGTGTGTGCCCACTTTTATCAAAGCATAGAAACAAATAAACGAGATACCTTCATCTTTCAACTTGCAAAAGCTTGAAGACGGTGGAAGGGAGACTTATTCATGCTTCTCACCTTTTATGCACTTATTCTGTATCCAAAATTATTTTAGTACTGAAATTGCAGTAATATCAGGTTTTATTTTAATTAGATCGATCAATTTTCTATGTGTATGAAATTTTGATACGTCTAAGCATCTGTCTTCGAATAGTTGTCAATAGCATGTTGGCCCTATTTCGGCCAAAACTGTTGTTTTATGGATAAAACGGCCAGGACCGTAACTTCGCTGTTGTGTGATCTCTTTAAATCTTTTGAAATAGGTACTACAGCTTAAAATTGCTGTTCATAAAAAACTAGGCTTGCTACTTTTCCCTGTAAACAAGATCCAGCAACTGAAACGTCGATTTGACATCCTATTCACCCACACTGGCTCTGGAGGATCTTTATTCTTTTTCTTTATCATAAAGACGCATCCAATGACTATCCTTTTAGTGAGAAAATACAAAATTTTGCATTCTTGTAGATATGAGCTTGAATATTCCACTATGCGGCTTTTGGAAATATCCAAACTCGTGGCGTAATTTTCATGAAGATTATCCCCGTTTTGGAAATATTTTCCTTTTTATTTAAAGTTAAATAAAATTTCTTAAACTAGTAGATAGTTATACTTAAATTCAAAATCAATGTGTTTGCATATTCGGATTCAGCATAAAAAGCTGGATCTTTTATTTTTTTCTTTCTTTATTTTAAACAGGGCTTAATCCTATTCATGAAATTGGCTTACGGTTTTACGCTAAAGTTTCTAAATATCATAGATGCCTAAAGTGCTTTCAATAAACCATGAGCTAGAATTTAATTTAAAGAGTGATGGGAGCTCAGTTCAAAAGTCAGTTTACCTCGATTGTTTCAACTGTAGCCAGCAAAGTAAAATCAGCAATTGTAAGATGGTCACCAGCAGCATATTTATGCTGGGTTAAGTAACCTTCAAGAAGCTGCAAAGCGTTATCAAGCTCCTTCTTTTTTTCTTCGTCAAGAGAAGTGGCACCTTTGAACATCACAGGATACTGTAAACATATCATATACAGATCACAAATAGATAAAAGTTAAATTATAAAATCGACATTTGCTAAAAGCGATCGACCCCCAAAATATCTCAGATCTTATTTAATTGTCATAATTGGATCACTAATTTTTGAGACTTTTTCAGACCATTTTATTTTTTATGAGGACAGTAATAATATGACCAGCAAAATGATACATTCATGATAAATACATACTTATTTTTATAAGGACAGTAATAATATGACCAGCAACATGATACATTCTCATTAACACAAATATTGCAGACAGGCCTTTAAGCTGAACTTTTCTTGGGGCGGGGACAAACACTACTCTTCACTTAATCCATTTGGTATTCCATTTACTTAAAATTAAATTCTATAACACCCACTACGAAATTCTATAGTAGAAATACTATTAAAAAAATTATTGCACAACTACTTGATATTTTAATTATCAACATTTTGGTTCTTAAGCAAGAAAAACTTAAAGAAAACTTCCACAAATAGTTCTGTAATAAACCGAAAACGAAACTACGTCATTTAAAAGCGGAAAGGAAATTAATTGTAAAACATTTTTAGAGAAAGATGTTTTCTTTGATGGTTGCATCTTGAGCAACGAGGAAAAGCACTGGATGCCCCCTTTTTTCCGCCACTAGCGGGGCCCTGAAATATCATAGAGGTGATTAAGAACTCATTTGAAAGCTGATTTCTATATCGCACCTTTTGTAAGTACCAAAAGATAATATAAAAATAAAACACAATCTTCACAAACTGCACCTTCATACACAAGATGATATAACACACGTATATGTTGACAAGAGACGGTATCTTTCAAACATATCTTTCGACAAAGTTACTTTTTTGCGGGTGCGATTTCATATTTGGGTGGCTCCGTTGCCTGATTCCCTGAAATGTTGTCGTATTCCTTAAATTGTCGGCACTTTGCTTCTCAGAGTACTTGAGTGACTCCGTTATGTAACAGTCAAAAGTGAAGAAAAACTACATTTTCAGAAGCGCAGCCATTCTGAACAATGTGGTTAGTTCTTTACTAGGTTCCGACTAGGAAAAAGTGAAAAGCTTTACATGTGTATTTCATTACTACAAAGCAGCTGGAACTTCAACACTCATTCTTTGGAGTAAAGTCCTATAGTTACTATACTGTAGTAACAAGTAGTAAGCGATGTATCGTTATGTTTGACGACATTATATATCTGCAAGTGGAGCACATAGTCCCAGGGTTAAGCGTCATAAATTGTGGAAATTATTTAACGTGAACAAGACGAATAGCACTGTAAATACTAAGTGAAGAGTATTCTATTTCTTTAATCCATAATAACATCCATAAGAGGCATATATGTTCATTTCTAGTTGTCTTGCATCTACTAAAAAGGTGAAAATAAGGGAGACGAAGGTACGCTTTCTTCTGTTCCTTTTAGGCATGAATAAAGACCAGGTAAAATATGTTACCCGCATTCTGTGCATAAGCTTTCTACTACTACTACTACTAACAACACACCGCAGCACCAAGCCGCCTGAGGCCAACACAGCTACGCACGCTCCTCCTCCATCCCAATCTATTCAAAGCCTCCCTTTTTACACCCGCCCACGAAGTTCCCATTTCCTTTAAATCTTTCTTTATGACGTCCTCCCACCCCAGACGGGGACGACCTGCTTTCCGTTTAGCCCTAGATGGTTGGCCGAAAAGAACAATCTTCGGCAATCTGTCATCCTTCATCCGCACAACGTGCCCTAACCACCTCAACCTTTCTTTCATTATAGCCCTAGAGAGCGGTATTGAACCACATTTTTCGTATAGCCTATTGTTTGAAATACGGTCAGTCAGCCGGGTACCCAGAACAATCCTTAAGCAATTTCTCTGGAAAACATCTAGCAAATCTTCATCCGCTTTTCGGAGCGTCCATGCTTCAGAGCCATATTTGACCACTGTCATCACTGTAGCTTCTAATATTCTAATCTTGGTTTGCAGACTTATCTTCCTATTCTTCCAGACTTTTTTTAACTGTGAAAAAACACCCTGAGCCTTGGCTATTCTATTTTTAACATCTTCACTGCTCCCACCATCTTTACTAATAATACTTTCAAGGTAAGTGAAGCTGCCCACCTGATCAATCTTTTCATTACCCAACGTCACCTTTTCATCTTCACTTATTCCTAGCCTTAGTGACTTAGTCTTCCTAACATTAATTTTCAAAGCAATTCTAGCACCCTGAACTCGCAAAACCTCTAAAACTTCATTCAAAAACTACATTCCAAGTCCAGGAGACTTTTTCCGGCCCATTTGATTCCGTGGTCTCCCATTGCCTTTCCTGTGCTCCTTAAAACAAAGTCTATCAAAATAATCCATATAAAGGGGGATAGAACACAACCCTGCTTAACTCCTGATTTAATACAAAACCAGCTGCTAACCTCATTTCCTACCTTAACCGCAGCAGTGTTATTCTCGTACATAGCACTAATCACTTTAATGTGTTTGTCTGGTATACCGTACAAGGATAAAACCTTTACTAAAGCTCTTCTATCAACAGAGTCGAACGCTTGCTCATAATCTATAAAACTGAGGACCAAAGGTGTTTGAAAACTCAGGCACTTCTCAATTATTAGCCTAAGAGTGAAAATTTGGTCGACACATCCTCTACCTTTTCTAAAACCGCACTGCTCTTCTCTTAAAACTTTGTCTACGGCATCTCTCAGTCTAAAAAGTATCATATTACTAAGTAATTTGCTACCTATAGAGACCAGACTAATGCCTCGATAATTACCACACTCACTTTTATCACCTTTCTTATAATGTGGCTTAATTAAGGTTTTCCTAAAATCGTTAGGTACTTCCCCTTTTTCAAAAATCATATTCATAATCTTCAATAACTTATTTCTAACCTCAGAGCCACCATATTTAAGAAACTCATTTACCACCCTATCAGCACCTGGAGCTGATATTATTCTTTAGTCCTTTTAGTACTGTTGCTAATTCCTCCTCACAAAACAAATCTTCCTTCACATCCAAGGTATCACAAACTTTTTCATTTTCCTCTATATTTTTTCCTGCAACTCTATCTCGGTTAAGCAAGTTCTCAAAATGTTCGGCCCATCTCTCTTTAGTTTTTTCCTTATCACTAATTGCCACCCCATTCCTATCTTTAACTGGGACAAGTCCGGATTGACTACTCCCTCTCAATTTGTTAACGTGCCAGTACAATATTTTACTATTATGCCGTCTAGCTGCATCTTCCAGATCCTCGGCAATTTTATCCATGGCCTCCACTTCACACCTCCTTAGTTCCTATTTTAATGCTTTCTCCACTTTCTTTACATTTCTTTTATTTTCATATGATCTATCACTCAGATAATTCTTTTACAAGTCCTTTCTCCTTTCTATTAAACATAAAGCTTTTTCACTAATATTCTTAGCTGCAGCTTTCTTCCCTAATACACCTTCCGCAACTTCACAAACTATTTTTCTAAAATTATTCCAACGATCTTCGACATTATCAAATTTTAAACTCTAAAGTTTAGTATTCAACTGTTCCTGGAAAGTTTCTCTCAAATTCTCATCCTGGAGTCTACCAACATCATAACTTCCCGGGAGGTAGTTACCCTTCCGATATTTCAGCTTTAAATTAACCCTTGACACTACTAGATGGTGATCTTTACTTTTAACATCAATAACAGCACTACTATATACCCTAGTATCTTGTATTGATCCTGCCAGTCTTCGGTTTACTATAATATAATCAATAAGGTTTGCTGTCTTACCATCACGTGAATACCATGTTAACTTATGAGCCATTTTATGACCAAACACCGTATTGGTTATAGCTAGATTGTTATACCTACAAAATTGCAAAAGTCTGTATCCATTACTGTTTTCTTTTCCTACACCAAATTTACCTAGGCTGGGATACCATCTATCCCTATTTCTACCAACCTGGGCGTTAAAATCTCCCAGTAATAACATCATATTTCTACCTGGGACCTTGTCTATTTGCTCCTGTAACTGTAAGTAAAATTCATAAATCCTTTGGTTCTTTTAAAAGAATTAATTAAAAAACGTTTTTTCACAAAATAAGTTTTTCAAAGAAAGTAAAGGACTCCATTAAACAAAAAATGAGCAAAAATAAAATCAAATAATCTACCAAGCGTGAAACTACCATAAATCAGCATCGATAAATAAATGAAACCCAAAACGAACAGAAATTACAATAATTAACCGAGTCTAACTCAAAACGAGTAGAAATTAACATAAGTTAGGTGCAAAACCCCTATGCCTCCCCAAGGCCAGAACATAATTTGCACTTTACTGAAAAAAATATAAATGTTTTTAGTTTTATAACTTTAATAAATCAAATAATATTGACATTTTGATTACTAAATATCAGTATATGTATATTAAATTGACAATGCACATTCATTTGTATTTTTCTCAGTAAAGTGCAACTCATGTTTTGTAAAACCTTATATGCCCCCAGGGCATAACTTACAACCCTTGCCCTGAGGGCTGGTGGGGGGGGGGGTGTCATCCTCAAAGACCTTTCTGAAATTTCCAGAACTTTCTGCAACGTTGAACAAAATGGCTATCTGAAAATTTTGATTGAATGTGTTTGGGGATATGGTGGGCGTGAGAGGGGGGTTAGTTACCCTCCAATCACTTTCAACTATTAAAAAGGGCACTAGCCCTCCCAATTTCCAATTGAATGAGCCCCTTTTGAAGTTTTTACGACAACTCTATCTATCAAAACCTTATATGCCCCCAGGGCATAACTTACAAACTTTGCCCTGTGGGCTCTGTCATCCATAAATACATAATTTCCAGAACTTTCAACTATGTTGAACAAAATGGCTATCTCTAAACTTTGATTGAATGTGTTTGGGGAAATGGTGAGCGTGAAGGGGGGTTAATTACTCTCCACTCACCTTCGCCTATCAAAAAGGGCAATTTCAATTTCCAATCAAATGAGCCCTTTTTTGAAATTTCTACAACTTTCTACATAAACTTTATATGCCCCCAGGGTATTACTTACAACCCTTGCACTGAGGGTTCTGATGGGGCTATCATCCTAAAAGACCTAATTTCCAGAACTTTCGACTACGTTGAACAAAATGGATATCTCAAATTTCGATTAGATGTGTTTGGGGAAATAGTGGGCGTGAGAGGGGGGTTAGTTGCCCTTCAATCACTTTCGGCTATTAAAAGGGCACTAGCCCTTTCAATTTCCAATTGAATGAGCCCTTTTATAAGTTTCTACAACATCGCTTTCTATAAAAACCTTATATACCCCTTGCCCTGACCCTTACTTACGACCCTTGCCCTGAGGGCTGTGGGGGTGGAGGTGTTGTCCTCCTTGAATACCTAATTTCCAAAACTTTCAACTACGTTGAATAAAATGGGTATTAAAAAATTTTGATTGGATGCGTTTTGGGAAAAGGTGGGCGTGGAAGGGGGGTTAGTTGCCCTCCAATCACTTTCGACTACTAAAAAGGGCACTAGTCCTTTGAATTTCCAATAGAATGAGGCTTTTTTGAAGTTTCTACGATAACGCCTTCTATAAAAACCTTATATGCCCCCAGGGCATAACTTACAACCCTTGCCCTGAGGGTTGTGGGGGAGTGACCTCCTCAAAAACATATTTTCTATCTAGAAACCAAATACGCCGAACAAAATGGCTATCTTTGAAATTTTTATTGGATGTGTTTCGGGAAATGCTGGCCGTGGAAGGGGTGTTAGTTGCCTTCCAATCACTTTCGAATATTAAAAAGGGAACAAGCCACTCCGATTTCTAATTGAATGAGCCCTTTTCGAAGTTTCTACGACAACTTCTTCAATACAAAGTGCCCTGGTCTAAAGGAAAAAAATAATAAATAATACATTGTGCGAACATCGTTCTTACATGCCCCCGGGGCATAACTTACAACCCTTGCCCTGAGGGTTGTGGGGGAGTGACCTCCTCAAAAACATATTTTCTATCTAGAAACCAAATACGCCGAACAAAATGGCTATCTTGAAATTTTTATTGGATGTGTTTCGGGAAATGGTGGGCGTGGAAGGGGTGTTAGTTGCCTTCCAATCACTTTCGACTATTAAAAAGGGCACTAGCCACTCCAATTTCCAATCGAATGAGCCCTTTTCGAAATTTCTACGACAACTCCTTCGATACGAAGTGCCCTGGTCTAAGACTAAGAAACAAACAATACATTGTGCTCACATCGTTCTTTACTTAGGCACAACCTTGTGTTCCGCAACCTTATATGCCCCCAGGGCATAACCTACAACCCCTGCCCTGAGGGCTGTGGGGGGGGTTGTCATCCTCAAAGACCTAATTTCCTGAACTTTTAACTACGTTGGACAAAATGGCTATCTTAAAATTTTGATTGGATGTGTTTGGGGAAAAGGTGGGCGTGAGAGGGGGGTTAGTTGCCTTCCAATCACTTTCGACTATTAAAAAGGCACTAGCCGTTTGAATTTCCAATCGAATGAGGCTTTTTTTTGAAGTTTCTACGACAACGCCTTCTATAAAAACCTTATATGCCCCCAGGGCATAACTTACAACCCTTGCCCTGAGGGCTTTGGGGGAGTGTCCTCTTCAAAAACATAATTTCTATCTGGAAATCAACTATGCTGAACAAAATGGCTATCTCAAAGTCTTGATTGGATGTGTTTTGGGAAATGGTGGGCGTGGAAGGGGTGTTAATTGCCTTCCAATCACTTTCGACTATTAAAAAGGGCACACGCCACTCCGATTTCCAATTGAATGAGCCCTTTTCGAAGTTTCTACGACTACTTCTTCGATACAAAGTGCCCTGGTCTAAAGGAAAAAAAATAATAAATAATACATTGTGCCAACATCGTTCTTATATGCCCCCAGGGCATAACTCAAAACCCTTGCCCTGAGGGTTGTGGGGGAGTGACCTCCTCAAAAACATATTTTCTATCTGGAAATCAACTACACTGAACAAAATGGCTATCTCAAAATTTTGATTGGAAGTGTTTCGGGAAATGGTGGGCGTGGAAGGGGTGTTAGTTGCCTTTCAATCACTTTCGACTTTTAAAAAGGGCACAAGCCACTTTAAAGGGCATAAGCCCTTTTCGAAGTTTCTACAACAACTTCTTCGATACGAAGTGCACTGGTCTAAAGGAAAAAAAATAATAAACAATACATTGTGCCAACATCGTTCTTATATGCCCCCAGGGCATAACTCAAAACCCTTGCCCTGAGGGTTGTGGGGGAGTGACCTCCTCAAAAACATATTTTCTATCTGGAAATCAACTACACTGAACAAAATGGCTATCTCAAAATGTTGATTGGATGTGTTTGGGGGAAAGATGGGCGGGGGGGGGGGGGGGTAGTTGCCCTCCAATCACTTTCGACTATTAAAAAGGGCACTAGCCACTCAAATTTCTAATCGAATGAGCCCTTTTCGAAGTTTCTACGACAACTTTCGATACGAAGTGCCCTGTCTAAGACTAAGAAATAAACTATGCATTGTGCCCACATCGTTCTTTACTTAGGCAGCGCTATTGCGCTGCCTATGATTGAGACAAGACTTAAGCAGCTTTATCCACTATTATCGAGTACTTTTTATTCCTTAACAAGGCCACCTATCTCTTTAGCTTTTGGTATTTGAGCAGGGGGTGAGATATGGGTGAATTCTATTAAAACTTTCAAGTTAAAAAAATAATATTTCTGAAAATATTACAAGTTTCACTGAAAAAGTAAAAACGAAGAAAAATTCGCAACAGAAAGGTTAAAAAGTCAGACTGCTTACATAGTATTCGCCAAATTTCTGGTAGAGAGTGCCCATATCAAAGTAGAGCCTATTATCGACAATAGCGCGAGCCTTTGGGTCCTTAGGGTAGAGAGTGTCGTTCTTGGCGTATTGGTTGGCCAAGTATTGAAGGATGGCTCTAGACTCCCATAAATAAAATCCATTGTCATCAATAGTTGGGATGGTATGCTTAAAAAATGGGAAACTTATCATAATGCTAGGGATTTTTTTAATTTCCAATTGGCTATGAAGGAAAGACGGGGAAAAATAAAAATGTTAATTTATAGTAAGGACAATCAGGGTTACTTGTCATCAATAGTAGGGATGGTATGCTTAAAAAATGGGAAACTTATCATAATGCTAGGGATTTTTTTAATTTCCAATTGGCTATGAAGGAAAGACGGGGAAAAATAAAAATGTTATTTTATAGTAAGGACAATCAGGGTTACTTACCGATACTTAACGTCTATTTAATGTTTTGGTAGAAGGGTACCGGGTCACTTATTTGTTACCTTCGTCACCAGGGATGTTTCTGCTTCTTTGGTGCCAGAGGCACTAATTTCTGGTTTGATTACATTCTATTAACGTTTCGTTTAAAGAACATTCATTTTTCTTGCATTTTCCGTTGACTGAAAGGGGCGTTCCTCTTAAGTTGACAGAGCAACTGTGTTAAATTAAAGAATCGAGGTTTAACTGTCTGAAGAATGAAACATCGCCCTAGTAATCAAAGAAAAAGAGGATGGAAGCAGACATGCGGGCAAAGGGAGGATTCGGGTTCGTACCCCCCCCCCTTAATCATGAGATTCTTACGAATTGTTCTATAATGTATCGTATTTTTATATAATTTGTCATTTACGCCCTGCTTTCTAAGTTAACCCCTACCCCCACCAAAAAAAAACGCGTAAGTGCATGGATGGGTGCAGAAATGTCCTTCAAATATTTTTAGCTTCAGTATTGGACTGAATAGAGCCAATGAACACTATGCCCAGGCAAGTATGCGGGATTTTTTTAGGGGGGGGGGAGTAATATAAAAAAAGCATTTTCTTGATAATTTGAATAAGAAGTGTCATGAAACTTGGGAGAGTTTTGGATTTGTACGGGTGGGCTCAGAGCCCCCTGCGTATGTGTGCCCCTCCCCTTGCTTAAGATTACACAGATAGGGTCCAGTTTAAAAAGAAAAACGGATGATATACTCTTCAAAATTGTAAAATAAGAGAGGGATAGGTCCAAAGTTGCCTATACCTGCGTAAGTGGGAGACAACATAAGAAATAAATAATTAACAATAAAATACCTGCGGATTCATTTTAAGGTATTCTGGTTTCATGTGTTCTCCTTTCATTAGATCGGTTAGCTTCAGGTTTAGATGAACATCCAGAGCTTTGGCCAACATCATTATTGAGCGGCATGGTGCACTCAAGGGCATGTAGTAAAGATCGATGCTTGGCATTATGTAATCTTGAAAATAAAAGCAGCATTTTATTAAATTGCATACAATTTATTCATATGACAGCTTTTTTCCAAAACCTACCACGTTTTGGAAAGAATATGCACGGATGTGGAATATCCATTACTACTATTACAACTAATACTAGGAACTGACTGAAGCACCAAGCAAACTGAGGCTAACAGAGCTGCTCACGCTCCTCTTCCATCCCAATATATTCGAAGCTTCCCTCTTTACACCCTCCCAAGAAGTCTCAGTTTTCTTTAAATTCTTTCTTAAGTCCCCTTCGCACCCTAATTGGGGACGACCTGCTTTTGTTTGGTTCTAGATGATTGGTCAAATAGATGATTTTCCGCAATGGATCATCCTTCGTCCGCAGAACGTGTCCTAGTCATCTCAATCTCTCTCTCATTATAGCCCTAGAAAGCGAGATAGAACCACATATTTCCTACAGTTTGCTGTTTGAAATACCGTCAGTCTATGACGGCCATGGTAATTTAAACTAGCAATCTTATTTCCACAAGCTGGCAGAGAATTATTACTAACAATCGGTACTAAGAAAACTTTAAGAAAGTTTTCGATGGATTTTAACTGTAAGATTCAAAATTCATGAGGTATAAAAATATAGTTGGTCTATTTCATTATTTAAAAATAATTGCAAACGATTTATGTGTTTAATAATTTACTTTTGAAGCATCAAACGTTAAATCTGTTTTACATTCCATTCCAATGTTTGATTTTTAGTTTTGCGGCATAGCATTTATTCTCGGGACCTGTTATGAAACTTATGGTGTTAAAAACGTGTTGCCAACAATAGGGGGAAGGGAAAATGTCTTAAGTGTGCATTTCAGACCCCGGCCTTTTGTCTCGGAACACTAGATAATTATATGGAAAAATGTCTTTAACATTCGTAAAAGTACGGTATTTCTGTGTCTTGGCCCAACACTGATTGTCCCCCCCCCCTATTTCAGCAAAATCCTTGCTACATGATTTTTTTTCGTAGTAAAATTTTAATTTGGTACGGGTGCGTTATATGAACACTTTTATATATTGTTCAAGGAAACCAGTCACGAATAACCCGTCAAACAGGCTATTCTCAAGAAACCGCTATACATAAATGACTGCAAAGCCGTGGTTTCTCAATGATTTAAAATATTTAAACGATTGTTTTGGGGTTTAAGGGGGAAAAGGTACCTAGGTTAGGTTAGATTACGTATTTAATATATGCTATGCTTTACCCCCCCCCCCTAATGTGCAAATATATAGCCCAAATTTGTTTATAAACTATTATATATTCATCCTATTTTATTTTATTTCATTAGAATTAACCAAACTTGACTTTTTAGAAAGGCCCATATAAAGCGCCAGTACCTTAAATTTTAATTGATTTTCTGGAATTCCGTGAGCATACATAGCAGCTCATCATTTCCACCATTAAACAGATCTCCCATTAGATTTGCCCAGCAGTGGTGGATCTAGGGGAGGGGCGAGGGGGTGCGCGCCCCCCTAACGTAGTCTAAAGTAGGGTAATGTACTTAATTAACGCATGTTTGCGTTAAATAAACTTGGTTATAATGCAAGTTTATCAGATCAACCTATTTTGCCCCCCCCCCCTGAAAAAAATCCACCCCTATTGCCAAGTCATTGCATCTAAAAAGAAACTGTCCCAATCCGTCCAAAATTCTGCATCGTGGGCATACGTGGGCAAATTCGTAATCTATTCGAAAAATGAATACCCCTTCAAATTGTTAAAATTCGTAGACAACGAATCCAAATTCTGATATATTTGATTGATAAAATGAATACTCCTTCAGTTTGTTAAAATTCGTAGATAGCGAATCCAAATTCTGATATATTTGATTGATAAATTTAACTTGAAATAATATTCACCAAAACTCTCATAACACTTCTATAGAAAAATAATTTACTCGATGCGCTTGTACCAGCACCCCAATGTTGAACCTTTTGGTCTTATGTTGTAATCATTAAATCTCTAAGAAAAATATCCTCACTTTCCTTGGGGCCTTGGCCATTAATCCATATTTAGGAGAAATAACTAAATTCAAGAAACTTCACCATTGTGAATTGAGGTTACGGTACTCTTGCATTATGCGGGCCTCTCGGGTTAACTACTATAGAGTAGGCAATGATAAAACCCGTTTTTGACATGTTTACCGCTATAGACTAGGCAATGATACCGCGGTTTTCATTGCATATACGATATTAAACTGTGGTTTTTTGGGGTTTAGGGGGGGGGGGGGGGTTGAATGTAACTAAGCTAGGTTGCGTATTTAATATATTCTATGCTTTAACCCCCCACCCCACCCCCTAATGTGCAAATATATAGCCCAAACTTGTTTCTAAACTATTATATATTCACCCTATTCAATTTTATTTCTTTAGCATTAAACAAACTTGACTTTCTAGAAAGGCCCGCATAATGCAAGAGTACCGAGGTTACTAAGTAGAAACGCACGGATGCATTAATTTATCTAACTTCTTCAAACCACGGCCAGAAAAAAATAATTATAAAAAATTTCAGGTAACCTTTTAATTCAGGTGATAACGTGACCTTTAAAGGTGACCTTTTAATTTTTAATTCAGGTGATAACGTGATAACAGACTAAAAGATGGTGACAAATTGTTGCTATATCAATATTAAAGACAATAAAAGGATACAAACCGAAATAAAAATGGCACCTTTTTTATTACCATACATTTAGCTCTAACTATTCGGCTATGAATATCCAGACATCTAAAAAAAAAATTAATTTAAAGGAAACTATTAATACTTTTGGGACAACCATCTGATTTGCAAAGCAAACTCCTTGCCCAATTAATTTCAAAGGTCATATCCGGTGAGAATATGCTACATTTTGACGGAGAGAGCATCGTTAAATTGATTAAACTGTGTATGCTTCAGTATAAAAATGTTTGTTTCGTTCAATATCATGAAATGTTTTTCATTCAATATTACTCCAAAAAAATTGAAAAGCTAATACCTTCAAATAACTGACAAGATCACTGTCTGAGCAACAACTACAATACTAAGCAAAGACTAACGACAAATATAAACGATAAAATTACGAAGTTTCGTAATCCAATAGAGTTAAAGCCGCATTATTTTGTAAGCGCATGACCACATTCCTTTCCATGGTTTATCAGTCGGGTATATCCTTGTTTTTGGACAGTACAGACTTGTCTAGACCAACCGATCATCTTACCCAATACTTTTTTTTTTGCTTGCAAGAGTAACAAAAATCAATAGGAAACTTACTACCTTCGAATTACTGACAAGATCACAATCTGAATAGAAGCTAGACAGAGACTGAAGGAGGATTGGAAGAAATATATCTGACAAGCATATTCTTTCGTAAGGTAGGAAAGAGTTACACAAGCAAATTACTTTTACAGTGATGACCTTGATTGCATTCCTTTCCTGGATTAAATAAAAAAAAACAAGTTTTTTAAACTGAAAGTAAGGAGCCACATTAAAACTTAAAACGAACAGAAATTATTCCGTATATGAAAGGGGCTGTCCCCTCCTCAACGCTTCGCTCTTTACGCTAAAGTTTTTTTATTGTTTTAAAAAATAAAGTTGTGAGACAGAGTCAAACTTTAGCGTAAAGAGCGAGGCGTTGAGGAGGGGACAGCCCCTTTCATATACGGAATAATTTCTGTTCGTTTTAAGTTTTAATGTCGCTCCTTACTTTCAGTTTAAAAAACTTGTTTTTTTTATTATTTAATTTATGATCGTTTTTTAGTTAATGCAGCTTTTATTTTGGCTCGCAGTCATTGAATAAGTAATCAAAATTTGCATAAAAATTTTACTTTTCTTTTGCTAAATGGCTGTCTCTAAATTGGGTTCTGACGTAATTTACAAATTAACTTACCTAACGAACTTCTATATTCGTATATTTTTCTTCTGGAAAAAAATACAAAGTTGCAGATTTTTGCAGATATGAGCTTGAAACCTATGTTATAGGGTTTTCTGATACGCTGAATCTGACAGTGATTTTCATTAAATTTTTTTCACTTTTAGGGGATGTTTCCCCCCTCTTTAAAAAATCAGGTAAGTTTTCTCAGGCTCGTAGCCTTTGATGAGTAATACTAAACTTAACAAAATTTATATATTTAGAATCAGCATTATAAGCCCATTCTTTTGATACATTTATTGACATCAAAGTTCCGTTTTTAAAAGTTTCGCTTACTATTGAGCCGTATCGCTTGTTTTTTTTTATTGTTTTTTTTATTACGTATATGTTATTACGTATATGATGGGGTTCTCCCCTTAGTCAATACCACGCTCTTTACGTTAAAAGTTAAAAATTTTTTTAATTCACAAACCCCTGAATCACAAAGGCCGTTTAATTAGAATAGATAGCTCTTTTGAAAGCACTAAAAAAAACTAGCGTAAAGAGCGAGGTATTGACTTGGGGGAGAACCCCCTCATATATGTAATAATTTCTTTTCATTTTAAGTTCTAATGTTGCTTCTTACTTTCAGTTGAAAAAACTCGTTTTTTTTTAATTTAATTTCTGATCGTTTTTTAAATAATGCTTGGAAATCCGGCGCCCCCTTCATAGAAATGTCCCTTACCCCAAAGAAACATCCTCCACGGAAAGATTCTCCCGAGTAACCCCCTCCTCCAGCCCCCCTCCCCCCCCCCACCCAAAACAATTCTTCCTGAAAATGTCTGTATACTTCCCAATAACCAATACAATATGCAAGCAATGGGCAAAGTTCATAACTTGCAGCCCTTCCCCTGGGAACTGTGGGGGATTAAGTCATCGTAAAAGACATATTTATTAGATTTCCGATTATGCTAAACAAAATGGCTATCTCAAAATTTTAATTGGGTGACTTTGAGAAAAAAATGAGCGTGGGAGGGGGCCTAGTTGCCCTCCATTTTTTTGGTCACTTAAAAAGGGCACTAGAACTTTTAATTTCCGTTCCAATGAGCCCTCTTACGATATTCTAGGACCACTGGGTCAATACGATTACCCCTGGGGAAAAAAACAAACAAACAAACAAATAAACACGCACCCGTGATCTTTCTTCTGGCAAAAAATGCAAAATTCCACATTTTTGTAGATAGGAGCTTGAAACCTCTACAGTAGGGTTCTCTGATACGCTGAATATGATGGTGTGAATTTCATTAAGGTTCTATAACTTTTAGGGGGTCTTTCCCCCTTTTTTCGAAAATCAGCCAAACTTTCTCAGGCGCGTAACTTTTGATGGGTAAGATTAAACTTGATGAAACTTACATATTTGAAATCAAAATTAAAATCCGATTCTTTTGATGTATCTATTGGTACCAAAATTCCGGTTTTTAGAGTTTCGGTTACCATTGAGCCGGGTCGCTCCTTACTTACAGTTCGTTACCACGAACTGTTTGATTTATTAAATTTTGCTACCCGGTTATTAAGAGGTCGCATCTTTAGATTTTGGACAAGAAAGTTTAGGTGTAATTTACGAAAAATATCATTGCTAGGAAAACGGGCAACGTTGAACAAAAGTCAACAGAGTATGCTTGTGTTTTTCAAGAAGAGGGGGCAAGTTCGACAAAAGAGTATATTAAATGGAAAATATGAGGCGCGGGCTTAGAGTCCCTTCTCTATCTCTACTGGCACGTATGTTGGAGTTTATTTGGAGGGGCCCAATGGTTCAGAGGAGTAGGGGTAAGGAATTGAAAATTACATGGAAAATCCAAGACACTATAGGATTAAGTGTACACATCTTCAAATTTCAGTTTGGACATGGACCAAAATGTCTCCCTATGACTACGCGCCTGCTCCTGAGTACGAAATTAAAAGTAATATAGTGCAACTAAGTTACACGGCAATATACTTATTCTACAAATATGTGATTTACCCTACTTTAGGCACGTCAGCAGAAATGTAGCGACTAATGCCCAGTGGAAAATCCCTTATCCTAGAGGTTAGTGACAATTTAATACGCGAAAAAGACCTAAGGACCGAAAATGTTTAACTATTTATCATTGGGCTGTTTTAATCCCCAAAGTTACAGAAGTGGACGAAAGCTGTTTAGCGTTCTATATCTAGGGTCAAGCTGAGAGACAGTCAGATTTTCAAACACAAAAAAAATGTCTCAAAAAACCTTTTGTAAAATTTAGTCGGTACTGTTCTATAAACTGGAAGACACGCGACATATTGTATAGCGAAAATGATAAAATAAACTAGTCAAGCAGGTTTTAATATATGTTATGCTTTACCCCCACCCCCTGATGTGCAAATATATAGCCGAAATTTGTTTCTAAACTATCATATTTTATCCTATTTTGTTTTATTTCATTAGCATTAACCAAACTTCACTTCTCGCGTATCTTCCAGCTAATAGGACAGTAAAATTTAGTCCTAAGTGTTATAGACGCAACTTGAGTCAGAACAAGTGAAGTCATTTTTATTTCTTGTTGACGAATGTTTCCCTGAAAGTATGAAACTGATGTCGGCGCAGTGTTGCCACCCAGGCGTAGTAGAAGAATTAACTAAATCTGAGAGGACAAATTTACTCAATCGCTCAATCTGTTTTTACTAAATGGTCAAAAAAAATTTGTGCGTGCGGCACCATCAAGCATCGATTTTTACTATAGGAGTATAGTCAATAAGATTTTCAGAATCTTTTTTTTCGTTTTCAAAATATGATTGAAAATTCCAGAAACTTATAAGTTCAAAAATTCTTTTTATTAGATTATTTGGATGTACTACTGGATAGGCTTCATATTCCAGATTCGGTGTATGCAAGACGTCACACAATAGTCTGGAATCTTGGATTCTGCTGGCGAAGCCCGGCTTTAAATTTACCAATGGTCTTCAGGTCATAAAATTCAGATATATTGAAAAAGTCTGAGAGTCTGGGAAAATTTTCTGAAAACAAATTAAGCCGGCATATCAGTCCTGATTTTAGATAGTTTGCCTTTCAAAACGAGTATCAAGAAGAAGCCAAGAGAAAAGTAAAGATTTTTAAGCGCTAGGGTTGACGCGAAATCGCAAAAATGAGAGCAATAGTAGCCATAATATCTAAAGTAATTGAAATCAGATTTTGTAACGATGGATCCTAATTTTGTTTTCCTGAATTCATGGAAAACAATAAAAGCTTTGTTTACTATAAATCGTGACTTTTTTACTAGATTTCTGGAAATTTACTAGATTGTTTTAATTTTACTAGATCTAGTAAAATCCTGCTGACAATGGCAACCCTGTGTCGGCGCTTATAATCAGAGCGGTTTTAAACACGATTCCATTTGTCATTGATTTTCGGAAGGATGTCGCCTATAACAAAAATAGAGCACGCAATTCTTCATTGGAGACAGCCAGCGATTTCTGTGTTGACATTGTCATGTCTTTTATTCAAGTGCTCGTAGCGCATACACTGCAACAGCTTTAGGAAACAAAAACTACTTGACTTCATTTGGCTCCATTCAAAACATTCTATGGTCTAATACATCAGGTGCCTGCTTAACGACTACAATGTACAATGCCTGTGAAATCTTCTCAGATTTTCTTGACTGTTTATGTGAGCAGAGAATCTTAATCTTATCTCACAAATGGAACAGATGTGGACCAAGAGCCATTTCAGTGAAGATTACTCAAAAAATAAGGGAGCACGTATGATCAAACTCTTTAGGTTTGACGTTTCACATATTCCAGGGTCTGCATCGCATCCTACATCTTCATGGGGCAATCCAAAATTATTTTTTATCAACCTAACTACCCTGACAACCCCCAGCTCGTACAACTCTTTACTAAAACACAGGGGCGTAATTTAATATGGGACAGGGGGGCAACTGCCCCTCCCAGACCTCGGTTTTCCCCTGCCCTAGACCCCAGTTTGCCCCATCCCCCAGCTGAAATTCACTTTCTTCAAGAATCTTGTCAAAACTGGGATAAGCCTGCATAATTCAAGTATCCACAGAAATGGGTCAGTTTTCTTTAGTATATCTGGTACTTATTTAGTAACCAATAAACAGGCGAGAAGTGAAGTTTCGTTGCTGCTAATGAAATAAAACAAAATAGGATGAAAATATAAGAGTTTAAAAACAGATTTGGACTATATATTTGCACATTGGGGGGGGGGGTAAAACATAGCATATATTAAATACGTAACGTAACCTAGATTCCCTTTTTTGCCCCTTTAACCCTCAAAAACTAAAGTTTAAATATAGTTCCCGGAGTGAGAAACCCTTTGTCTTAAAGTGATTAGGCATTACCCGGTAAAATGCCTATCTGATCTTCAATACAATTGTCACGTGTTTATCGGTTACTAAATAAGTACCGTATATATTTACCTTTATGGTACTATATAGCTCATTTTTAAGTTTTCACTTTGAGAAAATTGGCTTTGAGAAAATTCACTTTCAGAAAATCAAGTCATTTTGACTTGATTTGAGAATTGGCTCCAACTTTGCCCCCCCCCTCCGGATTTTGACGAAATTCATCGGATGTGCATATACTAATAAGATTTGGAAGTAATTGAACATTCTGAAGTTTGATGTTGTATTATTGCACTGTCATTGGAAGTACATCTACTAATAAAATTTGGAAGTATTTGAACTTTTGGAAGTGGTCTAAAAATGACTCACAATTGTATGTGATCAATAAACAAAAAAGCGATAAAGAAGTCGGTAAGTTGAGAAAAACGAGTAGAAAGAAATGAATTAAAACATGAGGAATTTATTAACAGTTTCTATGAAAGGAAATCCAACAATCTCAGAACATCTTAGTAAATGCTGAAATATTTCGGCAAGTTGAAGAATTAACATCCATGGTGTAAATGTATTGAAAAAATTCCAATTGTAGCATTGAAAGATGATGAATTTTTCTAACGCTGGATTACCTATGTTTCGATACGTTAAATTTAACTTAACAGTACTAAAGTGGGCCAAGTTGAATTTGACATTTAGGAAATAGTAAAAAAAAAGTTAGGTAAGTGCAGTTTTTTTTTGACAAAAAAGTTTTAAACCGCTTAAAAATGTTTTGAAGCCGAAAGAAAGTTTCGCTTTCTTTCTATATTATATTAATAATATAAAGTTAGGATTTGGTTGTTTACAGGTTATTTTTGGAATAAAAAAGAAACTTTACAATTAACAAAGCCGGGTGGACTGGATCACTAGTTGCTATGAAAGTAAACGAAGCAATTTTGAAACCCTTTTGTAGCTGCTAAAATATTTCAGTCACTTCACAATGTAGAACGCAAAGAGTTGTACTTTTCCAAATTTATCGCACATTTTTCCAAATTCTTTGAAACCTTTAAATTAAGATTTAGGAAAGTTATGAGTTAGTGGCTAACTTTTATATATATTCCAGGGCTAAATCTGGCAAATTGCAGGGGAGGGGTGGGACGCAACTGTGACGGCAGTGATCAGTATATTTAGAAAGAACATCGAATTGGGCAATGAGACGGTATAACTCTGTTTTTCCTGTCTGATTTCAGTCCTGCAAGTAGCCTTAACCCAAACTTGTCTATGTAAGAGGGTTATGCTCAGGTGCTAGTGGGGAGGGAGTGGATGGTTCTCAGTTTTCGGGGGGGGGGGGTGAGTGCTACGTTTGGAATGGGAGTTCACTGGTGAATCGAGTAGCATTAATGTTTTGTCATTACTATAGCTATCCTTGAAGGGAAAAACTAAGCACTTAAAAGATAGAAATTAAGGACATCCTATTGTTTGAAAAATAGAACTTACCAAATTTTTTAATTGGAATGTGTCTCTAACAAGTGCCAGGAACAACTGAAAATAAAAATGCTGTTATCTCAGGATTAAAGTACTGTTTCCTAGTCAACAAGAAAAGATAACAAATGGTTTCTCTGTCTCAACCGCAAAGAAAAAGTATAGGCTAATTATTTCTGCTCATTCACCGGGTAGATAAACCAGTTGAATGAAAATGCTGACCAGCGATGATGAAGCATTTTCTTCTGAGCATAAATCAAGTTTTTTAAATTGTTAATCAGGCACTTGTAACCAATCCAGGGTTGCCACCCCTAATTTTTGTTCTAAAACTAGTGATTTTTTTCCTAAATCTAGTTATATTTCAAAATATAGCGCGTAAATTCAGATTCAATCGAATAAAACATAAAAGAAGCTAATTAATAAAAAAAAAGGTAAAATAGTGATTCACTATAGTTCCTAGTATGTTCCAGATTAGCATTAATGCAAATATACCGCCTTTGAAACTTCCGATTTCCCACCATATGTCGATATCAGATATAGACCTCAGAGCGTTATCATCAAGGTAATAGATGAACCTAATTCATCGCAAAACTGCAAAAGTATTTTATGCTTCTAATTTCACATTTACTCAGGTCGAATTTTTGTCTTCATATTTATGTGTTTTTTGTTTTTTTTTTCAATAATCTATCAGTTCTAAATTAGATTTTCTTCTGTAAGACATATGAAAGTGGACGAATGGCGGACATGAATACACCCTCAACATCTGGAAATAGAGCAGGAATGAAGTCATTGAAAAATAAGAAGGTAGGTATAGATTAAGTATGACTCTAAATGAAAAAAAGAAGTCATTGAAAAATAATAGGACTTTGTGTTTTTTATAATAGGATTTGTGATTTAACTAGATAGATTAAATCGATTGTAGTTTGATGATTGAAGTCGGTTGGGAGTAAGAGGGGGTATCTACTCTGGGATTGTCTTATGGTTTTAATCTTTACTTCTGATATCTAATCAAATCCCCAATAATTCTCCAAATTCTCTTATTTTTAATTGAAACACCTAACAAAAGCAACTAACATCCTATTCCTTAAGTTTTTGGATTTATGTACTAACATACCAAAACAGTTTATGGTAACGAACAATAAGAATGGAGTGACAATGGTAACCGAAACTCTAGAAACAGAATTTTGATATCAATCCGTATATCATCGGCTTATTATGCTGATTCCGAACATATAAGATTCATTAGTCTTAGTTTTACCCATAAAAGGCTAAGAAACTCCGAAAATTTGCCTGAAAGAGGGAAAAAACCCACTAGAAGTCAAAAATTTAATTGAAATCAAACAATTAGATTCGGCGTATGAGAGAACCCTACTATAGAGGTTTCAAGTCCATATCTTCAAAAGCGTTGAATTTTGTATTATTTGCCAGAAGAAAAATCACGGATGCGTGTTGATTTGTTTGTTTATTTTCCTCAGGGGCGATCGCATCGAACCAACCGTCCTAGAACATAGAGAATAGTCTCATTTGAACGGAAATTAAAATTTCTGGCGTCCTTTTTATTTGAACGAAAAGATCAGACGGCTAATGGCCCCCTCCCACCTCCCTTTTTCCCCAAAAATTGTAAGATCTAAAGTTTGAGGTAGCCATTTTGTTTAGCATAGTTGAAAGGCTCCAAAACTTACCTTTAGGTTTAATATTAGTCTAAAAAAACAAAGTTTTTCCAGGGGAAGTAAAGAGCGAAGTTGAAACTTAAAACGGACAAAAATTGCTGCTTCACGGCCTATCTAACATATATCAATCAAACTAGTTCAAGTAAACCAACTAATTATGTTTCCCTGTGTTTCTAGGATTATAGAAAACTAGCGCTTTACTGAAAACACAAAAATCAAGCATTAAAAACAGGAATATTGATTTGGGAGTAAAAAGTGAGTATGAACCCTGACAACAATAAACTAATCTATAAAGCTTTTCATAGTCTTACACCAGTGGTGACATCAGTAACTTTCCAAATACAATTAAAATTATTTTAAAAACATAAGCGTAAAATTAAATATTTTTTTAATAGCCGCAAGTCATTGAACACCATAGAGAAATATTTGATTGATTTATCAGGTAGCATTTTGGTATAATATTCAATAGTGCTATAAGCTATAATGTGAGTAGTGATTAATAAACAATCTTCAAATATAAGAAATATGCTTTAGTATTGAAATGAAGATCAAATAAGACATAATATGAACTCTGAAAATGCGGTTATTTGTCTCTATACAACAGTGTATTTCAAGCTATGATACAAATTCTAAAGCTAGTCTATAGTCCTAATCCTAATGCTATCAAGATGGATCTACTTCAAACTTGTCTACAAACTAATCATGACATGTCCTTTTTGAAACCAAAACGACAGCCAGGCATTGAAATGAGCCATCGTGCAGAAGTGATACCAAATTAAACGAACAACAAAAATGAAGCAACAATCCTAAAATGAATTGTTATAAACCTTAAAATGGATTGATAATATTTTTATTCTGTAAAAAGTGTCCTTAATTGGTTTGCTTTTACTGTACCAAAACTCCTATTTTATTTTGTGTTTTCAGTAAAGCGCTAGTTTCTTATAATCCTAGAAACACAGGGAAACATAATTAGTTAGTTTATTTGTACTAGTTTGATTGATATATATTAGATAGGATGTGAAGCAATAATTTTTGTCCGTTGTAAGTTTCAACTTCGCTCTTTACTTACGTTTTTTTAGATTAATCTTTGCTCGATTTTTTCAAATTTAACGTAGAAACAAAGCTGGCATGATCTTTTTTATTTTATACGGAATACTTTCTCTTCATTTTAAGTTCTAATGTCATTCCTTATCTTCAGTTGAAAACTTATGGAGCTGTTTAAGGGCGCATTTAAAATATTAAATATATGCCTAATCACTTTTTATATATTTGACTTGATAGCACTTTCCCATAAAGTGCACTTTCCGTTTCTCCGCCCATTTTTTTCAAATGAAAAAAGGGCCTTTTTCAATGAAAAAAACAAAAAAAAAGGTGTTTCTCAAAACCTAGGCAGGGACAACAAATAAGTGGGCAAGGACGTCCCTTCCCCTCAATTACCGCCATTAGAGCTAGCACACAGGCTTCATCGCAGAGTGAAGTTTTGAAGGTTTAATTCAAAACTGTTGATCATTTAAGCTTAATTTTTGGTACATTTTAAGTTGAAAAGTTTTTAGGTTTAGTTAATTTGTTTTCGCAATAATCTTTACTTTTAAGATGAGTAGAAGATTTATGAAACTTGCTAAGAGAGTCTGGAGGGGGAGTATATGTGAGGGGTTCTAATAAACCTGCAGTTAGGGGCTTTGGACCATAATTGTTGCAATGGTACCGTCTTATGGTTCCAAACTCCCCCACTTAAGAAATGGCACCAAAAGTGCCGTTTTTAGTGCTATATGGCACCTATGGATGGTAAAATTCATAAAATCACGTAGATATGAGCTTTAAAATGAGTCTTCTCAGGATATGCTTTGAAAAATGAGTGCATCATATTTGCAAAAATAGTGGATTATCTAAAAAGTAATGATAAGAAGGGACAAACCATGATTGAAAAAAAAAATCCAAGGAGGAATTGAACGCATGATAGTCTAATTTGAAGTCCAGCGCTGTACTAAGAGAACCACGCCTCTAATAATCTAATTTCATATATTGGTGTCTGTAGGAATTTAATTGCGTAGCTTATTAAGGGGGCCTGGAGGAGGAACCTGAGGGAGGTGTTCTTGCAAATCTCGAGTTAAGGGTTTTGGATCATAATTATTACAATTATACCGTTCGATACTTTCAAGATTTTCCACTTAAGAAGTGGCACCAAAAGTGTTGTTTTCAGTGCTATATCTCACTTAAGAATTGTAGAATTGATAAAAGCACGTAGATATGAGCAAAAGTTTTCAAATGAGCCATTAAACATCACTCTAAGAAGTTCTGGTAGCTACTAGCCCCAGCTTTTCCACTTGAGACATGGCACAAAAAGCGCCTACTGTTTGAAACTTGCAGATGGTGGAATTTATAGGAAGAACGTAAATATGAGTAGTAACGTATTAATTACTACTAATTACACAAGGAATTACACAAGAATATATGTGCAGTTTCACACCTACACACCTTACCTCGGTCATTTAACTATTAACATAACTGGTATATGCCTTAGCACACAGGTTTCTGTCAAAAGCGATCAAACACGTTATATTTGGAACCAGGTACGAGATTGTGTAATGCAAACAGACTGGTTTCTGAGCCAATACGCATTTTCTGATCCAAGCAGGGATGTATAAGGAATTAAACAAGAATATACGGTAACTTGAATAGTAATTGAATTCAAATATAAGGAGTGATTTTTCTTGTATTCAAAGGTTTATTGGACTTTTCTGTAAAATGGTTAACAGCCAAGCTTTCGGCTATTATCATTCAACGGAATGTTTAAAGAGTGCATTAGGTTTTCGATATCAAAAAGTTGTAACATTTGCGTAAAAATAGCTCTATTTGCGAAAAAGATTTTATATTGGCATAACTCTACAAATGAATGATCTTGATTGGTGATTGAATAATAGGAGTGAAAGTGATCTTAATTGGCGATTGGATTGTACGAATGTGGTAAAAAATGGTTAAACTGATTACCAGTTAAGGTAAGCCCGAAGGGGTTGTTAAGTAGTAGGCTATATATTATAAATTTGGAATAGTATCAATCTATGGAAAGGGTTGACGATGATAAAAAGACCTTGTGAGCTGACCTAGCTTTACTTCTCCGATGTGTTCTGTATAATACACAAGTACCATTTGAACAGTGTTGTCATTATAAAATATGCTCTAACATTATAGTATACTAAAAAGTTGATACTAATAGAGATGTAGATGGCAAGAAAAGAATTTTAATAAAGAAATTCAGAACAATCCTTAGAAATCCTTGGAAATCAAATGGTGAGGTGATTATGAGTATGAAACATCAAGGACCGTAAGCATCATTAACCCTAATCACCAAGGACCTCAACCTCAAAACCCTCCCAATACCCCAAACCTCCAAGGGGCCCCCTCCCCCCAACTTTTTGGCCCCCTGCCCCCTATTTTAGGTATTAGCATTCAAATGAAAGCAAAGGGGAAAAGAAAGGCCTACTGTTCTACTAATATCATAAACCATATCTTGTCTACGTGCCGGAACTGTGACCTGTGTAAAACTAATGTGATAATAGACAGGGAAATTGTCAGAAAAATAAAAAGGGCATTGGCAGAAAATATCACTAAGGAATATATAAAGATGAATCAATGAAAAACAAAGTGCCAACAAACGTCACTACCATTGATCAAACAATCAATGAACCAAATAATAGTAAAGATGAAATGCATATTGATCACGTGGATGACCCCCCATAAAATGTGTACACATGATAGTGTTATTGTAGCATTGAATGCTGACAAGTAGTAGTATTTAAACTATGAAATAAGTACAAGTTGTGGCACTATCGGAAACGTATGCGTGCAATGTCATGACAGTAAGGAATTAAATTTCTTTGGAGTGCCAAAAAATGGTGGATATGCGAGATTGATATCTTCGGAGATGATTGCACTCAAAGAGAACGCTAACATAAAAATAATAGTTGATGAAGAGGGGTATCTTCTTGCTAGTGCTTCTGGTAACATGCTACCTGTTGATAGAACCTATCGGCATCTTTTAGGTATTAGTATTAAATGAAAGCAAAGGGGAAAAGAAAGGCATACTCTTCTACTAATATCATAAACCATATCTTGTCTACGTGCCGGAACTGTTACCTGTGTAAAAATAATGTGATAATAGACAGTGAAATTGCCAGAAAAATAAAAGGGCATTAGCAGAAAATATCACTAAGGAATATTAAGATGAATTGATGAAAAACAAACTGTCGGAAAACGTTACTAACATCATGGATCAAACAGTCAATGAACCAAATAGTACCAAAGACGAAACGCATATTGAGCCTGTCGAGGACACACCAGTAAAAATTGTGTATGACTCAAAACGGAATAATGATTATTCTACTGATTACGAGCTAAGAGAAGACAATAGCTACAGTATCAAGACAGAACATGGCGAACTATTTTATGGAACAGATTCAAAATGTCCACAGTTTTTCATCGATATTAATAATGTATAATAATGTATCTATCATATATTGTATTAATATCCTACATGTCATTATTTCATTAAAAATATGTTATCTATTACTTTGTTATATTCCCATTATTTCTAGGGTACGCTAAAGAGAGAGAGGGAGACAAAAACACAAACACATATATCGATTCAGACAAACAAACCGACAAAGACAGGCATAGGAGAAGCAAACACACGCCCAGACACATAGGCAAAGAGAGTGAGAGTGTAGATTCAGATATACAAACCGACAAAGACAAACATTGGGAGAAGCAAACACCCACCCAGATACACAAGCAAAGAGGGAGAGAAAGACAAAAACTTAGACAAATACATAGATAAGACATACAAACCGACAAAGAAAGGCACTCTGACATGTAGGATATTAATATGATATATGGCAGATACATTATTATACATTATTAATATCAATGAGCAACTTTAGACATTTTGAAATTTGTTCCATAAAATAGTTCGCATGTTCTCTCTTGATACTGTAGCTATTGTCTTCTCTTAGCTCGTAATCAGTAGAATAATCATTATTCCATTTTGAGTCATACACAATTTTTACTGGTTTGTCATCGACAGGTTTCATCTTTGGTATTATTTGGTCCATGACTGTTTGATCCATGATGTTAGTAACGTTTTCCGACAGTTTGTTTTTCATCAATTCATCTTAATATTCCTTAGTGATATTTTCTGCTAATGCCCTTTTATTTTTTTAGCAATTTCACTGTCTATTATCACATTATTTTTACATAGGTAACAGTTCCGGCACGTAGACAAGATATGGTTTATGATATTAGTAGAAGAGTATGCCTTTCTTTTCCGCTTTGCTTTCATTTGAATACTAATACCTAAAAGATGACGATAGGTTCTATCAATAGGTAACATGTTACAATAACCATTAGCAAGAGGATGCCCCTCTCCCTCAACTATTATTTTTATGTTAGCGTTCTCTTTGAGTGCAATCATATCCGGAGACCTCAATCTCGCATATCCACCATTTGTACAATGGAATTTTTTGGTACTCCAAAGAAATTTAATTCCTTACTGTCATGACATTGCACGCATACGTTTCCGATAGTGCTAACACTTGTACTTATTTCATAGTTCAAATACTTCTCCTTGTCAATATTCAATGCTACAATAACACTATCATGTGAACACATTTTTACTGGGGGTCATCCACATGATCAATATGCATTTCATCTTTACCATTATTTGGTTCATTGATTGTTTGATTAATGGTAGTGACGTTTGCTGGCACTTGGTTTTTCATTGATTCATCTTTATATTCCATAGTGATATTTTTTGACAATGCCTTTATCTTTCTGACAATTTCACTGTCTATTATCACATTATTTTTACACAGGTTACAGTTCCGGCACGTAGACAAGATATGGTTTATGATGTTAATAGAAGAGTAGGACTTTCTTTTCCCCTTTATTTTCATTTGAATGCTAATACCTAAAAGGTGACGATAGGATCTATCAATAGGTAACATGTTACAATAACCATTAGCAAGAAGATGCCCCTCTCCCTCAACTATTATTTTTATGTTGGCATTCTCTTTAAATGCAATCATCTCTGGAAATGATACTTTCCCATATCCAGCATTTGTACAATGAAATTTTTTGGTACTCCAAAGAAATTTAATTCCTTACTGTAATGACAATGCACGCATACGTTTCCGATAGTTCTACCACTTGTACTTATTCATAGTTTAAATACTTCTCTTTGTCAGCATTTAATGCTACAATAACACTATCATGTGAACACACTTTCTTAAAATGCTTTATCTTCACTTTTTAGAGATATTAGTTATGTTTTATCGTTCCACTGTGTAAAAAATACTGATTTAATACATGCAATAAACTAGGTAGTGTCGATAGCCCATCATAGAGTACCAGTGGGAAAGCCGCATCTTGTCTATGAGCCAGCATAGAGTACGATTGCTAGAGCCGCAAGCATACTTCATTTAATTTTGAGATACATAAAAAAGTGGAATAATTTCAGTGCATAAAAAAATCAGTCCAAAAAAAAAGTTGAATAATTTCGAAGTTCAAAGAAAAATTTAGTTGAAAAAAAGTGCTGCTTCAAACATTATTTTTCTAATAGTAAAAGTCACGACTAACATTTCTATATCATTCTCATTTTGAATTTGGAAAATATTAAACGTGATATTTTTATGTTTTAAGTATGTTTCATGTCATTCTAAGAGATGTAAAAAAAAGTTGAAAAAATACCATGTTAAAAAAATAAAAAAAATAAAAAAACAAACTTCAAAAAAAGTTTAAAAATGGGGGAGGGGGCCAAAAAGTTGGTGGGAGGGGGCCCCTTGGAGGTTGGGGGTATTGTGAGGGTTCTGAGGTTAAGGTCCTTGGTGATTGGGGTTAATGGTGGTTACGGTCCTTGATGCTTCATACTCGTAATCACCTCAATATTTGATTTCCAAGGATTTCTAAGGATTGTTCTGAATTTCTTTATTAAAATTCTTTTCTTGCCATCTACATCTCTATTAGTATCAAATTTTTAGTATACTATAATGTTAGAGCATATTTTATAATGACAACACTGTTCAAATGGTACTTTTTTGTATTATGCAGATCACATTGGAGAAGTAAAGCTAGGTCAACTCACAAGGTTTTTTTTTATCAGCGTCAACCTTTTCCATGGATTAATGCTATTCCAAATTTATAATAAATAGCCAATTAGTTAAAAACCCCTTCGGGCTTACCTTAACTGGTAATGAGTTTAACTCTTTTTTACCACCTTCATATAATCCAATCACCAATTAAGATCAATTTCACCCCTATTATTCAATCACCAATCAAGATCATTCATTTGTAGAGTTATGCCAGTATAATATCTTTTTCGCAAATAGAGCTATTTTTACGCAAATGCTACAACTTTTTGATATCTAACATCGTATGCACTCATTAAACATTCTGTTGAATGCTAATACCCAAAAGCTTGGCTGTTAACAATTTTACAGAAAAGTCCAATAAACCTTTGAATACAAGAAAATCACTCCTTATATTTGAATTCAATTACTATTCAAGTTACCGTATATTCTTGTATAATTACTTATACATCCCTGCTTGGATCATATAATGCGTGTTGGCTCAGAAACCAGTCTGGTTGCATTACACAATCTCGTCCCTGGTTCCAAATATAACGTGTTTGTTCGCTTTTGACAGAAACCTGTGTGCTAAGGCATATACCAGTCATGATAATAGTTGAATGACCGTGGTAAGGTGTGTAGGTGTGAAACTGCACATATATTCTTGTGTAATTCCTTGTGTAATCAGTTCTAATTAATACGTTACTACTAATATGAGTAATATTTTTTTATATGAGCTATCAAAAATCTATCTAAGATGTTCTGGTTGTCCACTAGCCCCACCCCTTGAGAAATAGCATAAAGTGCCAAAGAGCTTAAGGAACCGGGTATAAAGTTGGAGAAGTTCTGGGGTTACTCAAATCGGTGATATGAGTTAAGAAACTTCGAACTAAGCAAGAAGCAAATTTTGAGGCCTTTGGTTGAGTTGAGTCAAACAGGGCTTGATTTAAGTGGGGCCTGATTTACATAAGGGTTGATTTAAAAGAGGGTTCAATTAAACAGGGGTCCATTTAAACGGGGGTTCACCTTAACGAGGGCTCAGTTAAGTGGAATCGAGTTGCATGGGAGTTCAGTCAAACGAAGATTTATCTAATAGGGATGAGTTGCACGTGGCTTGATCTGTATGGAGGTCCAGTTAAACCGGGGTTTAGTTACACCAGTGTTCAGTTAGACGGGGTTCAGTTGCACGTGGGTTAAGTTTCATGTGGGTCCAGGTGCACGAGGGTTCAGTAACACCAGGGTTCAGTTAAATGGGGTTAAGTTGCACAGGAGATCAATTGAACGAGGTTTCAGTTAAATGGAGTTCAGTTGCACGGGGTTCATCTGTATGTGGGCTCTGTTAGTTGGGCGATCAATTGAACTTGGGGTCAGATGCACGAGGGTTCAGTTACATGGGTTCAGTTGGATGGACTTCAATTACACGAGAATTTAGTTACACGCACGCCAAAAAAGACGCTTCGAATGGTGGTAGAAAACTTCAATTTCTAGGCTATCTTATCGTCAGAATTTTCTAGCGCGTAATATTCGATTGATTGGGAACAAAAAAATATAAAACAAATACTGTCTAATACGACATTTGGGTCTAGTGGTTTCCAGACCCCTCACTGTGGCTGCAATAACCTACGTTCGACTCTTGGGTAAGACGAGTTTTTTTTTTTTTTTTTTTTTTTTTTTTAATAGGAATTCAGCATCTAGTGCCCCACTAGTGGGGAAGCAAAAAAGAGGAAGGAGAATATAAAAAAGAAGAAAATACAGTTCTTCCACGGAAAAAAGTGATTTTTCTTGTTGTTCAAGGTGGGAGACCGTAGTAATCCTGTATAGGGTTTTCGATCAAAGTAATTCCAATAGTGCAATTTTCATTTCTAATGATCAAATATCCTAAAATGTTGAGTTCCAAGAAGCATAAATAATGAAACTATACTTTCTTCTGAATGGTCAAAATTTTTTACAGCATTAATTATAACTAAAAATGGTCCAAAATGCATTGGTTATAGCACAAATTTCCTTGAACCATATTAACTATGTATCTTTAATTCTTTTAATGTCCTCCAGTTTTCTGAAATCTGTATATCTTTTGTATAGGATAATTTTGCATAAATAATTTGATTTTCTTTCTGCAACTTCTCAAAGAAGGTATTAAGTTCCGACTTAATACCTTCAGTCATTCCTGAGTTACACCCTTTTTACAACCTGCAAGCACATAGTGTGTTTTGATTTAGTGCAACACTCCCCTCACCATCCTTTGAAAGCTTCACCTGTATGTACTCGGCCTTTTTGACACCGAAGGTCAAACATGTTCCTCTATTTCGATAACAAATTCTATATGTAAGCAATGTGTAAATTTTATAACTTAATGTCCTTGCCCAAAGTGCTGTGAGGGTTGACATCCCCAGAGACATAGTTAAAGGATATTTTAACTATGCTAAACAAAATGTCTATCTCAAATTTTTTATTGTATTTGCTTGGAGAATGAAGGAGCATGGGAGGGGGCAGGTCACCCTCCAGTTACTTTTGACTTTTGAAATGGGCACTAGAACATTCAATTTCCGATCGAATGAGCTCCTTCCAAAGTTTTTATGACAACTCTTTCTATACGAAGTGCCTTGGTGAAAAAAAAACGCAATGATAACACATTGTGCTCGCTTCGCTTTTTAATTAGACACGGCTATTCCGCTACCTATGATTACGATTCTAGAGTAGCATTTATTCATTTCATGGCCTGCAAAAGACCATTGAGAGTCTTATAAATTATTAATTTTTTTGTGCAGACTGTTTGAGAATTTCTCTGCTACTAATCCTATTTTTTTGCTTCGGTATTGTGTTTACAGTAAAACGCTAGCTTTTAGAATTCTATATATGTAAAAAAAATATCACTTGTCAGTTATTTTCAAACAGACTCCATACTTTTATTAGAAAGTGTTTATTTTTATTTTTTAAGTTAATTTTTATTAATTAGTCAAATCATTTGCTTAATCTAAGTCTTGGAGGGTTTATTACAACTTTATCACAGTTTTATATTCTCATAATGTCCTGCCGTCTCTTCTTACCATTTTCATTATAATTGATTGACACCCTGATCCTATTTTTAGCTGGGACAGCTCCAGAATAACCTTCTCATCTCAATCTCTAAACATACAAATTTGATCTTCTACTATTGTGCCGTTTGGCGATATTTTTCAAACCTCTGTCAATTTTATCCACAAACTCCTTTTCAAACCTCCTTAATTCGTTTTTGATGTCTTCTCTACTTCCCTTACTTTCCTCTTATTCTCATAACATATATCACTAGGACAATTTATATACAAAACATCTCTCTTTTCTACAAAGCTTAAAATATTTTGACTAATATTTTGAGCCTTTAATATTCTGGCCTGTATCCCCGCTCCCTAAACAACTACGATATCTAGTTTTTTTTTTGTAATCCCAGATATTTTCAAAATAGTTGGTCTGCTTTTTTTCACTTTTTTCCAAGTCGTTACCCCCGTCCTCTCCCGTATTGCACCCCTCATCGTGGGTTCACGCTTGTCCAAACTCTCATACTGTCTCGAAGTATTCTGTCCCTTTCTGAATACGTCTTTTGAAGAGGATTAATCAAAAAAACTTTTCACACAAAATAAGTTTAAACAAAAGAAGTAAAGAACTCCATTAAAAAAAATGAACAAATATAAAATCAAATAATCTACCAAGCATACAACTACCACAGATCAATATCAATAAATAAATGAAACCCAAAACAAACAGAAATTAAAATAAGTCAAACTCAAAACGAGCAGAAATTAATCTGAGTAGGGTTCTAAACCCTATGCTTTCTAAAAGCCAGAATATAATTTGTACTTTAATGAAAAAATTCAAATGAATTTACTGAAAAAATCTGCATTGTCAGTTGAATATACATATGCTGATATTTATTCATTAAAATCCTAATCAATTTTTTATTTCTTAAAGTTGTAAAAGTGAAAACATTTAAAAGAATTTTTTCAGTAAGCTACAAATTATATTCTGGCTTTTAGAAAGCATAAGGCTTAGAACTCTGCTCAGATCAATATCTGCTCGTTTTGAGTTTGACTTATTTTAATTTCTGTTTGTTTTGGATTTCATTTATTTATTGATACTGATCTGGGGTAGTTGTAAGCTTGGTAGATTATTTGATTCTATTTTTGTTCATTTTTGGTTTAATGGAGTTCTTTTCTTCTTTTTTTAAACTTATTTTGTGCAAAAAGTTTTTTTGATTAATTTCTGTTCGTTTTATATTGACATAGTCTTTTTCAGGGAGAAAGACTGAGCCTCTTTCCCCTGATCTCTGGGGTTTGTTTCAACCCCAAAAGCCTTGTTATATGATATTTAGACTATTTTGAATAGAATGGCTATCTCAAAATTTCTATTAGACACATTTCGGGACAATATGACGTATGTGTAGGAGGAGAGGGTAGGAGCCCTCTGATCACTTTGACTCTTAAAAAGGGCACTAGAGCGTCTAATTACCAATCCAATGAGCCCCCTTTGAAGTTTATATGACCACACTTTCTATAAAAACCCTATATATCCCCAAAACTTACAACCCCTGCCCTGAGGGCTGGGGGGGGGATTTGTTATACTCAAAGACATAATTTCCAGACCTTTCTGATAGGCATAACAAAAAGGCTATATCAAAATTTTTATCGGAAGTGTTTGAGGAAATGAATGGCGTGGAGGGAGACATTTGCCCTCTGATCACTATCGACTAATAAAAAAGGCACTAGTCCTCAATTTTTAATTGAATGAGCCCTTTTTGAAGCTTCTACGACAAAAATTTCTATAAAAACATTAAATGCCTCAAGGGCATAACTTACAACTCTTGTTCTAAGGGCTATGGGGGGGGGGGAGGGTTGTCATCCTCATAGACATAATTTCCAGACCTTTCAACTACGTTGAACAAAATGGCCATATCAAAATGTTGACCGTAAATGCTTGGGGAAATAGCGGGTGTGGGGGGGATTCTGCCTCTGATTACTTTTGACTATTAAACAGGGCAACAGCCCTATCAGTTTCCAATCGAAAGAGCCCTTTTTTAAGTTTTTACGACAACACTTTCTATATGACATTATATGTCCCCAGGGCATAACTTAAACCTTAGTCCTGAGGGCTGTGGGGTGTTGTCATACTCGAAAACATAATTTCCAGACCCTTCAACTACGTTCAACAATCTTCAATTATAATCTTCAAAGACCTAATTTCCAAAACTTTCAACTACTTTGAAAAAAGGCTATATCAAAATTTTGATTGGATATGGTTGGGGAAATTGTGGGCGTGAGAGGGTTATTTGCCCTCCAATCACTTTCGAATATTTAAAAGGGCACTAGCCCCTTGAATTTCCAATCGAATGATCCATTTTTCAACTTTGTACGACAAAGCTTTCAATAAAAACCTTCTATACCCCCAGACTATAACTGACAACCTTAGCCCTGAGGGCTCTGGGGGGAGTGTCATCCTCAGAGACCTAATTTCTAGAACTTTAAACTACGTTGAACAAAATGGCTATCTGAAAATTATGATTGGATGTGTTTTGGGAATGGTGAGCGTGAGAGGGGGGTTAGTTACCCTCCAATAACTTTCGACTATTAAAAGGGGAACTAGCCCTCTCAATTTCCAATTGAATGATCCCCTTTTGAAGTTTTTACGACAACGCTATCTATAAGAACCTTATATGCCCCCAGGGCATAACTTACAACCTTTGCCCTGGGGGCTCTTGGGGTTTTGTCATCCTCAAATACATAATTTCCAGAACTTTGATTGAATGTGTTTGGGGAAATGGTGGGCGTGAGAGTGGAGTTAGTTGCTCTCCATTCACTTGCGACTGTTAAAAAGGGCACTAGCCCTTTCAATTTCCAATCAACCGACCTTGATTTTCTTGAACGACCTTTTCTTATAGCAGATTGTGCTTGGCCCAGTACATTTACCAAAACTGTTCCAATTCAGATTTAGTTATGTCCAAAGACATTTCTACCATCATTTCCTAACAAAATAGGCTGATTAGTGACTAAACAAAAGAGATATCACAAAAGATGTGCGTGGGATCTGCTTTTTTAGTCTCTATGTATGGAATTTTCTTCCTAATGTATTAATATAGTGATAATTGATGTCTTTCAAATTATTTGTACCTTTAGTGTTATCATTAAAAGCATTCATATAGACTGATATTGTTTGAAGAATTAATTAATTATTTGCTATAATTCGGTAAATTTACATGTTCTAGTATTTTTGTAATATTCACGAGTATAAAAATAGGTATAAAAATAGCTATATAATTTCTTCTAGTAGTTAACCCCAAACATACTTCTTCTTCTTTGGTTCGTTTGTTTTTACCGAATTAATATCCTTTATGTACACTTTAACATAATTCACTGTCGAATTATTGCTTGTGCTATCCCAGGGGTTCGCTGTAAGAGTTGGGCTATCTTCATTAACTCGTAGCTTATAGATGTCTCCACTGTCCTCATCTACTCCGGTCAATTCGTCAAGAGGATATCCAAGACTTATAAGAATGTTTTCAATATTTCTTCGTTCTACCGCTTCTTGAATAGAAGCTTCTTGTTCTGGTAGAATTTCATATTCTTCACTGGCTGTTTCGGGATCCTTACGATAAGAGTTATAAACTCCTAGTAAACCATAGCTTATTTTATGGTTTGGTGGAAGTTCAAAATTTCTTCTCTGTTCAATATGAGCATAAATGTCGTTAACTTGGCCGTCAGAAACGGGATCTACTTTCCTAAAAAAAAAAGAATTTTAGTTTGCTTTTTATCAAAATAGAAACGTTTCCATAAATTAACATGTTTTGTTTCATATAGCTTACATCGTTCACAGTCTATACTAGTCTTGCTATTTTTGTGTTTCATGCTTCAGTTTATTCATGTGAATAAAGCGCACTTGTAATAAAAAGGTGATAGGAGACCTCCATACATCCTGAATCCTCGTGATTTATGACTGTTCCAATTGTCTCCTGTAACTGTCATACAAAATCCCAAAGCCGTATCCAGGGGGGGGGGGTTACCCGGTTTGAACCCCCGCCCCTCGAAATTTTTGACAGAGTTGAAAATTAGTCTAAAAAATACTTGTAAAGACAAAACCTTACCAGAAAAAAAAATGCAATTAGGTAACCCCATGTTCGCCTTATTTTGCAAGGTCAGACCTTGCATAGTAAATTAGCATTAATGGGGGCTCGAGGTAAATCAGGATTTAAATTAGGTAAATTAGGAGGTAAATTAGGTCAGACCTTGCATAGTAAATTAGGATTAATGGGGGCTCGAGGTAAATGTTATAAAAGAGTGCAAGATTGTCAGTTCAGTTCAGTTCAATTTCGGACATGGATAAGAGAAGAGCGATTTTCAACATGAAGAGGAAGTGTGACATTACGTCATTCTTCGCGCCCAAGCGGACCAGGGATGTTTCTGACACTGGCGTTAGCGGGACGTCTGTGGAGCATTCATCTATACCAGTGGATCTGAAGGGCACTGGAGCCACCGTTGAAGCTTCTGAATCATGCACACTGGAACCAACCACGACGCAACACGCACCTTCACCAACCCAGTCTCTGTCGTTGTTTGCAAATGACATCGGTCATTTTGTCAACAATAATCCAGTCTCGATGCAAATTCTAAACTTCGTTTGCTGAAGAGCACTTGGACTCCAGATATCTCCTACATTTTTCCAGTATCCGAAAAACGGAAGCTGAAATTTCAGTTAACTTGGCTCTCTCGTTGCAGTTGGTTGTCCTACTCTCCGTCTGAGGACGCTGCTTTTTGCAGATTTTGCGTTCTGTTCTCGTCAGAGACAGCTGGCAAAGGCTGCCACCAGCGCTTGGGGAATCTAGCCACCAAACCATTCAGGAACTGGAAGGATGCGATAGAGTGCATCACAGCTCACCAACAAGAATCAAAGAAACTGCATCGTATCGGCTGAAAACTTCATTTATGTCTCGGAGAAAAGGCAGGACAATATCGTGCACCAACTAGACGCGGCGAGGAAAGCGCAGGTTCAAGAAAATCACCAGAAGTTGCTACCAATTGTTGAGACGGTGATATTTTGTGGGCGGCAACAGCTTGCCCTTCGTGGTACCAACGATTCTGGCCCCATTTCGGTCTCGGATCCAGAACCTTCTCACAATGATGGCAACTTCCGAGCACTACACGGTGACGATGTTCTGAAGAACTATCTTCTTTCTGCGGCCGGAAATGCCACATATCTTTCTCCCATCATCCAGAACGGTATTATCGCCGCATCCGGGGAGCTTCTTCAGCGGTCTATTGCGGAAAGAGTAAACGCAAGCCCATGCTTTTCGGTGCTTGCCGATGAAGCGGTGGACGTTTCGAATACCGAGCAGCTGTCTGTTTTCGTCCGCTACACTTTCAAAGGGAACCTGCATGAGGACTTCCTTGGTTTTACCCCAGTTTCTGATTTGACTGGGCAAGGTCTGGCTTCATCAATCCTGCGATTTATCGAAAGCCTTGGTCTCAATCTGAACAAGATGGTTGATCAGGGATATGACGGTGCAGCAGCGATGAGTGGGCATCTTAGGGGTGTCCAGGCTGTTATATGTGAAAATTATCCGAAGGCGCTTTACGTCCATTGTAGTGCGCACAGTTTCAACTTGGTCATCTCTTCTGTATGCTCTATTCTGGCGTTTAAGCATTTCTTCGGTGTCTTGTCACAAGTCTGCAGTTTTTACCATACTTCCCCACTCAGGACACAGAATTTAAAAGAGAAGATCAACGAAATACTACCAGGTTCGAGGAAACTTACTTTAACCGGACTCTGCGAATCAAAATGGGTGGAGCGCCACGATTCAGTCGTGCGTTTTCTTGAGCTGTACCGACCAATCCTGCGATCCCTGGAAGCTGTTGAAGAGAACGGAAATGCAGAAACTTCTGCAAAAGCGGCGCAGTTGCTGGACACGATGAACCAGTCGCAATTTGTTGTGTGTCTCCATGTGGTCAAAGAGCTTTTCTGCCTTACGCTTCCACTGTACAAGACTCTTCAGTCAGTTGACTGTGATTTGGCAGCTGCATGCAGGCACATGGAAACTCGCCTTTCAAAAACAAAGGAAATGCGAGGAAATGCTGCTGCTGCTTTCATGTCTATTTTCGATGAAGCTCAGCGTTTTGCCAGCAACTTAGGACTGGAGATGACTCGTCCAAGGACGAAAGGTGGCTGGAGTATGCATGCAGACGATCCAGACCTTCTCAACCACTATAGAACCTCGCTCTTTATTCCTTTTCTGGACCACTTCACTTCCGAGCTGAAACAACGATTTGTGCTTCACCAGAAACTGCTGTCAAATCTCAGCGTCCTTTCTCCTGCCAAAATTGTTTCTGTCGATCTGAAGGCATTAAACCTGGAGTCATTGGTTGAATTGTATGGCGATATTCTTCCCGAGCCAGACTGTCTGAAGCAAGAAATTGAGCTATGGCACACCAAGTGGGAGAATGTTCCGGTATCAGAGAGGCCTACTTGTGCTGTGTCTTCGCTTCAGGCATGTGACATCTGCCCTGAAAAGGTCATCGACATTTTTGCAGGGAAGAAAAATCGTCGCCTGGATTTCGTTTTATAGATATTCGCCCTTACTTTTAGCTAAAAAAACAAAAAAAAACTAAAAAATATATAGAATACTTCTACTATTTGGCTTCTTTTTGCGTTAACTGTTTTTGCTGTCTCAAAAAAAAAAATAATAATTAGCTTGTAGGATTTAACTGTATGTAAATACTTGTCTTTTTTTGCGTTACTAAAAAAAAAAGAAATGCCCCTTAAAGATACGAAAGTATGCCTAGTGGACGCGTCCTCGTTCGCAAGGGGCGGACTAACAGTCTCGAGCTAACGTAATGTTGCCCGAGAATGTTAGACAAAGTCCACGGGAAAAAATCGGGTAACCCTCCCCCCCCCCGAACAAACATCCTGGATACGGCCCTGCAAAATCCCCATTTTATGTTATTCGGTGGATTTACGATCCTCCCGGAACAAATTCTTTTGTTCCCTCCCTGCATGTAAACTGTGCATCATTTCTTATTATTTCCAAAATAACATATCTCAGCCCTTTAAGTGTTATTCAAACAATTATTGAGTAGTTGGTAAATCAGCCCATATAACAGAAGAGGGACTCTCCCGAGGCGGCATTGATTCCTAGGGAAAAGAACGGTCAATGATCGTAATTTGTATCTCTTCAAATTTGGTTGCATCATTCAAGAGGGCCTGGACCTGATGCAATGTGGCTCCTATCAAGCACTACCATTAGGATTAGGATTGACTAAAGACCTCATGATCTTCGGTAAAATTATACTGGAAAACCCAATATGATTTAAATCTCCCATGGAATTGGTATTGTTGGCGCGGTTATTTCTAGAGGCTTCAAGTTAAGTATATAAAAATACGATGGCAACTGTATTCTCCGAACAAGGATAAGACGGTTGGAGATTTTTATTGTAGTTTTTCGGTCTTTTAAGATTTCAATATCCTTTAGGGAAGGGGTGGGGTCGATAAAATTTGATTTTATTTCCTATTCTATGGTCTTTGTTGCTGACCCATGATCAGTTCAACAATTTTTTGTCAGACAGGAGCACTGTTGTATCCATCAACAAGAGCAGCGAAAAATAGGGTACAAGTACAAATTAGCTGGTAAATAAAACATTGATAAAGTAAGAGAAGTGTAAATATATTTAAACAGGAGAAACAAAAGGGTGCTTCGTCAAAAAAGGAAAAGGATAAAACATTAGTGATCTTTTGCATCTTAACAACATTGATTTTCCAAACGTCGTAATAAATAGCATAATAAATTTATTTGCTTCATTTCTCAGGTATAAGGTTTGGAAGAAATATAAAAGTGGAAAGTTAATAGATTTTTGAATTAATTAAGCATGTTTTAAATGCTAGTAGGCATGGAGTAAAAACAGTTGCTCCTACAAAAATGAAGACATTATAAGAAGGTGAAGAAATGACACCCTGAACTGTTATACAAGGTGAAGTGGATCAAGCCTACTTGGAGAAAAAATCGTGGGGACTAGCCAAAAATCTACGTTGTAGTCGGCTTAAGCATAATCTCAATTGTCAATCAATTTCGATTCTCAGTCAGTATTATACGAAGGCTTACGATTTTGGAATAACAGCCTCTAAAGCCAATTTTTTAACGCATTATCGTTATAACGCCTTAAACTAGGGAAGAGGTTGAGGTTAAGGCTAAAACATTATTTGCAAGCTTAATGTAAGTCGTAGATCCATGCTTGAAAGTTTTGAAATCTACTGGAAACCTACTTTCAAGAGTCTGGAATCACTATTGAGGTGACCATTCCAATACCATAATTGATAGTGACGAGTCTCCAGAAACTGTTTGTGCTGTACGCTTTAATTAGAAGTAGAACGAAAATCTGGGACGAATGGTATCTGTAAGGAGGAATGAAGCTTCAGAAAGAGGTCAAAGTCTAGCTCACCTTTAAAACAGAATGTATTGAAAAAGGAACAATGTAGCAGAATAGATAAAAAGAAAATACATATATCTCTATTTCACAGAAATTGAGTATGATCCGTCATATACATTAATGTATGTTACACACAGTGTGTTTAAACTTCAGAACAAAAGTACCAAAAATTTACGGTAGATATTGTATGATTTTTGTCGGAATAACCGCTTATGATTTTCGTCAATAATAAAAAAAAGCCATAGAAACAAGTTAAAGCGTTACTTGGAAAGCCTTTCTAAATAAATTGTTTTTACGCTGTGAATGTAAAATGCGTATGTTTTAGTATTAGGCATGCAGGAGGTTATCCAGGATTTTTTTTCGGAGGTGGGGTGGAGGTGTTCAAACCCCCTAGCCTCCCCCTAGATACGGTCTTGTATGCATGCCAATTGTCTTTTCGAGCTCACCTACTGATTAAATAAAAACAAGGAAATCTGAAACGAACGATAAAGATGAGATAGGTACTTTCTGATCGTAAAATAAGAGTGATAAAATATCAGTCAAACCAAAAAAAAAATTAACAGCCCTAGCAAAATTCAGAAAATAAATAATGCATGGTCTTATCTGCATAATTAATTAAGTGTTCAATTTTCTGGAGCGTCATTTACTTATACTAAAGCAAAATTAATTTGACTACAGTTAAAAAAAGATTTGAGTGTTTAATATCGTGTTTCTGTGTACAACAGCAGCGTGCTGCTGTGCTGCTGCGTAAATCTAGCAGCACATTGTTGAATTCATTGGGGCAAAAGAGAGCTGTTATGTTATTAATTTGAATTATTTATGAGAATAACTACCGTTCCATATCACCACTCATGTGCTTGTGTAATGTAGTTAGCGCATATGAGCCGGTTTATGATTGGAGGATAGTTTTAACTAAACAATCATAGTCGAGTCAACAGCAGTAAGCTCTGTAAAACAAATTACTAAGCAGCAATGTTAAATGAGCATAATGAACAATTTTTACCTCAGATGATGATTTGACAGATGCATTGGGCCACATAAAGCAGGGATAAGGAATTTCGTGGCTATTAGAATCACAGTTGGGAAGAATTCATTCAGTTGCAGTATCTAGAAAGAAATTAAATAGTCTCAAAGTCATTATGATTAATTCTGCGGAGTTTTTTTTTTCAAGAACGACAATCGTATTAATATATAATTTCTACCACTACTGGCACTGACTACTATTCACAGCCCCAAGCCACCTATGGCCAACAGTTGCACATTATTTTTCTCCATCCCAACCTATTCAGAACTTCACTCTTAACTCCGTCCTATGGAGTTCCTACTCCCCATTCAAATATTTCTTAAAGCATCTTATCCCAAATTCGAGGACGTTCCCGCTTTTGGTCAACTTTTCAACCAAATATGCCTGCTTACTAAGTTATAACTCCTACGAAATTTGATGTTAATTGAAATGCCAAAAAGCTACAATTTTAGGCGTTATGTCATCCATTTCGAAAGAGATATGGTGCACTCCAGGGATCTACCCTTTGTTTTTTTTTAATGTTTATCGGTTAAATAGAATTACACCTATCGCAAACACATATTGCCGTGTTTGCCGCTTGTGACTGTCACATCATGATAGTTTACTGTTTGTGGTTGTCCCATCAAATGAATTTTTTTTTTTTTGTAAAATGGAAACAGTGCTACTAGAATTCAAAGATTGGGTAAGAATACAAATTGTCCCGAAAAAGCTGTAGCATTCCCTTTTTCATAAGGATATTAATGAATCGTCTATTTCAGAATATTCTTCAAAAATAAGCCTTTTCATTTTGCGAAAAAAAGAAATTATCAAACTAGCGGTTTTTGTATGAATATTTAATAATATACAGTCTTCTTCATTTGCAGTTTTTGCTACAAATAGTGATTTTCCCAGTTATAACACTTTTGGTACTGGGGATATTGTACAGGAAATCCAAGTTGCAACTCGAGCATTATTTAACAATAGAAGTTTGGCACCGAGGGTTTGGAATACGATCTTGGCTGGGGTTCGTGAAGCTACACATTTGCTGCATTCAAGACCAGGCCGAAAATATTCTTTCTCTCTGGAAGAAAAAAGGGTAGGCCGTTTTTACTTCTTTCCCTTATTTTCCCAGTAAGTGATTTTTTTTTCTCCTCCCCTTTACTTAAATGTTCTTTATATTATGGACTGTATACATTGGCGTACGGAAGGGGGACAGAGAGTGGCAGCTGCCCCCCTATAACTTCAAAAAAAGGTAGATGGTTGAAAAAGCTGGAAATAAACAGTTGGAATGACAGAATAAAAGTCAAACAAGAAGCAATTATCCATAGTGTCTTGGAAAGATTTAGCTCTAATCCAAGAAGACTGATTAATGCTGAAGCTTATTGATGATTTTTGGTGATTGCTTATTAATAAAGATTTCATAGGTATGATAGAACTTGCTGGCAATGTAAGGTTTTGTGAACTGCCAATATAACTTCAGCCCCCCACCCTTCATCACAGAATGAGCTGCCCCCCCCCCCCTAGAGAAGAAGCTACGTACGCCCACGACGGTATGTGAATATTGTTTTCCATCTGCTATTTAGAAAAATCCCTGAGATTTTTCTTGCTGTTGAACTAAACTAGGTTGTAAATTTCTTTGTCAATAAATGTCTCTGTCAGTATGCTAAATTAATTTTAAAAAACGAAGTTTTTCTTAACGAAGTAAATAGCCAAGTTGAAACTTAAAACTAAAAAAAAAATATTGCTTCCTAGACTACACAAGATAAATCTACCAAACTAGCTCCAATTAACTAATTCGTGATATTTTCCAATATTTGTAGAATTTATGAAACTCACGCTTTACTAAGGAAAACAAACTGGTCCTGCCAAAAATGGGTGGTCTTTCTGGAGCAGAGAATCCCACAAGTAGCCTCCAGAAAATAAAAGATTGATTTACCCTCTCTCTCAATAGTCTCTCACCAACAATGATATCGATAACTTTAGTATACCATTATAATTGTCCAAAAAACTCAAGCAAGCTCAGTATCAAACAGTTCGTGGTAACGAACTGTAAGTAAGGAGCGACCCGGCTCAATGGTAACCGAAACTTTAAAAAACGGAATTTTGATACCAATAGATACATCAAAAGAATCAGATTTTAATTCTGATTTCAAATATATAAGTTTCATCAAGTTTAATCTTATCCATCAAAAGTTACGCACCTGAGAAAATTTGGCTGATTTTCGTAAAAAGGGGGAAAACCCCCTAAAAGTTATAGAACCTTAATGAAAATCACACCATCATATTCAGCGTATCAGAGAACCCTACTGTAGAGGTTTCAAGCTCCTATCTACAAAAATGTGGAATTTTCCATTTTTTGCCAGAAGAAAGATCACGGATGCGTGTTTATTTTTATTTATTTTTTTTTTTTTCAGGGGTGATCGTATCGACCCAGTGGTCCTAGAATATCGTGGGAGGGCTCATTGGAACGGAAATTAAAAGTTCTAGTGCCCTCTTTAAGTGAACAAAAAAATCGAGGGCAACTAGGCCCCCTCCCACGCTCATTTTTTCCCAAAGTCACTCGATCAAAATTTTGAGATAGCCATTTTGTTCAGCATGGTCAAAAATATTATAACTATGTCTTTTAGGATGACTTAATCCCTCAAAGCCCCCGGGGGAGGGCTGAAAGTTATGAACTTTACCCAATGTTACCATATAGTATTGGTTATTGGGAAGTATACAGACGTTTTCAGGGGAATTTTTTCTGGTAGTGGGGGGTGAGGTGGGTCGGGGGTTATATGGAAGGATCTTTTCATGAAGGAAGTTTTCATGGGGGAAGGGACTTTGCTATGAAGGGGGCGCTGGATTTCCCATCATTATTAAAAAAAAAATCTGAAATTAAATATAAAAAAACAAGTTTTTCAACTGAAAGTAAGGAGCAACATCAAAACTTAAAACGAAAAAAAAAAATATTAGACATATGATTGGGTTCACCTTCTAGTCAATGCCTCGCTCTTTAAGCCAAAGATTTTTTAGTACTTTCATAAGAGCTATTTATTCTAATTAACGACCTTTGTGATTAAGGGGTCATTTTTAAAGAATTGGAACAGAATTTTGTTTACTTATTTAATGACGGTGAACCAAAATAAAAGCTGCATTAACTAAAAAACGATCATAAATTAAATAAAAAAAACAAGTTTTTTTAAACTGAAAGTAAGGAGCAACATTAAAACTTAAAACGAACAGAAATTATTCCGTATATGGAAGGGGCTGTCCCCTCCTCAACGCCTTGCTCTTTACGCTAAAGTTTGACTCTGTCTCATAACTTTATTTTTTAAAACAATAAAAACTTTAGCGTAAAGAGCAAGGCGTTGAGGAGGGGACAGCCCCTTTCATATACGGAATAATTTCTGTTCGTTTTAAGTTTTAATGTCGCTCCTTACTTTCAGTTTAAAAAACTTGTTTTTTTTTATTTAATTCAGTAAAGCGCTGGTTTTTAGAGTTCTACAGATCCTGAGAAATAATCGCAAATCATTTTGCTCGAGCTAATAATATCTTGAGCAGTCTGCGGAGTAACAATTTTTTTCCGTTTTAAGTTTTCGCCTTGAAAAAGCTCTTTTTTAAAATTAATTTAATCTCATTTTATACTTTTTTGAAAACATGCACAATAAACCTTATGAAACTAATGAAATGAAACTAAGGAAGTCAATATATTTTCTAAAATAAGGAATTATACAGATAAGATAAGATAAGTATCTTTGTAGATTTGCACATAAGAAATTAAACTATTTCCATGAAAATAAAAGTAAACAAGTAATTCGTTTTCATTTGGCAGGTTTTTTGTTCAAAATACATTTTTTAGTTTTCACTTACTAAAGGGGCAGGGAGGGGAATTATGCAAGAGAGGGGACTGTTAACCTCCTTTGAAGAATTTTTGACCGAATGGTGCTCTTTTTAGACTCCCCACCCTTTCTACTCCAGGAGTGGCACCAAAAGTGTCGTTTTTGGTCCCAAATGGTACTTACGATAGAGTTTGCTAAGATGAACTTGTAATAGCCACACAGAGAGAGACAGTAGCTTTTAAATGAACCCATCAAACATCTCTCTATGATATTTCAGTATCCTGCCAGCCATGGCAGAAACAATAATTAGAAATAAATAAAGAGATACATGCTTCCAATACAAAAAAAGCGATTCTCCTCGCTTTTTTTAGGTGTTTTTAGGGAGTCTAAAAAAGGTATTTTTAGGGAGTCTAAAAACACCTTTTGAAATTCGTACTGTTGCTACTACTTCTACTTCTACTACTAACAACGCACTGCAGCACTGAGCCGCCTGAGGCTAACACAGATACGTACGCTCCTTCTCCATCCAAATCTGTTCAAAGCCCCCCTCTGTATACCCTCCCAGAAAGTTCTATTTTCCCTTAAATCTTTCCTCACGACATCTTCCCACATCAACCAGGGACGACCTGCTTTTCGTCTGGCCCTAGACGGTTGGCCGACTAGGACAATCCTTGGCAATCTGTCATCCTTCATCCGCAGAACGTCCTCTAACCATCTCAAAGTTTCTGTCATTATAGCTCTAAGAAGCAGGATTGAATCACACTTTTTGCACAGCCTACTGTTTGAGCTGCGGTCGGTCAGTCGGGTACCCAAAACAACCCACATTCAATTTCTCTGGAAAATATCTAGCAAATCGTCTTCCGTTTTTCGGAGCGCCCAAGCTTTAGAACTACGCTTGACCATTGTCATCCCTATATCTTCCAATATTCTAATCTTATCATCCAATATTCTAATTGGATGAGACCAAATAAGGTACCCGTTATAGGAAATGATGGTTGTTATCAAACAGTTCGTGGTAACGAACTGTAAGTAAGGAGCGACCCGGCTCAATGGTAACCGAAACTCTTAAAAACAGAATTTTGATACCAATAGATACCTCAAAAGAATCAGATTTTAATGTTGATTTCAAATATATAAGTTTCATCAAGTTTAGTCTTACTCATCAAAAGTTGCGTGCCTGAGAAAATTTGGCAGATTTTAGAAAAAAGGAGGAAAGACACCCTAAAAGTTATATAACCTTGATGAAAATCACACCACCATATTCAGCGTATCAGAAAACCCTACTGTAGAGGTTTCAAGCACCTATCTACAAAAATGTGGAATTTTGCATTTTTTGCCAGAAGAAAGATCACGGATGCTTGTTTATTTGTTATTTTTTTTTTCCCGATCAAAATTTTGAGATAACCATTTTGTTCAGCATGGTCGAAAATATGATAGCTATATCTTTTAGGATGGCTTAATCCCCCGAAGTCCCCGGGGGGAGGGCTGAAAGTTATGAACTTTACCCAATGTTAACGTATAGTATTGGTTATTGGGAAGTATACAGACGTTTTCAGGGGGGATTTTTTCTGGTAGGGGTGGGGGTGGGTCGGGGGCTACATGGGAGGATCTTTCCATGAAGGAAGTTTTCATTGGGGAAGGGACATTGCTATGGAAGGGGCGCCGGATTTCCCAGCATTATTAAAGAAAAAGATCAGAAATTAAATAAATAAAACAAGTTTTTCAACTGAAAGTAAGGAGCAACATCAAAACTTAAAACGAACAGAAAATATTAGCCATATGATTGGGTTCACCTTCTAGTCAATGCCTCTCTCTTTAAGCCAAAGATTTTTTAGTACTTTCATAAGAGCTATTTATTCTAATTAACGGCCTTTGTGATTAAGGGGTCATTTTTAAAGAATTGGAACAAAATTCGAACTTTAACTTAAAGAGCAAGGTATTGACTAGGGGGCAAACCCCCTAATATACGTTTTAAAAATCTATGAATATAGAAGTTCGTTACGTAAGTTACGTATATTTATTACGACTCTATTTTTTTTAAACAATAAAAAACTTTAGCGCAAAGAGCGAGGCGTTGAGGAGGGGACAGCCCCTTTCATATACGGAATAATTTCTGTTCGTTTTAAGTTTTAACGTCGTTCCTTACTTTCAGTTAAAAAAAACTTGTTTTTTTATTTAATTAAAGGTATAGTCGAGCACAACACGCAAAGGAATGTGACATGCAGTATTGATATTTTCGCCGCTGTTATCTTCGGAGTTATTCAAGTATCACATGTTTCTCTTCCTACCACATTCCTCATTAAAAATTAACGGTTGAAGTAGGGATGAAGTAAACACTTTCGTAATCAAGTAAGTTAGCTCATAGCGAGCTGCCACCTTGATTTTATTCCGGCTGAAATGACATTAATGTATTGATGGCAGGAGCAACTCCTTGACTATACACCACTAGCGGTCAGTGGTGTCAATTAGGGGTTGGGGGGGGGTATATTGGACACCAGGATTTCGGCAAAACTTTTTGTGGGTGTTTTCACTAGAAAATACCCATTTTTGAAACTTTCGTCAAAAGAAATTGAACAAAAATTGCCCTTCTAGATTCCGAAAAATACATTTTGTCAACCCCTCCCCCTACCCCATAAAAAAACAATCCTGGCTATAAGGTGATGTTGAGCTACAAAAGTATAGTAGTTTACAGGACGGATAGACTATCATGAAATAGTGGGCCATAGCACACTGCTTTGAGCAGTTTTGGCGAATTCACATCCTAGGAGTGTGAGCTAAGCGAGTTAAAAATGTTGATAATTGTTTCTCAGACTTCGTAAAATATTAAAATTTAAGAAAAAACATCACTTTTTTCCGGAAAAGAAGGAAAATAGTTTTTATCCAATGGTGAAACTAGCCAACGGTCAGGAAAAACTGTGATCTCTGAAATATAGCTCGAAGAATTTTAAATTTTTAAGAATTTAGCAACACTCTCAAAGCATAACTAGGGAGGGGCCCATGAGCACCAATAAGCTGAATTCCAGGGGGGGGCAAACCTGGTTCAATTGACAGTTTAAATGCTATATAATAGAAATCTCAGAACAAAAATACAAAAATAAGGCAGCATCATTCAGCCAGGAGGGGGCTGGCGCCCCCTCTTGACCCCCTTATGGGTGCCCGTGGAGGGGCCGGTTGGGAGAAATAGGCCCCTTGGAAATGAAGAAGACATATAGAAAAAAACTCTTGGCTGTAATTTCCCATTGATAGTCTTGAAACATCCCTAGTGCTAGCAAGGTTAGTCGAAGGTTAAGTAGTTAACCAAACAAACTAAAGGCGCTAATGGATATTCTGAAGGGGGTAAATAAAGATGTCTCAAAAATTACATAGAAGTTGTCTCTCTCTTGGGTTTGAGTTTGTCCTTTCTTTGCACAGTTACTTACTGCTAGCCCCTCAACTTCCATAATTGTCTCTTTCCACTCCGTTCATAGTAACAAAAGTATTAAGTTCAGAGATGTAAAAATTCCCCAACTCTTACTGTTTGCTATTTTATCCTAACCCTTCTAATCAGATGCTGTGTGTCCAAAAATTGTCTACAATTTTTTTCCAGCACTTCATTTAGCCACTTACACAAAAGGAACTAAAAAAGGGCCAGGCATTCACTTAGCATATTCAGTGCTTGTATCCAACCAGCTAAAGTTCAATAGCCCTTCACTATCCGTTCTTTCTATGCAGACCTAGTCATTGGAAAACTCCGGAAATAAGTTAAGAAAATAGAATCGTTATTGCCTCAATAGGTAAAGCTTTTTGCTGTTTTCCAATAGTTTTTCCTATGTAAGACGAGAGGTCTCTTTATTTAGAAGAGAGGTCTGTTTTATGCATTTCTGACGAGAATTCTACTATACCGCTATTTAAGCAATCATTTCTCTTATATTGATTAATTTGATACGATCCTTGTCTTTATTAAGCATAAATTAATATCAAACAGTTCCCGGTTATGAACTGTAAGTAAGGAGTGACTTGGGCCAATAGGAACCGAAACTCAAAAACAGGAACTTTGAGAACAATTAACGAATAAAAAAATGTTTTTTTTTTTGCTGATTCTAAATGTATCAAAGTCATTAAGTTTAATATTATCCATCAAAAACTAAAAACCTGAGAAAATTTGCTTGATTTTCGAAGAAAAGGGAATACACCCACAAAAAACGAAGTGATCCTAATTAAAATTGCATCATTAGATTCAACATGTTAGAGAACCCTACTGTACAGGATTCAAGCTCCTATCGAAGAAAATGTTGAAATTTGCATTTTTTCCCAGAAGAAAGACCACGTGTTTATTTGCATTTATCTTAATTTATTTATGTTATTTTTCCTAGGGGTGACTATTCCGAAACAATGGTCCTAGAAGATCAGAAATGGCTCATTCGAACAGAAATTAAAAGTCCCATCGCCCTTTTCAGGTGACCGAAAAGATTGTGCCACGGGAAAGTGGCGGTTTCTGCTATTTTGTGGCACCAAACAATGATTTCGCCCCAAAGAGGACCAAGGTGCTGTCGATTGGATTTAAAATCATCAGAAACCTCTTTAGTGAGCTTCCCAGTTGCAGAGGAAGTAATGCCGTGCGGTGGCATATACGTTACTGAAAAATCACCTAGTCCATACAAGATAAATGGTTAATATGGAAATTTATCTTAATGTTTAATTTAACTAGGTTAATTCACTTTATTTTTCATTATATTATGTTTAGTGATGTATATTTGCGCATCAGCTATTATGAATGATGGGCGGTGGGTTATTATGTGGGCGAGGGGGGAAGATGCCTTGAAGAGTGCATTTTAGTGTAACAAGCAAAGGGCTGAGGAGGGGGCAGCCACCCCTTATACGAAATAATTCCTGTTCGATTCAAGCTTTACTGTTCCTCCTTAGTTTCAGTTGAAACAACTTGTATTTTTTTTAAATAACCATCTAGCATCTGTTTCCTTGAATTCTAAATCCTAGAATTAAACCATTACATTGATTTTTCTTGTAAACTACAGTAGTGACCTGGTGTTATTATTGGTGTTGCTACTACTTTCATTTATTCACATCCGGAAGGCAAGTACCTTCAAGGAGTCATTAGTTAAGCCCCTCCCCAAAAACGAAACTAGGCTTGTCCTTCCCCCCAAAATTGAGTTCTGGTCATTCTGTCGGGGACAGTTTTCTGCACATGAATTTTGGTGATGTGCATGTCATTTTCAAAATATGTGATTCTTAATGATTGTTCCTTTTTTTGACACTGCAAAATTATAACGTTGATAAGATTTATCTTCATTTGAGTCTTAATTTCTTTGTTTTCATTAATCAGGCAAAAGATGTGAAAAGTAAACTCTATCAGACCTTAGAACTAATGCGCATGCACAGGAGTTTATTTCTGTACATTTGTACAGTACTCTTGATTTCTCAAATAAGGAAAATTACAAATTTTTGGCTTTTTTAGAGATGGAGTCGTAGACTCAAAGACCCTTAGTGGGAACCAGAGAAGTGCCAAACATACATTGGAAGTGTACAAAAAATATTCTCATAATATTTTTTGTACTGAACAATATTGCTAAATGACGGTGCCAAAATTTTAATCTCTTACTCAAGAAGGATGTCCTTTTTATCAAATTTCTGAACAGGTTTATGAAAGTCCTCTATGAGATTCTTTTCTGGTTATGACTGCCTACTTTATCTTGGAGCTCAATGCCAAACTCACGTGGCACCATTCGACTCAAAGACGTGCTTGTTAACACTTACCATATTCAATTTTTATATCCTATTTAGCTTCTATAATCCTTTGGCATCCGTTCTTTCTTTGGAACTGAATCATAAAATTTACTTTCATTTGTCTTATATACCAAACTAATGAACTTCTAGATCATCATTTTTCCAGGTTTATTTTCATGTTGTTATTACTTTCGTTCATTAGCCTCCGGAAGCTCAAAAACTTCAGAAAACCTGTACTACCCACTATTTACAACTCGTGTAATCATTGTTGCATGTTTCCTGTTAGCTCCTCTAAGATCAGTTCTGTGGTTAGGTGCAATGGTAATCATGTTCCATCGTTCGTTCACCTGAAAATAGCAGTGAAATCAAGAGTATTTACCCATTGAATAGACCAAAGATTTATCCAACAAAATGGCAAGATATCATTTGATATAGACCTGCATAAAAAATGACAGGGATTTAAAGGGCAAACCTTATGATGACCATAACGAGATGTGTCTCTGGAATGGTCAGGGCCACTAGTTATTCAATTGTATCACAAAACTTATTAATAATCCCCACTCATCCTATATTCTAGGCCTTTTTAATGAAAAAGTAAACTATTAGTGTTAAAATCATAAAATTTTTTAAACATGGTCATTAGTGCAAGCTATAAAAATCTCATATAGTATTGTTTAAAAAAAAAGCAGTGAAAAAATGACACCCCGTGAGAGCTGAATGGCTGAGCTACCGACAGGAGCGAGCGAAACGAGCCTATGGAGCAAGCAAAAGCTTCTGCTTCATATTTTGGCAAATCCAGAACTACACTTAGCTCATTTTCCCACTGCGTCGGGATTTAGTTCGGTTTTAGCACCACCTCGACAATTAGCTAGCTGAGCTTTTGAGAATCCTCGAATCATTCTATTTTAAACAAATTGCACATATCTACTACTACTAACAACTCACCGCAGCACCAAGCCGCCTGAGGCCAACACAGCTACACACGCTCCTCCTCCATCCCAATCTATTCAAAGCCTCCCTTTTTACACCCGCCCACGAAGTTCCCATTTCCTTTAAATCTTTCTTTATGACGTCCTCCCACCCCAGACGGGGACGACCTGCTTTTCGTTTAGCCCTAGATGGTTGGCCGAAAAGAACAATCTTCGGCAATCTGTCATCCTTCATCCGCACAACGTGCCCTAACCACCTCAACCTTTCTTTCATTATAGCCCTAGAGAGCGGTATTGAACCACATTTTTCGTATAGCCTATTGTTTGAAATACGGTCAGTCAGCCGGGTACCCAGAACAATCCTTAAGCAATTTCTCTGGAAAACATCTAGCAATTCTTCATCCGCTTTTCGGAGCGTCCATGCTTCAGAGCCATAATTGACCACTGTCATCACTGTAGCTTCTAATATTCTAGTCTTGGTTTGCAGACTTATCTTCCTATTTTTCCAGACTTTTTTTTAACTGTGAAAAAACACCCTGAGCCTTGGCTATTCTATTTTTAACATCTTCACTACTCCCACCATCTTTACTAATAATACAACCAAGGTAAGTAAAGCTGCCACCTGATCAATCTTTTCATTACCCAACGTCACCTTTTCATCTTCACTTATTCCTAGCCTTAGTGACATAGTCTTCCTAACATTAATTTTCAAACCAATTCTAGCACACTGAACTCGCAAAACCTCTAAAACTTCATTCATTTTGCTCACACTTTCATCTAGGATGCTTAAATCATCAGCATAATCCAAGTCCAGGAGACTTTTTCCTCCCCATTTGATTCCGTGGTCTCCCATTGCCTTACCTGTGCTCCTTAAAACAAAGTCCATCAAAATAATCCATATAAAGGGGGATAGAACACAACCCTGCTTAACTCCTGATTTAATACAAAACCAGCTGCTAACCTCATTTCCTACCTTAACCGCAGCAGTGTTATTCTCGTACATAGCACTAATCACTTTAATGTATTTGTCTGGTATACCGTACAAGGATAAAACCTTTACTAAAGCTCTTGTATCAACAGAGTCGAACGCTTGCTCATAATCTATAAAACTGAGGACCAAAGGTGTTTGAAAACTCAGGCACTTCTCAATTATTAGCCTAAGAGTAAGAATTTGGTCAACACATCCTCTACCTGTTCTAAAACCGCACTGCTCTTCTCTTAAAACTTTGTCTACGGCATCTCTCAGTCTAAAAAGTATCATATTACTAAGTAATTTGCTACCTACAGAGACCAGACTAATGCCTCGATAATTACCACACTCACTTTTATCACCTTTCTTATAAAGTGGCTTAATTAAGGTTTTCCTAAAATCTTTAGGTACTTCTCCTTTTTCAAAAATCATATTCATAATCTTCAATAACTTATTTCTAACCTCAGAGCCACCATATTTAAGAAACTCATTTACCACCCTATCAGCACCTGTAGCCTTATTATTCTTTAATCCTTTTAGTACTGTTGCTAATTCCTCCTCACAAAACAAATCTTCCTTCACATCCAAGGTATCACAAACTTTTTCTATCTTTTAGTTAAAAAGATAGCAATTGAGGGGTAGCAGGGATCACGAATGGAATCCTTACCTGCAATTATCAAACAGTTCGTGGTAACGAACTCTAAGTAAGGAGCGACCCCGCTCAATGGTAACCGGAACTCTAAAAACCGGAATTTTGATACCAATAGATACATCAAAAGAATCAAATTTTAACGCTGATTTCAAATATATAAGTTTTATCAAGTTTAGTCTCACCCATCAAAAGTTACGCGCCTGAGAAAATTAGGCTGATTTTAGAAAAAAGGGCAAAGACCCCCTAAAAGCTATAGAACCTTAATGAAAATCACACCATCATATTCAGCGTATCACAGAACCCTACTGTAGAGGTTTCAAGCACCTATCTACAAAAATGTGGAATTTTGCATTTTTTGCCAGAAGAAAGATCACGGATGCGTGTTTATTTGTTTTTTTTTTGTTTTTTTTTTCCCAGGGGTGATTGTATCGACCCAGTGGTCCTAGAATATCGTGGGAGTGCTCATTGGAACGGAAATTAAAAGTTCTAGTGCCCTTTTTAAGTGACCAAAAAATGGAGGGCAACTAGGCCCCCTCCCACGCACATTTTTTCCCAAAGTCACCCGATCAAAATCAAAAACGTATCTTTCCATGAAGAAAGTTTTCATGGGGGAAGGGACATTGCTATGAAGGGGGCGCCGGATTTCCCAGCATTATTTAAAAAAAGATCAGAAATTAAATAAAAAAAAACAAGTTTTTCAACTGAAAGTAAGGAGCAACATCAAAGCTTAAAACGAACAGAAAATATAATGTATACTATTGGGTTCATCCGCTAGTCAATACCTCGCTCTTTAAGCCAAAAATTTTTTAGTACTTTCATAAGAGCTATTTATTCTAATTAACGGCCTTTGTGATTAAGGGGTCATTTTTAAAAAAATTGGAACAAAATTTGAACTTCAGCTTAAAGAGCAAGGTATTGACTAGGGGGCGCACCCCCTAATATACGTATAAAAATATATGAATATAGAAGTTCGTTACGTAAGTTAATTCGTAAGTTACGTATATTTATTGCTAATAAAAACGTTCGTAAATAAAATTAAACAAGTTTCGAGAAAGCCATTTAACCAAATAAAAGTAAAATTAATATGAAAATTTTGTTGTAATTATTCATGTTCGGTGAGCCAAAATCAAAACCTGCATTAATTCAAAAACGTTCAAAAATTAAATAAAAAAAACAAGTTTTTTTTAACTGAAAGTAAGGAACGACGTTAAAACTTAAAACAAACAGAAATTATTCCGTATATGAATGGGGTTGTCCCCTCCTCAACGCCTCGCTCTTTACGCTAAAGTTTGACTGTCTCACAACTCTATTTGTTTTTAACAATAAAATACTTTAGCGTAAAGAGCGAGGTGTTGAGGAGGGGACAGCCCCTTTCATATACGGAATAATTTCTGTTCATTTTAAGTTTCAACGTCGTTTCAGTTAAAAAAAACTTGTTTTTTTTTTATTTAATACATATTAAATGCCCTTTCGTAATTCCAGTTTTAACGAAATCAAACTTGTCTACATTTCTACTAAAACACATCAATGAAGAATAGAACCGTTTGTGCCTCTTGGTTCTGGGACTGCGCGAGTTATGCTCATTTCCCCTTGAAGACAGATTATTTGGACCTTTAGACAACTCGAAACAAAATGATAGTCTCAACATCTTGATAAGATGTGGGTGGAGGGAAACGAAGCGGGTTGAGGGAAATGACCAAAAGCCAAAATAGATTATAAGCCATACAAAAAACTTACCTTAGATCTAAGTTCCTCCGGAGCTGTTGATGGCACATAGAGCGTTGACGTGGCCTCTCCACTCGTCCTAAAGCTTTGCTGTTCCAGGACTCGCGAGGTCACAGCCGTCCTTAGACCTCTGTCATTGATCCTCTGTAAGGGACTTTTGGGACGCCCTTGTTTTGTTCGATAATCTGGTACCCAATCGTAGGTTGTCCAACAAAGGTGGCTCTGTTGATGGCGAAAGACATAACTCAGATATGTCCACCTCTTCTTCGATAGCAGTAATAAAGGGATGGCTATTTCTAATTCGAAGTTCATAATTGTTGAGTTTTTGTTAGCAGCTTAAATTTAGATCTCCTCAGACACACATTTTCGAATTAAAGAATCCTCTTTTGAGCTTGTGGTTTATTCCCAGCACTCACTAGCATAGAGAAGTATGGAGAGTACGTTGCTATTAAAGAGACATAACTTCAATCTTGTATGAAATATTTCAAACAAAAACTTGCTCAAAAATTACTTGAGCTCCATTAAATTTGGGGAGCATGAGGTTCTAGTGACTCTCTTGTAGTTGAAATTTACTATTTTATCAGCAAATTACTTTAAATATCCGGGTTGCGGAGGTAGCTAGCAACCTAGCAAGAGACGATCAAGTCCCATATTACAACTACTACTACTACTAACAACTCACCGCAGCACCAAGCCGCCTGAGGCCAACACAGCTACGTACGCTCCTCCTCCACCCCAATCTATTCAAAGCCTCCCTTTTTACACCCGCCCACGAAGTTCCCATTTCCTTTAAATCTTTCTTTATGACGTCCTCCCACCCCAGACGGGGACGACCTGCTTTCCGTTTAGCCCTAGACGGTTGGCCGAAAAGAACAATCTTCGGCAATCTGTCACCCTTCATCCGCACAACGTGCCCTAGCCACCTCAACCCTTCTTTTATTATAGCCCTAGAGACCGGTGTTGAACCACATTTTTCGTATAGCCTATTGTTTGAAATACGGTCAGTCAGCCGGGTACCCAGAACAATCCTTAAGCAATTTCTCTGGAAAACATCTAGCAAATCTTCATCCGCTTTTCGGAGCGGCCATGCTTCAGAGCCATGTTTGACCACTATCATCACAGTAGCTTCTAATATTCTAATCTTGGTTTGCAGATTTATCTTTCTATTCTTTCAAACCTTTTTTAACTGTGAAAAAACACCCTGAGCCTTGGCTATTCTACTTTTAACATCTTCACTGCTCCCACCATCTTTACTAATAATACTACCAAGGTAAGTGAAGCTGCCCACCAAATCATCTTTTCATTACCCAACGTCACCTTTTCATCTTCACTTATTCCTAGCCTTAGTGACTTAGTCTTCCTAACATTAATTTTCAAACTAATTCTAGCACCCTGAACTCGTAAAACCTCTAAAACTTCATTCACTTTGCTCACACTTTCATCTAGGATGCTTAAATCATCAGCATAATCCAAGTCCAGGAGATATTTTCCACCCCATTTGATTCCGTGGTCTCCCATTGCCTTTCCTGTGCTCCTTATAACAAAGTCCATCAAAATAATCCATATAAAGGGGGATAGAACACAACCCTATTTAACTCCTGATTTAATACAAAACCAGCTGCTAACCTCATTTCCTACCTTAACCGCAGCAGTGTTATTCTCGTACATAGCACTAATCACTTTAATGTATTTGTCTGGTATACCATACAAGGATAAAACCTTTACTAAAGCTCTTCTATCAACAGAATCGAACGCTTGCTCATAATCTATAAAACTGAGGATCAAAGGTGTTTGAAAACTCAGGCACTTCTCAATTACTAGCCTAAGAGTGAAAATTTGGTCAACACATCCTCTACCTTTTCTAAAACCGCACTGTTCTTCTCTTAAAACTTTGTCTACGGCATATCTCAGTCTAAACTTCCCCTTTTTCAAAAATCATATTCATAATCTTCAGTAACTTATTTCTAACCCTAGAGCCACCATATTTAAGAAACTCGTTTACCACCCTATCAGCACCTGAAGTGTTGCTAATTCCTCCTCACAAAAAAAAATCTTCCTTCACATCCAAGGTATCACAAACTTTTTCATTTTCCTCTATATCTTTTCCTGCAACTCTATCTCGGTTAAGCAAATTCTCAAAATGTTCGGCCCATCTCTCTTTATTTTTTTTCATTATCGCTAATTGTGGCCCCATTCCTATCTTTAACTGGCCCAAGTCCGGATTGACTACTCCCTCTCAATTTGTTAACATGCCAGTACAATATTTTACTGTTATGCCGTCTAGCTGCATCTTCCAGATCCTCGGCAATTTTATCCATGGCCTCCACTTCACATCTCCTTAGTTCATATTTTAACGCTTTCTCCACTTTCTTTACATTTCTTTTATTTTCATATGATCAATCACTCAGATAATTCTTGTACAAGTCCTTTCTCCTTTCCATTAAACATAAAGCTTTTTCACCAATATTCTTAGCTACAATTCTAGCTTTCTTCCCTAATACATCTTCAGCAACTTCACAAATTATTTTTCTGAAATTATTCCAACCAACTTCCATATTATCAAATTTTAAACTCTCAAGTTTAGTATTCAACTGTTCCTGGAAAGTTTATCTCAAATTCTCATCCTGGAGTTTACCAACATTATAACTTCCCGGGAGGTAGTTACCCTTCCGATATTTCAGCTTTAAATTAACCCTTGACACTACTAGATGGTGATCTTTACTTTTAACATCAATAACGGCACTCCTATATACCCTAGCATCTTGTATTGATCCTGCCAGTCTTCGGTTTACTATAACATAATCAATAAGGTTTGCTGTCTTACCATCACGTGAGTACCATGTTAACTTATGAGCCAGTTTATGACCAAACACCGTATTGGTTATAACTAGATTGTTATACCTACAAAATTGCAAAAGTCTGTATCCATTACTGTTTTCTTTTCCTGCACCAAAATTACCAAGGCTAGGATACCATCTATCCCTATTTCTACCAACCTGGGTGTTAAGATCTCCAAGTAATAACATCATATTTCTACCTGGGACCCTGTCTATTTGCTCCTGTAACTGTAAGTAAAATTCATCTGAGTCACTAGTATTTCCGTCAGTCGGTTCTACAGGGGCGTTTACTGCTCTAAGTGATACCCTGAACTTTTTAGTCTTAAAATGAGCAATTAGTATTCTATTATTAATACCTTCCCAGCCCAAACAAGACTTAGCAGCTTCCTTATTCATCACGAGCCCTACTCCCTGTCTATGTATACTGCCTTACTGCCTGAGTAAATAAATTCTATATCACCTAATTTCATGCTTCCTACCCCTGGGATATGAGTTTCTGAAACTCCTAGTAAATCTAGTTCGAATCGTATGAATTCCTCAGTCAAAATGTCGATACGATAGTCATTTTTTAACGTCATAACATTCCAAGTTCCAATTTTCATGTTCTTTAAATCACTAAAATTATTTTCGCCTCAGGAAAAGCAATGATCCCGGATACCAGTGCAGGACGGGTATCAAATATTTTCTCAAGTCTACACCGAAGTGCTTAAGCCGGCTTAGAACCGGACAACAAGAAGTCCCTGGGACCTCCATGAATGGAGGCTTTGTGCAATCTTGGGCCCATCTTGGTCACAACATGTTTTTCAGCACTTGGCGATGCTCTTCTATCTACAAGAGTCGAAATCCTGCACAGACAATCTCAAGCCTATTACCTCCGACTCATTATATATTCATGCCTACAAATATTATGCTACTGCGGGGAGGCAGCCCATAATAGATAAATTAGCTAGGAAGAGGTTTTTTCAGCCCGAAGACGCCCATCAAAACATCCCAAGCCCAGAAGAATTGTCCATTAGTCAGAATCCTGTGCGAGTGCTGTGTCGTTTACTAGGCTATAGTTTGCTCGAGGGGCGCCACTCCTCAAGCGGGAATAGAGTTGACCGCAAAGTCACCAGTCTTGCAGGTACCCCAAAAGGGTTGAGGCAGCCCTTTGCAGAGGCCGTTGTCCATAGATCTAGATCTTACGCCCTGCCGCAATGGTCCTCCTATAGAGGATCCTCCCGCGATGGCATTCTGCATCACCATGCAATTTAACCCATTACTGGGAGAAGGTTTGTAGCTCATGGGACTTGTGGACAAACCAGTGGGCCCTTTTGAGTGTACATTTGAGGGGTCTTCTTCCTCCTCCGCCTGTATTTATGACCCCGGGCGAGGGTACCCCAGTTTCTATTATGGACCCCCAGGGACAAGGTCCCCCCTTGGTCCGTGCCTCCTACGGAGATACCCTACATATCTGTAGGGCGTTCCCCTATCGCCACCTGGGGACATGCTGAATGGTCTGGGGAGGCCAGGAACATAAAAATAAAATTAATTTAAAACATTATGTTTCCTTTAAACATGGAAAAGGATTTAGTCTTCTGTATGACGTTTTAAACATCAAATTCTTGGAGCTAATTTGATTGAAATTAATAAGTTCTAGTGCCCTTTTTAAGAGTAAAAAATGATTGGAGGGCAATGAGCCCTCCTCTTTAGCCCATAATTTTCCAAACACTTCCAATCAAAGTTTTATGATAGCCATTTTGTTCAGCATAGCTGAACCATCTAGTAACTATATCTCTAGGGTTATTGGGTAGGTCACCCCCCCCCCAGTTATCTAATTTGCTCATTATGCTTATAAACTAAATTTTGCTTTAAAATAAAATAAAAACGCACTGTGCGTACGCTGGTTGCCAATAATTCATCTCAGCAATATCTCAAGAACGCCTGAGGGTATTAAGTTCAAAATTTCGTGGCTACTTCTATTACTACTTCTGCTCTTAAGACTTAACTAAATCAAAGATCGCAAGTGTATCCAGGCTGTCAAAAAGCGTAGATAAAATTTATTGGGAATGGTATTAAGTTTTATTTTTCAGGTCAACTAGAGGAGGCACAAAACTAAATTAAGTACTACAATTTGAGTACAGATTTTCAAAAAGCTTGTTAAAAAAAGCTGAAAAATTTTCAGCATTTTTAAAAAGGGTGTATGTTGGTGAAAATTCTTGAAAAAGTTTCTCCAGCATACAAATAGCAGGCCAAACTATAATTCTTAAAGAAAAAACCGAAAAGATTTGAACTATTACTTTTTTTCCCTGAAAAGGACTTTGTCAATATAAAACGAAGAGAAATTAAAAAAAAGACTTTTTTCATAAAGCGAGTTTTTCAAAGAAAAGTAAAGAACTCCATTGAACCAAAAATGAATAAACATAGAATCAAATAATCTACCAAGAATAAAACTACCAGAAATCAACATCAATAGATAAATAAACCCACAACCAACAGAAATTACAATTAATAACCGAGTCAAAATTAGAACAAGCAGACATAAACATGAGTAGGTCTCACAACCCCTATGCCTTCTCAAAACCAGAACGTAAATTCCACTTTACAGAAAAGAATACAAATAAATGTGTATTGTCAGTTTAATATACATATCCTGATATTTATTCTTTATAATCTTAATAATTTTTTATTTATTAAAGTTATAAACGTAAAAACATTTAAATCTTTTTTCAGTTTCACTTCAGGGTTATGAATTTAGTTTTGATGACCCCAAAGTTGGAGTTCTGCTTTGAAATGTGGAAGACCAATAGTACCGCCCTCTCCAAGATTGGTTCGAGGAACCCTCTCAACCCTTCAATAAAAAAAACAAAAAGTTGATTTGATCATAACTTTCTCATCGCGTAAAAATATTTGAATGTTTATCCGTCACTTATTCACTTTGTTAATCTCTAACCATAATTGCGCACAGTCATTTAGGGTTTGACGGAATAAGGGTGTTTTCCCGGGCAAGGACCTTCACATTATTTAAAAATACACCCTAATCGCTCACGTAGATTTCACCTTCTTATTGGCGAGATCTCACCATCAGGTTTTATTATGCCAACATCTGATAGTATGACGCTAGTCCTGGTAATTATTCTTTTGTCTCAATTTTAAATATTTATTGCACCTTCTCTTAAAGCAACTCTTCAATCTCGCCTGGAAAATCATTCTACATGGTGACAGTGAGTTTAACAGAGCTCTTTTTAGGAGCTCCTGGCGAGCCGCTCCCTGCTGTTAACTACTAACAAGCAGCACTATGGCATCTGCTTACCTCTTTACGCTAAAGTTTGACTCTGTTTCACAACTTTATTTTTTAAAACAATAAAAAAAACTTTAGCGTAAAGAGCGAGGCGTTGAGAAGGGGAGGCGTTGAGAAGGGGACAGTCCCTTTCATATACGGAATAATTTCTGCTTGTTTTAAGTCTTAATGTCGCTCCCTACCCTCAGTTAAAAAAAAACTTTTTTTTTTTTTTAATGTCGAACCCGAAATGCACCCTATGTCAGTGTGGCTTAGTTAATTGAAAAATTTAGCAGGTAATTACAGAGTAGGGACTGATTATAAGATAAGCAATGACTGGTTCGTTTTGCAGGGCAGAAACCAGATGGAAAAAAAGTTAAACGCCAATCTTTATATTTGAATTTTGTTTTGTTATTGTTTATAATTTTTCTATTTCTCTTTATTTTTGGTTTGTTCTCACTTATATATTGTGTAGCGACAAGCCATTGGCTTTCCACGTTGTTAATAGATAGATAAACATTCACCAGTCAATACTAGTAACTATAACACTATATTAAAGTACTAGCATCCAAATTACATACCAGACATCTACCTGTAACTTTCTTTGTGGGCAAACTATTCGCAGAAAAAAAGAGAAAAAGGGGAGGCCATAAACAAAACGGCTCTCTGAGGAACCAAAGTTAGACCCCCCACATCTGTTCCTCTGATCTCATGAGAGATCAAGGCAAAAAACTTTAAAAGTTTACTTGTTTTAGAACCCTAATCTGTGTAAGCAATAAAACATAATTTTCTCCCCTTTGATATTTATTTTTTATTTTTCTTATCTTTATATGAAAAAACTTTTCGCAACTTTTTTCACCAAGACAAAAGCAACGACAGTTTTTTTTTCAACTTGGAATCGGCTTTCTTCTTAAGAGGAGTACGGGCTTTTTATGAGTCTCTTGAGGGGTTATTATCACCTAACAGAATAAAAGAACCCTACTACATAAGATCAGACGTGGAAAATTGGATCCATAATTTTCAAAACTTAATTCTATTTGTCCTTTCAATTTTCTTTTATACATGTTCTAGCGTTGAGACTAAAGCGATAGTAAACGTGCTCTCGTTATTATTTCCCGAGGCCCAGAAACTCCATATTCTGAATTACTAGTAAAAATTGATTTAGTTTCGCTGGAGCAATGAAGGCTAAAAAAAAATTTTTCAATTGCCTGAGTACCCATAAACACCGTGAAATCTTTCCCTCAGATTGTATTCCCAAACAAACTCCAAGGGTTGTCGCGGGACCAATCCTGAAGCTGAAAGGAATAAGCGCAAAACATATGTGGCATGAAGGAGCGTTTGTTCCAAGGTTACCCTCTAATAAATTGTGTATTTACCGCTTTTGTTTTACTTACACATTATATTGACGGACATTATACATTACATATGACGCAAACCGTAATTTGTCAATAGCCAATGACAATGTTTATTTCTGGAATAAAATGATTTGATTGATTTATTAAGAGATATATGGTGTCATAAGTATCGACCTAGCCAAATCAAGCCATCAGATTTCGTTTCCCCTGTCTTTGGTACTTAAATAAATGAAGGAGGAAAAAAGAAACTTGCCACAGTAGTAAGTTTTAACTCCAAGCTAGCAATTCCCCTAAGGATTTTACCACAATACCCTAAGCTACACCTGAAACAAATCGTTTTGATATCCAGGGTAAGCACAGGTAGCTTACAAAAGTGAAAACTGGCTCTAGCAATGATAAAAAAAGATCTGCACCGCCATCTAGCGTTTGGCGTTCCGTGACATTTTCATCAAGCCGTCAGATTTTGTTTCCCCTGTCCTTGGTACTTTCAGAAATGAAAGATGAAGAGAAACTTGCCACATTAGAAAATTCTAATAATAAAAATTAAATGTTGACTAGATGGGACAGCTGAGGAATAATCCCTTAACAAAACAATTAGAAGGTAAGCGTAAACTAGATTAAACTACGGTGAAATGATCCCTAAAGAAGGTCCTTTGGAAGCTGAAATAAACAAAACACGGGAGACTTGGTATACGAGTCAAGTGTACGCGTGATGCATAATTATTCTATTTTTAGTACTTTTTCCCCAGAACACTTTCACATCGACAATGCAAGAAAAAGTAGCATTTATTTATAACAGTAGCACTAGCTTGAGAATACTTTTTTATATGAAATTTAGTTTCAGCTGACTTGCTATTTCAATCAAGTTTCTGTTGAAAGGTATGTTACAACTTAGTAACCTATTTTGCCAAATAAAAATAGCACTGCCTCGAGGCGGCCAATTTTTTTTCTTTTTTTTTTTCAACTTAGCATAAAAATAGTTGAATAAAAAGTAAAAAAAGGTGTCAGAGGATACTTTTCTAACTCTTTAGTAATCTTTAGTAGGATTTTTTTTTTTTGGGGGGGGGGGGAGTTACGATTTTTTTAACGCATCAGAATTTGTTTATAATCAATTTTTTACGAGTCGGACTAACGTTTCGTGGTGGGGGAGGGGTCGAAAACCTCTATCCCCCCTGGATACAGCCAAAGTATCCTGCATGTACTACAAATTTGTTGAATGAATATATTCATTTTCAGTTATCATTTTTTTGGTTCTCAGCAGAGGCTTTTTTACTCTCATTCTCGTTTCAACTGTTGTACCATAAATGCCGATATTTGGGTTTAATATGAACGAACTGAATAATAAAAAAAGATATTCAAGACTATTTTTGGAAAAAAAAGATATAACAACTTAGTTTTCAGTTTTTTCTAATGTTTCAATGTTTTTGTTATCTAAACTGCAAAAGGACAAATGAGAAGTGGAAAACGCCATCTTCAGAAGTGAAGTCTTTCCAATGAGCCCTGATTGACAGACAACGTACCCTAGTCATTTATTTCTTCTTATTTTCTTTAAAGTCTGTATATATTACTATTAAATAGCAAATCGACGGCATCTTTTTTTTCCTCCACAGCTAGTGGGGCACTGGTGCGTCATAGAGAGCTATTTAATGACCCATTTTAAAGAAAATTGATGTATTTAAGAACTACTATTACTGCTAACAACAACTCACCGCAACACCAGGCTGTCTGAGGCCAACACAGCTACACACGCTCCTCCATCCCAATCTATTCAAATCCTCTCTTTTTACACCCTCCCAGGAAGTTCCCATTTCCTTTAAATATTTCTTTATGACACCCTCCCACCCCAGACGAGGACAACCTGGTTTCCGTTTAGCCCTTGACGGTTGGGCGGAAAGGACAATCTTCGGCAAACTATCATCCTTCATCCGCAGAACGTACCCTTGCCATCACAACCTTTCTCTCATTATTACCCTAGAAAGCAGGATTGAACCATATTTTCCGTACAGCCTACTGTTTGAAATACGGTCAGTCAGCCTGGTACCCAGAACAATCCGTAGGCAATTTCTCTGGAAGCATCAACCAAATCTTCATCCGCTTTTTGGAGCGCCCATGCTTCAGAGCCATATTTGACCACTATCATCGCTGTAGCTTCGAATATTCTAATCTTGGTTTGCAGAATTATCTTCCTATTCTTCCAAACTTTTTTAAACTGTGAAAAAACACACTGAGCCTTGGCTATTCTACTTTTAACATCTTCACTGCTCCCACCGTCTTTACTAATAACACTACCAAGGTAAGTGAAGCTGCCCGCCTGATCAATCTTTTCGTTATCCATCGTCACTTTTTAATCTTCACTTATTCCTAACCTTAGTGACTTAGTCTTCTTATAATTACTTTGCTTACTTATGCTGGCACTCTAAACACACAAAACCTCTACAAGTTCATTCATTTTGTCCACACTTTCGTCTAGAATGCTTAAATCATCAGCATAATCTAAGTCCAGGAGAGTTTTTCCTCCCAATGTGATTCCGTGGTCCCCTATTGCCTTTCCTGTGCTCCTTAAAACAAAGTCCATAAAAAGGATCCATATAAAAGGGGATAGGACACAACCCTGCTTAACTCCTGATTTAATACAAAACCAGCTGCTGAACTCTTTTCCTACCTTACCCGCAGCAGTATTATTCTCGTAAAAAAAAAAAAACTAATCACTTTAATGTATTTGTCTGGTATACCATACAAGGATAAGACCTTTGCTAAAGTTCTTCTATCAACAGAATTGAACGTTTGCTCATAATCTATAAAACTGAGGACCAAAGGTGTCTGATAACTTAGGCACTTCTTAATGATTAACCTAAGAGTGAAAATTTGGTCGACAAATCCTCTACCTTTTCTAAAAACCGAATTGTTCTTCTCTTAAAACTTTGTCTACAGCATTTCTAGGTCTAAAATTCTAATATTTACTAAGTAATTTGTACATACAGAGACCAGACTAATGCCTCGATAAATGCCACACTCACTCTTATCACCTTTCATATACAGTGGTTTAATTAAGGTTTTCCTAAAATTGTTAGGTGCTTCCCCCTTTTCAAAAATCATATTCATAATCTTCAGTAGCTTATTTCTAAGCTCAGAACCACCATATTTAAGAAACTCATTTACCAAGCAATCAACACCTGGAGCCTTATTTTTTTTTTTCTTTAATCCTTTTAGTACTGTTGCTAATTCCTCCTCACAAAACAAATCTTCCTTCACATCCAAGGTATCACAAACTTTTTCATTTTCCTCTATATCTTTTCCTGCAACTCTATCTTGGCTTAGCACAATCTCAAACTGCTCTGCCCATCTCTCTTTAACTCTTTCCTTATCATTAATTGTGGCCCCGTTCATATCTTTAACTGGGACAATTCCGGATTGACTAATCCCTCTCAATTTATTAGTATGGCAGTACAATATTTTACTATTATGCCGTCTTGCTGCATCTTCCAGATCCCTTCTCCTTTCTATTAAACATAAAGCTTTTTCGCTAATATTCCTAGCTGCAGTTCTAGCTTTCTTCCCTAATACACCTTCAGCAACTTCACAAATTATTTTTCTAAAATTATTCCAACCATCTTCCACATTATCAAATTTTAAACTTTCAAATTTAGTATTCAAGTGTTCCTGGAAAGTTTCTCTCAAATTCTCATCCTGGAGTCCACCAGCATCATGGCTTCCTAGGAGGTAGTTACCCTTCCGAAATTTCGCTTTAAATTAGCCCTAGACACTACTAGAGGATGATCTTTAGTTTTAACATCAATAACAGCACTCCTGTATACCCTAGTATCTTATATTCCACCTAGTATCAAGTCCACCAGCATCATGGCTTCCTAGGAGGTAGTTACCCTTCCGAAATTTCAGCTTTAAATTAGCCCTAGACACTACTAGAGGATGATCTTTAGTTTTAACATCAATAACAGCACTCCTGTATACCCTAGTATCTTATATTGATCCTGCCAGTCTTCGGTTTACTATAACACAATCGATAAGGGTTGCTGTCTTACCATCGCGTGAATACGATGTTGAGTTATGTTTCATTTTATGACCAAACACCGTATTGGTTATGACTAGATTGTTATACCTACAAAATTGCAAAAGTCTTTTGCCATTACTGTTTTCTTTTCCTAAAACAAATGTACCTAGGCAAGGACACCATCTATCCTTATTTCTACCGACCCGAGCGTTACAATCTCCTAGTAAAAGACCATAATTCTAACTGGGACCCTGTCTATTTGCTCCTGTAACTGTGGGTAAAATTCGTCTGAGTCACTAGTGTCTCCGTCAGTCAGTTCTACAGGAGCATATACTACTATAATTTATACCCTGAACGTTTTGTCTGGGTGAGAAATGTCTGTCGAGAAAAAATTAAAATTTGAGGCTGATTAAGGAATGGTAACTATTATCTGGATTAGTCTTAGCAGCAAAATGTTATTTCAAAAATCAATTTATGGAAATTTGAAAAAATATCCTGAAACCCTTAAAAAAAATGCCTCAGATCGAAACAAAATATTGATCATTAGAGTTGCCATGACCAAAAACCCTATAGAATAAACGTACGGTTCGCTAGCTTGAATAACAAGGAAAATTATTTTTTTGCATAGCTAGCACTGATGTATCATCTTTATTTTCAATTTTTTCAGAAAATAACCTAACCTGATAACTTCAATTCAATTAAATGGAATTAAACCCTTCTTTCTCGGGTCATATAAAAGACTTACAGCAGTTAGGTCAAGTCTTATGGATGATGGACGCTAAACTAAAGAAAATCCTGCTTTTTGGCAACCCAGATGGAACCAATAGAAAATAAAAATTCCTCAAATTGGGCGAAAAGAGGTCACAAGAAAATTTTTAAATGAAATAGGAACGGCTAGATCCGACAATGGGTTGTCAGTAGCTGCAGTAATATCCAACGGAGTTGGCACACTGCGACCATCATTGAACCTGATGGTCTTTTATCTGACCAGTGAATCATTTTCTGTAGGGCTTATGAAGATCTAATATCTCTTAAATTTAATTGACAGCAATATAAACAATATTTTACTCACGGAAAAGAGTGCAGTATGTGCAGTATGTACGGTAGTACGACTTTGAAAGCAGTTCATTTTCTCAAACAGTTCGTGGTAACGAACTGTAAGTTAGGAGCGACCCGGCTCAATAGGAATTTTTATACCAATAGATACATCAAAAGAATCTGATTTTTATGCTGATTTCAAATATATAAGTTTCATCAAGTTTCTTCTTACTTATCAACAGAAACGCACCAGAGAAAATTTGCCTCATTGTCGAAAAAAGGGGGAAACACCCCCTAAAAGTCATAAAGCCTTAATGAAAATCACACCATCATATTCAGCGTATCAGAGAACCCTGCTATAGAAGTTTCAAGCTCCTATCTGCAAAACTGTGGAATTTTGTATTTTTTGCTAGAAGAAAGATCAAGGATGCGTGTTTATTTATTTATTAATTTTTTTTTTCCCCAGGAGTGATCGGATCGACCCAGTGGTCCTAGAATATCGCAGGAGGTCTCATTCAAACGGAAATTAAAAGTTCTAGTACCCTCTTTAAGTGGCCAAAAAATGGAGGGCAACTAGGCCCCCTCCCACGCTCATTTTTCCCAAAGTCACCCAATCAAAATTTTGAGATAGCCATTTTGTTCAGCAGGGTCGAAAAATACAATAGCTATGTCTGTGAGGATGACTTAATTCCCCACAGTCCCCGGGGGAACGTCTGCAAGTTATAAAATTTTCATAGGGAAGGGACATTGCTATGAAGGGGATGCCGGATTTCCCAGGATTATTAAAAAAAAAAACGATCAGAAATTAAATAATAAAAAAAAACAAAGTCAACTGAATGAAAGAAGCAACATCAAAACTTAAAACAAAAAGAAACTATTACGTATGTGATTGGGTTCGCCCCCTAGTCATTACCTCGCTCTTTACGCTAAAGCTTTTTTTTGTACTTTCATCAGAGCTATTTATTCTAATTTACGGCCTTTGTGATTAAGAGGTCATTCTTAAAGAATTGGAACAAAATTTGAAATTCAGCATAAAGAGCGAGGTATAATATAAGGAGCGAACCCCCTAATATATGTAATAAAAATATACGAATATAGAAGTTCCTTATGTCAGTTAATTCGTAAGTTACGTCCGATCAAAATTTCCAGAAAGCCATTTAGCCCAAAAAAAGTAAATTAATATGCAAATTTCGTTTTAATATTCAGAAATTTACTCATGGATAGAAAATTTTGATTCATAAGTGAAATTAACCAAGGTATATGGCACCTTTTCTTTTCATTTAGGCGCAATTGTATTTTCCTGACAAATTGCAACGAGTTGTATTTAGCAATGGGGAACGCCTGACTTATCACCCAACTTGGCTTCATCTTCACGCTCTTGAGCAAGTTTTGCCTCTTGCCATTTGCCTCTAGGATATACAGGAACTGGCCAGTGCTGGTATATCCTCCAGTAGAAGGCCCGGAGGGTCGAGGAGCCTCTTTACATTGTCTCTAAAAGAGATTAGTCCTTCTCCTTGTCTGTTGAGTGTGAGTCAAGCAAAATCCAAGCCAGTGTGTTATCAGATATTTACAAGAGATCCCCCTTCAAGGATCATAATCAGATATTGCTGAAAAATTGTGCTTTTGGAGACCCTCGTGCCGAAGAAGCTGTTGAGTCTTTTGACCACAATTTCTGAACTTGGAGGCCAAGTTTCTACTCCGTATAACGGATTCTACAGAGACTCTGAGGATCCTCACCTTCAGGGATCTTTTGATTTACTTTTTTCAGACAGAATTGAGACATCAAAGTGCGGATGATCTAGTGCAGTGCTATTCTCACCTCATTCCCGGTGACTAAATAATTTGACAGATCACCAACAAAAGCTGGCTGAACCACCATAATTTTTTTTTTTAGTTTCATCGATAGACCCGTTTTAGCAGCCTCGTCGCCGAGAATATTCAGGGGTAGGAGTACTCGCAATTTGGAATCTGCAAAAAGCACTATAGTATCTCTCAAGTCATATACGGTTGCAACTCTGTCCCCAACCCGGTGAATAAAAGTTAACTTTTGTATTCTGTATAAAAAGATATGGTCCATTAAACAGTTTGAGTGCTATAAAGAAGCTCAATTTCTTGGCCCTATTTGTGTTCAGCTCGGAAAGAAGGGACTACCACAGCCATAAAAAGGTTGCTCCGAAAATCGATACCCAATCCCGCAGGATTAATTCAGCCGGACGAGAAAGACCATTCTCACTTCTCCCCATCCTCCACTTTAAGCATCCATCTGTGTTTCAAGTTAAGAATATGCTTCTAATGTCGAGAAATAAAACTCATCTCTGGTTTAAAGTTTCTTTTCGTGCTTATTTTCTTACATTGGCCTGGATAATGGTAAGCAGACTTTTTCTTATCTATCAAAATCGGTCACTAAATAACTGAATAAGATTTTACGTTCTTTCCTCTTTCTCACTCTCATCTTGTTCTTCTTCTTGTGATTATTTCTACATAATAGTGTATAATTTCCATTCAAATCCAGATCATGTGGCAGCTAAAATCAAACTTTAGGTCCCATAATACCAAGCGAATATTAATTCTTCTGGGGCCGCTACAGGATTTTCTCCCCCCCCTTTCTCTCTCCCTCTTTTTCTTTCTACCAATCATCTGGCTTTTCAATTAGGTAAATTTGGTGTACGGAAGGAAAATAGCAATGGTAATAGACTAATATAGTGTTATGGGTACAGTGATGAAGTTACAGCTTGTACGATATTTTACCATAAAATAGCCCATAAGTTAGCATAGTATCCAAAAGATGGTAAGATGGCCAGCCTAATTAATAATGTTATTGTAAGTCGAGGTCCAGCAGGAACAATGCAAGACACTAGGGCATATGTGCCGTTATTGTTGTTAAGAGTAAAGATCCCCAATGTACTTATAAGGTTGAAATTTAGAAAAAGTAACTACTTTCTGGGTAGCTATGACGTTGGTAGACTCAACGATGGGAATTTGAGAAGAACTTTCCAAGAACAGTTGGATATAAAACTTAAGAATTCTGAATATGACAATTAGAAGATGGATTGAATAATTTTTGGAAAATAGTTTGCGAAGCTGCAAAAGATTCTGCATTGAGGAAAGATAAAAATTTGTCTAGTAAACTAGCTAAAGCGCTTTAAGTTTCGTAGAAAAGAGATGGGGTTCGTGCAAGAAGTCTTTGAGTGATAGGTCATACAAGAACATGAGAAAAGCAAGGGAAGTAGAAAAGACATTAAAAAAATTAATTAAAAAGACGTGAAATGGAGGGCATGGATTGCCAAGAATCTCAAAGATGTAGCCAGATGGCATAATAGTTAGATAATATATTGGCATGTCAAGAAACTCTGAGGAATCAGTCAGTTTCCGCTTGTCCCGTTCAAAGACAGGAACGGTGCATCAACTAGTAATAAGGAAAGCGTTAAAGAGAGATAGACAGAACGTTTTGAGATTTTGTTGGACCGTGATAAAGTTACAGGAAATAAGGAAGAGAATTTTTTTGGACAGTATTGAAGGGAAGGGAGATTTATTTTGCAAGGAGGAGTTACAGACAGGAATAAAAAGTATTAAGGCCCAGTGCTGGTAGTGTGGTAAATCAGTTTTTGAAGCATAGCGGTTGTAAATTACTGAAAATTATGGATAAATTTTGAAAAAGGAGAAATCCAGTGACTTTGGAAAACTATAATTGAACCCCTCTTGCATAAAGGCGATAAGAGTTGAGTGTGGTAATTGCAGAGACATTAGCTTTATTCTGAAAGAAGCAATTTGCTTAGCACGACGATTCTTATTAGATTCAGAGATACTGTAGATAAAATTTTAAGAGAAGAGTCATGTGGTTTTCTTTCTTAAATTAATAATTGAGAAGTGTCTCAATCAATAGACCCCTTTAGTTCTCAGTTTTATAGATTACGAACAGGCATGTGACTCAGATGATGGAAAAAACTTTTTTAAAGGTCCTTATCTTGTGTGGTACACAACATAGGTACATTAAAGTGATTAGTGCAATGTACAAGAATAATATTGCTGCAGTTAAGGTAGAAATTGAGGCTAGTGGTTGGATAGGTGAGGAGTCAGGAATTCAACGCGGTTGTGTCCTATCCCTGAGTATATAGATTATTTTGATGTGCTTTGTCCTAAAGAATACAGCAAAGTCTATGAGAGAGAATTGATCTAATAGGATGATAAAACTAGACTTAAATTATCAAGAGGATTTGAGTGCCCAAAATAAAGATGTTAGTAAAATGAATTTATTTTTTGTAGAATATCAAAAGTACAGGGTGCTTTTTTCACAGTTGAAAAAAGTTTGAAAAAATAGAAAGATCAGGCTAATCATAAAATTTAATATCGGAAACAACGATAATGGCAGCAATCAAGGACAGGTAAAAATGCAGGTGCTTCAAAAGGCCAAAAAAGTCTTGACAAATTTTGCAGGGGGGATTGTGTAAGGAGAGTATTAAGTACTGGTTGGTCTGACCGTATAGCAACACAATGCGCTGTACGAGAATTGTGGTTCAATCCCGCTTTCAAAGGCTATAATGAAGCGTCGCAATTGCTTTATCTGTCACTTTTGATAGATACTTTATGGAACTCCATCAGAGACCAAAGGAAAAGCAGATCACCCCGTATGGATTGGAAAGAGGCCATAAGAACAGATTAAAAAAAGTGAGCTTCGTGAAGAGGGTAAGGACAGTGGCGTCAACTGGGACAGAGTTTGTGGAGGGGTGGATACCCATCTAGATATTTCCCCCCTAGATATTGAAAACACCTTTTTTATAGTATTTTTATTGAAAAATACCCTTTTAAAGGTATTTTCACAACAAAAACAAGAAATTCCCTTTTTCCTAGATTTTGAAAATTTATACCCCCCCCCCCCCACAATTTTTTGTGAATTAAAGCCATTGAGTAAAAAGTAAATATTTGAACATATTTGAGTGGAGCAGTGTGTGTGCGTTTATTGGCCTGAGGGGGCTTGGTACTGCAGTGGGTTTTTAGTAGTAATAGCAGTATCGTATATTTCCTCATATTTTCTCAGTATATACTACATTTTTTAAAGAATTATTGTATGTACTTACTGGCTTATGTGTTTGGAATTTCGTATTCACCGACATTTTTACCTATTTACTCCTCTGTTAATATTTAAATAAAAAATATGTATTTTACAAGTATTTAATTAATCAGATACACTTAACACGATGTTGGATTGCATTGTACACCATTGTCCGTACATCTGCAAACAGTACATGGACCAGAAAGCTCATCAATAATTCTGTTAACTTTATAAGTACGCCCATATATGTTACAGCCTCCAAGTTTAAACTCATTTGGGATCAAGTCATTTCGCACTGAAGATAATCTTTGTTTGGGCGTTACATTTTTCCTACTAGTCTGGATTTTTGGGGAAGATAAGTTTTTCCTCACAGGCAGAAGAGGTCCATCCGGGGCAACTGTACTTGAAAACACAAAAAATGCATTTTTCTTGCTTTCCTCATCATCTTCTAGATTAGGTGCAGGCTGAAATTTAATGACATCACGAAAAGGATTGATAACATCAATTTTATCGGATGGAATTGTTGATTCAAATGCTGGCAAGGGAATACCCAAGGGTCGAAGTAGAGTTGGAGGACGGTTGAGCACTTCTGTTGGGTATGTAACACCGCTCTCTGAAATGAAATGAATCTGTTTAGGTAATATATACGCAGTGCAAGAAATTTCAGTACAAAACGAGGATGTATACTTGAATTATTATATGAATTTTCCAAGGCCATATCCAGGGGGAGGGCTAGGAGGTTTTACCCCCCCCCCCCTCTGAAATGTTCGTCGGACCAAAAATGTTTGATGCGTTTATTAAAAGTTTTTTGTAACCTTCCACCTGAAGAAAAAATCCCTTTGTAACCCCCTCCCCCGGAAAAAAAATTCTCGATATGACCCTGGAGTTTTCCCTAGATAAACTTGCATTTTAAGTGCCTCAGGAACATTTGTATTTGGAATCACCGTACGTATCCAGTTTGCACAATTGGAATCAAATCAAATATACATTATCTTAACGTAGAATACTTGATTGAATCTCTGGGCTTTGAAATTTGTACTCTCATTTACTAATATATTGCTAATTTATGTAATAACTTACTTGAAACCATAGAAACTCCATTTACAGCTTATATACAGCAAATTTTTCGGGTTAATTTACGAAGAAAAATAATTTTAAAACATTCTGCAAAGGGAAGAAATATTAGAAACTGAAAACTATAGCGAAACAAGCAAAGACTGAAATGCCAAACAGCAAAAATCACTATGTGGCATACCAATGTTACCCTTGTTGATCCCTAGAGAAGCGTGTAAAAAAAATACCTAGCAATTAATAAAATAGTATCTAGCAATAATTAAATGAAGAGAAAAGAAACTAAAACAACATGAAGATAATAGAAGAAATGATAGAAAAAATAAAAAAAATAGCAGCAAAAATATAAAGATAATAGAAAAAACGAAAGAATGAATAAAACCCCCAAAAAATTATCTTTGGTAAGCGAAAATTTTATTTTTGATTATACATTTGGGTAATTTCATATGTAGAGATGCTACTTTTAAATAGAACATAAGCAAAGTAGTGGAGATAAAAAAAAGAATTATAATTCCACATCTTTAAACTGGGACATGGTAGAAAATATTCTTAATCACTTTAATAAGAATATTTAATTTCGTTAGATTTGTCGTTAGAAAGCGCTTAAACCTTTTCTAATTTTCAATTTCGATTTTTTTTGTCTGTATGAAGGGGTTTTTCGTATTTTTTCCTTTTCAAAATTCTTTAAGTCGTATTTCTTTGATTCAATGATTTCTGAAAGAATAGTTTTTTTTTCTCCTTTAAACATTTATAGTCTTTGATGAAGCAACAGGTTGGTGTAGGTATTTTTAATTATTCACTGTCAGCGTATAATTTTACTGAGTTCTTAAACAATTCAAGAAAAATATAAAAATTGTCTATATGAAGGGACAGCTACTTTTTTGTGTTTTTTCCTTTTTCAAATTCCCCAATTTTCTTTTTCCCTTTTCAAATCAAATTTTGTTCAAAGATTTCTTAGGGAACAGTTTTTTTTTTCTTACAAGTTTATAGGCTTTGTTGAAGCCGAGCAGCAACAGATTAGTATCGATATTTATGAATTACCCACTGTCAGTTTATAATTTTATTAAGTGCTTTCCGATAGTTAGACAACAATGTAAGAACTTATAACTATGAAGAGGCAGAGTCTTTTGCGTGCTTCTCCCTCATTCAAATTCTTTAAGTCAAATTTCGTTTGACGATTTCATAGATACAATTTTATTTCTCCCTTACCCTTCATTTCTAAACTAAAAATTGTACCACCGGAAGCACCAGGGCCAAAAACCCAATCCGTAGGGGAACTGCCCCCCATCTTAAAAAAAAACTACTGCCACCCCTCCCCCCTCCTCTGAGATTTATTTTATTATCTGCACCTAATCAGTCGAATTGTCAGCTCTGTCACTTTCAAATGCTCAAACTCCGTTTACTCCAACGATAAGATTCGAAATAGTCATTTAGTTGCCGGTCATGTTATATGGAATACCATTCATGATTCATAATTTGGCTCGACAATACTACTCGCTTGGCACCTTTTAATGAGTTATTTTTTTTTAGTTTCCCTATGTTTTTTTCCATTTATAATTTTTATGAGATTTTCTTTATTATTATTATTTATTTGGGCACCGTTTTTGCTGCGTGATTGGAGTAAATTGGGATAATTCACTGTAATCTTTCCCGGTCTTTTTCTCTTTTCTCTCTAAGTAAAACTATTTGAGTATTTAACGTCTGGGTATTTATGACACCGTTAATAAGAGACATGTTTTTACAAAACTAATCAAGTTCCTAAACGACGGCCCAAAGTCGTTTCCTATCTAGATCGTTTATCACTCCGAACAACGAAAAATTATCTTATTGCGAACAATCTTATTAAACGAACAATAGCCACAGAGTAAAGCTCGGTCCCCTGATACACAAATTATTATTGTAATGTTTCTGCTAAAATGCGTAGCATTTAATGCGAAGCCATTAAGAATCCGAGACTCACTTTACATCTGTTAAACAGGAACGTCTTTCTCTAAAAAATCTGAATCAACTGATTTGTCAACAATCAAAATTTGTTTTAAAACTCCTCCTTCTTATGCTCAAAGATTCCTACCTTCAGGGGTCTCTAATTTCAGTCAGCAGACGATGCTGAAAAGTTTTCAAATCTAAAAAACGTATGCTGTATTGCAAGAACGCATATGGGAATGCAAAAGGGAGGAGAGGGATGTAAAGTTACAAAAACAACACACATAAACAGGCGGATATTAGGGAAATTTCTGAGAAATTACAGGAAAAATCGAAAACTTAAAAATTTCGCAAGGGCTTGGAACCCTCCTTACCCTTAAACTGCGAAGTTGCGTTTTGTCTCAAACTATATTTTGGACGGTATCCCTGCGCTCTTTTCCCTTCCTATTGTAGGTTATGCTAAACTATTACAACAGGGCAAGTTGGCAGCTTAGCATTTTTTATTTCACTTGTAGGCAATTCGATCACTCACCGCAAACAACAGCACCACAGCAGCTACCGACCTTGGCCTTTATAACACAGGCTTTTGGCGTAGGCGGGCACTGAGTTTCTTGACAAACCACATCACCAAGCTGACACGTACAACTAATGCAAGGGTTTCTATGATCCAAGGACTGACCGTCAATATGACGTGTTCCATTCCATACACAAGTTCCTAGAATGATGTTTACAATGATTATTACATTTCAGCTCAAACAGAATAAGAAAGTAAAAAAAAAGAAATTCAAAGCCAAATGTAAACACTAACCATAAAATAATAAATAGTAGAAAAACACTAGTGACGACAGTGGCGTCAATTCGGATGCAGGGGAATATTTCAAGATATAGCGGATACTGCAGGGGGATTCCAATTGAAGTGACTGAGTGATAATGTACATAGTTCACGACTTAGCGCCTTTGTTTAGGACCTTAATTAATTTTCAAAGAGCGTATCTCTTATGAACGGCGTCACAAACATCCCGACGTCCAATACCCTAACGTCAGTCATCAAGCAAATTGTAAGCACCTGATGTCCCTCTCACAGAACAAATCACGGGACAAATGTTTTCGTTTGTCATTGAAAATGATACTATCCCTTCTTTCTGTCGAAAAAACGATGAGGATTTTTACAGATGATTTTAACCGGCAATGATGCTTCGTTTGATGAGAGAAAACAACAATGATGCTTTCATTACCGTCAGGAAAAATCATAACACTTTATAAAGTGCCAACAGAAAAAAACAGACACTGTTTTGCAACTATACTTTGGGATGGGACTAAAAATTAATGACACAAAAGCAAATAATCAAAATACTTTTGAGGCAAAGTATCTGGACAGCTCACTTAACCATAAAGTAAAGCATATCATTTAGTACCTTATGTAATCTTCCAAATACTGAAGTGGCCAGAAACCTCTTCGAGGCAAATTAAAATTTTATCTTGTCAAAACTATTGAAAAAATAAGGTTTAGGACAAACCTTTTCTTTAATAAAATCAAAAAGTTACATTACAAATGATATCTCCAAAAATTATTTTACCTGAGGATTCTGATAGGTTTGAGGGGGAAGGTGGATCCCAGGATATCCGAAAATGGGGAAAATATCGGAGGAGCCCGTCTGGCAACGAACACTACGCACATGGTTCCAAAAAAGGTTGCGTAGTTACCGATATAATAAGGTTGCTTATAGTTACTGGTAAAAAAGAATGATATTTATTTGGCATACATCTATTCTCATTTTAAAAGAAAGCGCACAAAAAAATAATCTAAGAAAACCTTCAGTTTACTGCGGGTAATTCAGGAACGTACAATTTTTTGGGTGGAAGGGGTTATGCCAGTAAGGATAAGAGGGGTCTACATAGATAGGAATAGAAAACAGAAGGATAGCTTTATAAATTACAAGATTTGAACTATAGGAAAACTATAGGAAAACTTTGAATGATCTAGAAGGGCTGAAGCTGGGGGGGGGGGTCACCCTCAGCTTATGCGCCATAGTTTAGGCTAAAAATATAGACAATTGAAATTTAGGATCTTCAAGTCTTAGTTCTAGATTGATTTTGCGAAGAGGAGGAAGGCCCTACATTCGAAGGAACAGAAAAAAGACGAAAAATCATATAGTAATTTGTAATGTATAAATTATGAGAAGGATTATTAAAACTTATGAGACTCCTAGAAAAGCCAAAGCCTATCTTTCCTCGTTTAAATGCTTTACTTATTCTCAAGTTTCAGTTTCAATTATTAATATTTAAAAACAAAATACATAGCTTACATAACATTCCTGCCAGAGAAGCACCCGAAAAATATGTTTAGCTAGGGCAGGATATTAACTAATATCAATTAAAACCAAACAGAAACAACAAATTAACCGAACGTATCAGGAAGAAAAAGAAAGAGGAGAAAAGTAAACCAATAAATAAATCAACCTATAGTTTCAATTTTAAAGGTAACGAGAGGGAAAATAAAAAAAGAAAAAAGCAAAAAAAAAAAATATAGAAAACATCCAGAACATTCTCTGGATTTTCTGGACACAACAAATTCTGGACACTCCAGAAAATCTTAGTCTTGCTACACCTGTGATCAAAAAATTAGAAGAAAGGATTGGTTTATTACAAAACACCTTACGAGGAATTCATAAGAAGATTTAGTTATCGTGAATTTGATGCCCCCCCCCTTCCACAAGGTTTTTACAAGGATTCTTATGATTTCCTGCATTTTCTATATACTTTAAATGCTTTTTTTTTTAGCTTGTCCCTCTCCCCTCAGAATCCAATCCTGAATAAGCTTTTGATAACAGAATCTTTTGTTTTGAGTTACCCCATGGACAAAAAGAAATTCTGTTTTCTTAGATGTGACTATTATTTCAATAAGCCCATCTTACTGTCGTTAGTCATTTTGAGCATTGGATACAAGTTTGTTTTTAAACGCTGCTTGTTAGGCAATAATATCATATCCTGCAATATAAAAGATTTATCTTAGTCAATTGGACGAGTTTATTTCAAATAGTCACCAAATATAGGTGGGATTACTGCAATCAATTCCTAAAAAGAAGCCAGCTTACCGTCTTGAAAAGATGTGTCAATCCGTTTCTCCGCGTCTGTGTTAGGAAGTTCATCTTTACTCAAACTTTTGGCAGTAGAAAAGAGCGGAACAGGATCATCCGAAGTTTCTCTTCCGTCATTATCATCAAGAGAAGAACCAGGTTGGACTGCATCAGCGGCAACAAATGGTATTATTCTGAAATTTAATATAACTTTAAGTTTATTTGATGAATGATGGCCCTTCGGATTGTCTACCCAAGGGCAAATATCCCTTTCTGATAATCCGGAATATAATTTTATATTACTGAGATCTACGTATATTATAACTTCAATTTAAACAATCATCCATTGCTTTAGTTTTATTGATTTTGTGTAAGTTTACACCAGAGAGGGAAAGAAATATTAAAAACAGATACTATTAAAAATATGCGCAGAAGTTACCATGTAAATGTTGGTTTTCTCAGTTAACTATTGAGTACCATTATTAGATATGCGACTTTCTAATTATTAACTCAGGAAATATTTTTATTAGCTTTTTTCGTCTGTTGTAACGTTTTTTCACCTTTCAATAGTAACTGATTAAATTTTCCAACTTGTTCCCATTCTACCGCAATCTTAACTCTATTGCAGTATTCTATTTCATTAAACCACTTGTAATTAATTACACCACTTCTAACAAAAATTCATAGTAACGATGCCATTTTGCACCACCAATATACTGACACCTTTAAAGCAGCATTAGGCAGACAATTTAAGCCGTCCGTTAGAAAAACAGAGATTATAAACTCCTTATTTTTCAGCTTGTTAGCCTCCAGCTCAAGCAAATGTTACAATTTATGTTAGCACATAAGTGACACGGAAGCCCTTTTAGAAAACTCATTAGTTGGTTTTCTGAAAGAGCATTCACACGAGCATCTAGCTAGATTAGCATGTATTCAGCAAGACATCCGAGTCTAGACAGGTTCAGTTCACACATAGAACTTGATTGAAATTACTTACATCCCGGCCTCTACCATTATAGCCTGGCATTAAGCTTCAACTTTATTACCCAAGTCCGGTATTTTTCATGAATTGGGACCCAAATGCAGTTCTTGCCTGTCTTGTTTGAAAGAGCTCCAAACATGGATGTTTGGTCAGACGTGAATGTAGGTTAATAGCAGTTACCAAAACTAACAGTTACTTTTTGTAGGCTTTTCTGCTCTCTCTAAAAAATATGTCTTACAGCGGAGCACATGTTGAATTATCGCAGTCAACATACTTGTGAATAACACTCCAGAAATTGACTAGAGTTCAGTCAAATTTAGAAACTTTGGCTATAAATTTTTATAGCTAAACATTGCTGGGACTGGATATAAAGAATATAATATTTTTAAGGAAAATCCCTTGAATTCCCAGGGATTTACCCAGTTCACATCGTGGAAATAGGCTTCCCTTGAGATTTTCAAACAGTCGTTTTTTCCACTTCAAAGTTAATACAGGTAAATAGACATATATTTTTTAGCAATTTTACAAGTCGAACAAGGGGGGATGATGTAGAGTTAAGAACTTGAAAATGCCTTACTGGAACTAAGTAGGGCCATAGACCTGTTCCTGAAAGGTTCTTTAACCTAGAGCAAAAGCTGTTTGAGTTAGTTAAAAGCCACTATTAGACTTTACCATAAATAAGTGCATCAAAACGCGTATTAGAAGGTGAATTGAAATTGAATTATGTATTCTAGTCATAAAATGAGCAAATTTAAACTCTGTATCTTGAAAAGTAGTATTTAACGAACTTTAACTATTTAAGAAAGTGAAATCAAAATATCAGGGCTTGTTTAAAAACCAACAGAGAAAGAATTTTTTACGAGGGAGTGGCTCTACTATCAAAATTCTTACTCTAAATTTGGCAGTGATGGAGGTAATCCTCCACTTTTATAATCGTAGTAATCATAAGCCAATTCTTCATCTTCTTCTACAGACTGTTCTTCAGAAATTTCCGCTTCAGATGATGTCAACAAGCTGTCTTTGGAAACGGAAATCTTCATAGGAGTGAATCCACGTGAACTAACAAATCAAAAACAATTTTAAATAAAGGCAGCAGAATGAATATGTTCAATCTGAAAAAAGGCAATTTAAAAATAAAAATATTCTCTTCAGCTTCTGATAAATAATGTAAACACGTAATTGAGAAGAATAGATTCAAAGTATGTTTCTTGTGGCTTTTGCAACTCCTTATTCTCCCATGTAGCCACTCTTGTTTTAAAGTTTACACCCATTGTAAACATTTACCTTACTTTCATATTTACTGAGGTTCAAAAACCAAGTTTTTTTTGAAAAGTGCCCTTTTGAGCTACATATATACATCAAACATAAGATATCTGGCTTTCAAAACGTGTGTACCAGCTTTAACAAGCTAAAAAAGAAACAGAGCTTCCTTAGGATGCACCCAAGAACCCTTTGAACCCCGCCCTAGCTGAGTAGTTAGCAGGCTAGACTTGAAATTCTTTGCCCGTCAGGACAGGGGTTCGAATCCTGGTGTTGTTGGTTATTTGGTTTGAGACGGGGGTCAGTGGTGTGATGCCGTAAGCTCAACCAGAGTTGACCCAGCTCTAAATTGGTACCTTGAGAAATCTGGGGAAGGTAAACAGGATGGGTGTGGTAAAGCACAGGAAGTCTGCCCCCTTTGCACTTACTGTTGAAGGCCCATAAAACGAAAATCAGTACCACGGATAGGGACAGTAAAGTCCAATGCCGTATTTTTTACCTTATTGAATTCTTTACCAAACAAAAAAAAAAAAAAAAAAAAAAAAAAATACGAAAAGAGAAAAACTACGAATCTGGAGGATTCAGAAAATAGAGTAAAAGAAATTATTAAGAGAGTAAACTCAAATTCGTTCCTGAGAAAAAAAATAACAGTCGAAAATATTTAGCTTTACCTACCAGGAACATTAAATGAAACACCAAGAACTAAACACAATTATTGGTTTTATTTTTTTACTCATTTTTTATTCTTGTTCTACCTTATCCCGAAGATAAAAACAGCCACTATTTACAGGGGGCACACAATTCATATTCGTACCAAATAAATGTTAACTAGTGTATGCTTTGCTATTAACCTAGGCCTAATAATTTCATAGTTTAAGAATGTAGTTTTATATAGTTTTCTTTCAACGAACTATCATAGTTTTTAGAATATTTTAAGACAAAATTTTCACACCATTTTCTATAACTTTTAGGATGGACCAAACAAGCTTAGATTAGGAAAAAAGTACAAGAAAAAAAAATCGATGCTTAAGACATATAAGTACTCTGGTAATTACTTTGGCAAAATTACTCGTTTGTGGGTGCCGAATGTGGGAAAGGGGGCTAGAACAAATTAGTCAAAGCATAAAAACAAGCAGTTATTTCTAAAATAACATGAAGTATGAAAACAATCTAAAAAAATTGTGGCCTTTAAGGATTAAGTCTGGAGGTAAGCATGGGCACTGTTCTGTTTTTCTGAAGAAACAGAAAAAAAATAAACAGGGCTTGAATAAAACAGAACAGAAACAGAACAGGTCAACAAAAAACAGAAAACCTGTTTCTGTTTCTGATCTGTTTTTTGGTAAAACAGAAAACAGCTGTTTTTGATCAAAAAACAGCTGTTTAAACAGCTGTTTTTGATAAAAAACTACACTTGCCATGGGTAGTGCTTTTCTGTGGCGGTAACACTTTTGAGAAAACTTAGTACTCTTGGAGCATTTTTTCCACAAAAAAGAGCAGTTTTTCTAATATAGGGGCGAAAACTTGTCTGCGCACATAAATATTGCTTTTATTTTTTTCTTTATGGTTATTTTTCTTCCATTTTCCTATTCCAAGAATATACTTTTATGTTTATAATACATGCTAGTTATTCGAGACATTTGGAAAAAAAAAAATCAGCATGAAATTACGCAGTCAGCTCAAAGTCATTAGTATTTAAGCAGAGCATATAGTTGATTTGAGAGGGGAAAATTTTACCCTCCAGACCATGCTTCCCCCACTCTATCCTGATGTGTGGAAGTCATCTTCAACAAAAGTAAGAAAGAAGAAAAATGCGCGGGAAAATGACAATTCTTACTGTCAATTAAAAATTTGTTTGTTACCTTGCAGCTTAAAGCAGCCTTTTAAGATTAATTATTTCCAAGCCAATTTGTGTGAAAATTTTTCCAATAATACCCCTCAAATAAACACCTATGCCTTCCCAAGGCCAGAACAATATTTGCACTTTACTGAAAAAATATAAATGTTTTTACTTTTTTAACTGTAATAAATCAAATAATATTAACATTTTGATTACTAAATATCAGTATATGTATATTAAACTGACAATGCACATTCATTTGTATTTTTTCAGTAAAATGAAAATTTTGTTCTGGCCTTGGGAAGGCATAGGGGCTTTGCGCCCAACTTATGTTAATTTCTGCTCGTTTTGAGTTTGACTCGGTTATTTATTGTAATTTCTGTTCGTTTTGGTGTTTCATTTATTTATCGATGCTGATTTGTGGTAGTTTCACGCTTGGTAGATTCTTTGATTTTATTTTTGCTCATTTTTTATTTAATGGAGTTCTTTACTTTTTTTGAAAAACTTATTTGGTGGAAAAAGTTTTTTAATTAATTTCTGTTCGTTTTACAAGATTCGTTTAATTCGTTTAATTTAATTTCGTAATTCGTTTAATTTCTGCTCGTATATTGACACAGTCTTTTCAGGGAAAAAGAAAATAATACTTTAAATCTTTTCGTTTTTTAAGACTCTATAGTTTGGCCTGCTATTTGTATAATGGAGAAAAATTTTCAGCAATTTTTAACAACCTACACACTTTTAAAAATCTGGACACAAATAGTACTATTTTATTTCATACCTCCTCTAGTTGACCTGAAATGGAAAACTTGATACCATTTGCAAAAAAAATCTGTTTACTTTCTTTGATAGCTTGGATACACTTACGCTATTTTGATTTGGTTAAATTTTAAGAGCAGAAGTAGCCCCGAAAGTTTGAATATAATACCCTCAGTCGTTCTTGGGATACTGCTGAGATGCCTAATTCGGAATTGGCATTATCACAGTGCATTTTGATTTTATCTAAAGGCAACATTTAGTTTTTAAACATAATGGGCAAATGGGAGGGTGGGCGGGGAGGGTGGGAGTGGAAGGAGGATTAGTTGCCCTCCAATCACTTTTGACTATTAAAAAGGGCATCAGCCCTTTCTATTTTCAATTGAATGAGCCCTTTTCAAAGTTCCCACGGCAACTCCTTCGATACGAAGTGCCCTGGTCTAAACAACAACAACAACGAAAAATAATACATTATACCAACATCGATCTTTACTATAAAATGTCAAGCCTTCAAATCACTTTTGACTATTAAAAAAGGCACTAGGCCTTCGATTTCCAATCGAATGAGCCTTTTTGGAAACGACAAAGCTTACTATAAACACCTTATATGCCCACAGGGCATAAATTACAACCCTTACCCTAAGGTCTGTTAGGGTGGTTGTCATCCTCTAACACCGAATATCCAGAACTTTCGACTACGTTAAACAAAATGGCTATCTCAAATTTTGATTGGATGTGTTTGGGGAAATGTTGGGCGAGAGAGAGGTGGTAGTCGCTCTCCAATCACTTTCAACTATTAAAAATGGCACTAGCCCTTTCAATTTCCAATCAAATGAGCCCTTTTGAAGTTTCTACGACAACGCTTTCAATAAAAACCTTATATGCCCCCAGGGAATAACTTACAACCCTTGCTCTGAGTGCTGGGGAGAGGGTGTCATTCTCAAAGACCTAATTTCCAGAACTTTCTACTACGTTGAACAAAATGGCTATCTGAAAATGTTGATTGAATGTGTTTGGAGGAATGGTGGGCGTGAGAGGGGGGTTAGTTACCCTCCAATCACTTTCGACTATTAAAAAGGGCACTAGCCCTCTCAAGTTCCAATTGAATGAGCTCCATTTGAAGTTTTACAACAACTCTATCTATAAAAACCTTGTATGCCCTCAGGGCAGAACTTACAACCTTTGCCCTTGGGGCTCTGGAGGGTTTGTCATCCTTAAATACATAATTTCCAGAACTTTCAACTATGTTGAACAAAATGGCTATCTCTAAACTTTGATTGAATGTTTTTGCGAAAATGGCGGGCGTAAGAGTTTACTCTTTACTCACTTTCAACTATTAAAAAGGCAATTTCAATTTCCAATCAAATGAGCCCTTTTTGAAGTTTCTACGACAACGCGTTATATAAAAACCTTATATGCCCCCTGGGTATAATTTACAACCCTTGCCCAAAGGGCTGTGGGGAGGGGGGTTGTCATCCTCAAAGACCTAATTTCCAGAACTTAAAACTATGTTGAACAAAATGGCTATCTCAAAGTTTTGACTAGATGTGTTTGGGGAAAAGGTGGGCGTGATAGGCGGGTTAGTTGCCCTCTAATCACGTTCAACTACTAAAAAGGGCACTAGTCCTTTGAATTTGCAATCGAATGAACCTTTTTTGAAGTTTCTACGACAACGCCTTCTATAAAAAACCTTATATGCCCCCAGGGCATAACTAACAACCCTTACCCTAAGGGCTTTGGGGGACTGTCCTCCTCAAAAACCTAATTTCTACCTGGAAATCTACTACGCTTAACAAAATGGCTATCTCAAAATTTTGATTGGATGTGTTTCGGGAAATGGTGGGCATGGAAGGGGTGTCAGTCTCCTTTCAATCACTATCGACTATTAAAAAGGGTACAAGCAACTCCAATTCCCAATTGAATGATCTCTTTTCGAAGTTTCTACGACAACTTCTTCGATACGAAGTGGCCTGCTCTAAAGGAAAAAATTATTAAATAATACATTTTGCCAACATCGTTCTTATATGCCCCCAGGGCATAACTTAAAACCCTTGCCCTGAGGGTTATGGGGGAGTGTTCCTCCTCTTTACTTAGTCCCCGTCTCTTGTCTCGTTCTCGAGTGTCCCCGTTCTTTACTTAGGCAGCGCGATTGCGCTGCCTATGATTTATACAACAACTTTCCATATAAACATTATATGCCCCAGGGCATAACTAACAACCCTTGCACTGAGGGCTGTGATGGGGCTATCATCCTAAAAGACCTAATTTCCAGAACGTTCAACTACGTTGAACAAAATGGATATCTCAAAATTTTAATTGGATGTGTTTTGGAAAATGGTTGGCGTGAGAGGGGCATTCGTCACTATCCAACCACTTTCAACTATCAAAAAAGGCACTAGCCCTTTTCAATTCCCAATTGAATGAACCCTTTTCAAGTTTCTACGACAACGCTTTCAAATCATCCTAAAAGACCCAATTTCCAGAACCTTCAACTACGTTGAACAAAATAGATATCTCAAAATTTTGATTGGATGTGTTTGGGAAAATGGTGGGCGTGAGAGGGGCGTCAGTCACTATCCAATCACTTTCAACTATTAGAAAAGGCCCTAGCCCTTTCAATTCCCAATTGAATGAGCCCTTTTGAAGTTTCTACGACAACGCTTTCAATAAAAACTTTATATGCCCCCAGGGCATAACTTACAACCCTTGCCATGAGGGCTGTGGGGGGAGGGGTTGTCATCCTTAAAGACCTAATTTCCAAAACTTTCAGCTACGTTGAATAAAATGGTTATCTAAAAATTTTGATTGTATGTGTTTGGGGAAAAGGTGGGCGTCAGAGGAGGGTTAGTTGCCCTCAAATCACTTTCGACTATTAAAAAGAGTACTAGCCGTTTTAATTTTAAATCAAAAGAAGTCTTTTTCAAGTTTCTACGAAAAAGATTTCAATGAAAAACCTTATATGCCCCAAGGCATAACTTTGTCCCTTGCCCTGAAGGTTATGGGAGAGTGTCCTCCTCAAAAACATATTTTCTATCTAGAAATCAACTACGCTGAACAAAATGGCTATCTCAAAATTTTGATTGGATGTGTTTGGGGGAGTGAGGGGCGTGGGGGTGGGGCTAGTTTCCCTCCAATCACTTTCGATTATTAAAAAGGGCACTCAAAATTTTGAGATAGCCATTTTGTTCAGCGTAGTTGATTTCTAGATAGAAAATATGTTTTGAGGAGGACACTCTCCCATAACCCTTTATTTCCAATAGAATGAGCCTGTTTTGCAGTTTCTACGACAACGCCTTCTATAAAAAACCTTATCTGCCCTCAGGGCATAACTTAAAACCCTTGCCCTGAGGGTTGTGGGGGAGTGTCCTCCTCAAAAAAACATTTTCTATATCTGGAAATCAACTACGCTGAACAAAATGGATATCTCAAAATTTTTATTGGATGTCTGAGGGGTCGATGGGTGTGGGGGGGGGGCTAGTTGCCCTCAAATCACTTTCGACTATTAAAAAGGGCACTAGAACTCTCGATTTCCAATCGAATGAGCCCCTTTTGAAGTTTCTACGACGACCCTTTTCATATGAAGTGCCCTGCTCTAAAGGGAAAAAATAACAAATGATCATTGTGCCAACATCGTTCCGATGTGCCCCCAGGGCATAACTTAAAACCCTCGCCCCGAGGGTTGTAATACGAAGTTTTGAAGAACAAAAAAACAAAAAAATACATTGTACCCACATCGTTCTTTACTTAGGCAGCGCTATCGCGCAGCCTATGATTAGAAATAAGGAATGGTCGTATGTCTACTCTTCTTATTCTATATTTCACTAATTCATTATCCTCTGTGTCACTTGCTTTGATATTGGGAGCTTTCTTTAGGGCAGCAGCCGGACTTGATATATATTTTTTTTGAGTTGGTTTGGGTTTGTTATTTACTGCACCAGCCGCCTACTTTATTTTTGTGCACATCAATTATATCCTTCCTTTTAAGATGGTATATAAATGTCGTGGTAGAGACTCCCTTAGCCTTTAGAGACACTTTGCAAAAATTGCACCTGATACTTTCTGTGATTCCTTCTTCAAATGGGATATCCAGAGAGATAGCTTAGAAGTTTTAGTTAGAACATCCAAGTCGTCATCAGAAGATGACATCATGCTTTTCTTAGCACAAAGGTTGATTTTAGGATTTTTTACAAAATTAGAAGCACCTTCCAGTAGCCTACTTTTTTAAAAATTGTACCTCCACCCATACATCTGACCTTTTTCACCTCACTGGCATAACTAGGGGAAAAGGGACCAATTGCCTCCTGAGCTGTTTTGTTGGCACAATAATCCAAAGAATATGTCTGCTCATAAAAGCAAAATGACATATCCCAACTATGGTTTCATAACAACTTAGACCATTTGAAGCACAATATTAATTTTTACGGGAATTAGCTTGTCTATAATTGGTATTTATGAGACTGATAAATCAAATAATTCACCGCTTAGTGTTAATTTTTTGAATTTCTTTTGCTGTATAGTAAAAAATACTGTGTTCACCAGAAGATTGGTATCCTACTGAATGAGAAAAGTATATAAGCATTTTATAAGAATTTGTCCCTTCCAGAAAATCAGCTAGTTTCAACTCTAGACTTTTCCTTGAAAGGATTTCTATTGATTTTAGAGATGATTTTAGTAACATGAGAAAAAGTATTTTTGGCTATCTTGTTATGTTGATGTAATAAAGATTTGCTAGCAAAAACTTATATTTCTACTGGACAAGCCTTCAATACATTTACATTGCTCTCTGACTAAGCATTTAAGAGAATTTTACGAATTAATAATCAGTATTTATCATGTATAGGTCAGAACGGTAATCGTAGCAGGTCTATGTTATTTAGCAGCATAAATTCCATAAAAACAGTTAGATTAAAGTTCTCACGGCTAAAGGTGCAAATTATTTCCCATGTAATGTAGGAGACAGAGGCCCTACCACTAGAACCAGGATACACAGCAATAAGTGATTTGTTTGTATCCTGCTTCTCCGGGACAGTAGCTGTGCAACTTTCCTGCTCAATTGATGGAATAATATACTGTAAGCAATGCGTCGTTTTAGTGGAATTAAACTGCACCTTTACAGTCTTAACATTCAGAGGCGGATCTAAAGTAAAATCTCTGGTGAGGCCTAATGTGACAAGGCTACCAATGGGCAAAATCTTGGGCGGACCCAATGTGACAAAGGTACCAATAATTGACAAAATTGACAAATTTATTCTAAACAAAAGAGTGAAAAAAAAAGAAAAAAAGTAAGGAATGAGGGTGCAGGAAAAAATCTTGGAGGGGGGAGCCGGGTCCTCCCTGGACTCACCACTGCTAACACTTACGCAACTACCTACAATTATCTGACTCCTAGTCCCTAATTCTGGCTAGCTGAAACAATCAAGCAGCACTATTTGATACGCTTGACAGACTGAGTTCCATCATTTTACTTACGTTCCAATTCTAGAAATCGTATGAGAGGTAACCACGCTTCTACACAATTTCAAATTATGTTTTAAAAATCATTTTGCAAGTTCAAAATTCTCAAATATCTCATTCTCGTATCACTTAAATAAAATCAGAAACAGAAGAAAAACAGGTAGGAAAAAACAGAAACAGGACGAAATAGCTATTATAAAAACAGAAACAGAACAGAACAGGTAAATAAAAAACTGGTCATCTGTTTCTGTTCTGTTTCTGTTTTTTTGCATAAACAGAACAGAAACAGGTACTTTAAAAACAGAACAGAAACAGAAAACAGAAACAGTACCCATGCTTAGTCTGGAGTTACCATCTGGGTGTGCGCTTGAAGGCAAGCATAACAAAAGAATACCCAAATACGTTTACTGTTTAGCTTATTCCTTAATTTTTAAGGAATAAACTTGGAATAAAATTTCTCAGACTGGGGAAATATATTTATTTTATTCAATATAGGAGGAAGCCATAGGCATGTAGCATATGAGTTCTAATGCTTACCAAAATAAGAAAGCGACACAAACCTTTGAGGAAGAAACGTATTTTTTTCTGGGAAGTCTTTTCCATTATTCGTATCTCCAATGGATCTTGGTTCACTAATGCCATCTAGGTTTTCTTGAAATGGATCAAATGGTACTCCTGTTGTATCTCTGTCAAGAGACACGTCAACAGTATCGATCACAAAGTTTGTTGAATCTTCGACAATTTCGCTGACATTTGGTTCAGTTGGTGCTAAATTAAATACATATACATATATATATATATATATATATATATATATATATATATATATATATATATATATATATATATATATATATATATATATATATATATATATATATATGTATATATATATATATATATATATATATATATATATATATATATATATATATATATATATATAATATATATATATATATATATATATATATATATATATATATATATATATATATATATATATATATATATATAATATATATATATATATATATATTTATATATGTAAATGTTAAGGAACTGTGCTTTTTAATCATGAAACTACAGTTTATAAGAAATTTGAAAAAAAAATACATATCTGCCTTACTAAAAAATTGAAGTTCCGAAAAAAAAATTCAGGGATACGTTGATTGTCATCATAAATGTTATGCTTCATTGACTTCAACTGAACTTTGTTGGACTATTCGTACTTGCTGGTTGAAATTGCTCCGTCGAATTCCAGGTAGAAATTTTGGTTTCTTATTCTAAAGAAGACACTTATTGGTTTGAGGATAGTGCAACTAATGCAGATAATGAAGAATTTAATTAAAAAATTTCTCGTAAAATTTGCGAAAACCGTTTTAAGTATATCCTCTGTTGGCTGCATAACTCTCGGATTTGCGTGAACCAACTTATGTCGAAATAAAAAAAAAAAAAGAAAATTGCTTCGTAATCTTTCCTGTAAACATTTTGGAACATTCATTGAAGTAAATAATTGTGAAAATCCTTGAATTTCAATCTAAATTAACCGTGCAGTGCAAAAGCTAAAGAACTGCAAATTGCTGCTCTATATTAGGAGTAGATTCAGAGAGAGCGTTTGGGACTCAGACCTGCCAGAGCAGAATCTCATAACTTTTACATAATTTTTACGTTGGCCTTTCTTATTTTTCTCTCATACTGTTGTAATTTGCCTGTAGTCAACAGTTTTGGTGCACTTAACCCTTCCCCTCCCGCCAAATATGATTACGGCATATGTATCTGTTCAGCGCGTAATTATAAAAACACGTCAACAAATAAATGCTGCCAAATTTTTTGCTTCATTACAGAACTATGTTGTGGTAATTCAAACAATGTTTATAGTTATTTTTTTCTAACTGAATTTGCACCTGGGCCCCTAAATTAATCAGATTGAATTGATTACGTCAATCCATTATCCTGTATCTCATTTTCATACAGTTTTACTTGTGGGGGGGGGACGAGCCGAGAGTCTGCCTGGGCAGGCTAAAACTAAAGATAGCCCTGTCAGAATATGTTTCTCGGCGTTAGGTTCAACACACTGGTTCTCTATGCATTTAAAGGGATGCAATTAAGTACATCGAATTGTTTTTACAGTAAACTATTTAGGCTTATTGTACTTCAAGAAATATTTAGAAGATAAAATTTTTCGACGAAAAAATTGTCGTTACCACGTTTTAACGACATAAAGCACAAGTCTTGCTCAACAAATATCTATTATTACAGTGAAAAAGTCATTATTTTTTTTATTCTATCAAGCTGAGGGAATTGAATTGATGGAGAAGGGTTTTCCTCTCTTCCTTGTAGGACTCAGAAGGCTTACAATGTTTGAGTTATTTTTTCCCTATGATTATATAAAATAATCCGGTTAACATCCTTTCGAAATTTGTGTATCAAGTTAAATCCTTCTACGGTACCCCTTTCCTCAGTCTCTGACTCTATTTTATTTGATAAACCATCTACTAACAAGTCTCATATCGTCTAACACCTAATATTGCCTAACATTTCTTAAACAAATTGTCTAATATTTTGCTAAGAAAAATTCCCCTTAACTAAGCACGCCTTGAATTGTCGTAACTGAGTTAATAAGACCTATATCCCCTTTTTGAATATGGTGACCAGCTAGTAAAATTAATAAGCGCACAGAATAATTTAAAGTTAGGCGTGTGGACGAGAACTCAATCCAGAGGGCTTCACTATTCAAGGGCGGGAGACAAGTAATAAAGTGTGTCACTTAAAACCCACATAACAGAGCAGTTCGTTATGTTTTTAGTTAACACAGTCCGTTTCAAGTATATCGATTAGGTCGGTTTCACAAGCTAAAAGTGCAAAACTTTCAAAACACTGGTCAGCCGCAGATGAACGTCAGATAGTCTTAACTAATGTTATCTTCCTAAAATTATCTCTCCTTGTGCTAAGGTAGCAAAGATAGTATGTAGCTTAAAAAAATCTAATTTAAAGCGTAGTCTGTTACCATAACATGATTTTATTGGAAATATCCCTTCTCTCCTGGTAAGATTTTCTGGCTTCATATTTTGTCAAGTCCATTATTCTGGCCGCCAAAACCACAGCTAATTTTTCCACTTGGAGAGTGCAACCATTGTTTTCACTTTTCTTTTCAAAAAATCTGTAAAATCTCGGCGATTTTCGTTAGATGGCTCTTAGCCTAAGACACACCTTTCGACTTTCTTCTGACAACAGTTTCGGTATCTTATTTTTTTTTCAGGAGACGAATTGGAGAGCTTTGTCAAATCACAAGCATGTAGGGGTTGCAAAATTAATTTTTTAAAACCTACAGGGGGGAGGGTTGTCCTTTCTTTTCGTTTTTCTCTATGAAAACACAAGAAAAAAGACATTCACAATGAAAACTTCAAAAAAGTATTTTTGAAATTGGAAGGAAGAAAATTTCTGAATTTCTCCCCCTCTCCCAATTTGACGAAACCTTGACTGATATTTCGATAAATCTCTCGAAAAATCAGTAGAAATGGGAACACTGTGTCCAATAGTAAGAGCGTTAATTTTGTCAATAAGTGGACGTTCAAGTCCGAATCAAAACTGGACTTGAACTTAAAAATAGCTCAACGGTTACAGAAATTTAGGAGATTACTGGTATCAACAGACAAATGTTCATGCTGTGTTATCTGTTTACATAAATCAATCTTGTGACCTGCTACAAAATCCCACTATAATGTGATTCTATAATTTATCGATAAGCTACAAAACGTTGGTGAATTCTCTGAGCCATAACGCAGTAGACTCTTCGGATCAAGTTCCATAAGATCCCTGATTCAAATTTTATCCGGTTCCCTAAGCAGCACTCCAATATACTCCCTGAGCAACATCCAATCCCAGAATTTAGTTCTGGTACACTTCGTAGGCAAATTCTGGACAGTTCCAGATTTTCCAAATTCTGGAAATTCCAAATTCTGGACAGTTCCTAGACAAATCCATAATTCGCTAGATTACTTTATCCAAATCCTAATACATTCAGCAACTCAATTCCCGGTGTAGCGCCTGAGCCGAATTCTGGGGAAGTAACGTTCATCTTAAGACACCTCTGTCGCAGAATGGAGAATACTGTACGAGGAACTTCAATTGTAATTGTAAAAGTCAAAGAAAGAAAAAAAGATCTTGGCAGACTAGCATAATTGTTTGGTTCATTAGTAGTATAAGTCACAGTAATGAGAAAACTGTTCACGTATGAACAATTTGTATGTCAAAGATCAGGAATGTTATTTTAGGTTGAATCTCAGGCACCGTTATGTTGTGTGATAAATCAGACTATGCAGCTAATTTTTATCCTATCCGTACTACTAATAAATTTAGAGTTGCCTAATTAAAAAGCTTTACCAATCAAGGAAAGAGCAGGGCCGCATCCAGGATTTTGTTCAGGAGGGGGAGGGGGTGTTTTTTCTTAGGAGGGGGGGGGGGGGTAAAAAAACAAAACTTTAAATACGCCATCAAAATGTGTTTTTGTGCATTTATATTACGTTTTTACGAGTCAGACAAACATTTCAGATTAGGGGGGGGGGTTAAACCCCTAAATCCTCCCCTGAATACGCGCCTGAGCACGAAACGGCCTTGAGCACGAAGCACGAAGAGAGACAGGCGAGAGTAGGTGTGGAGGGAGCAGAGAGAGGCACTAAAAAACCTCTTCTATATAGTCAGATTTCTCCAATAATTTCTTATATTTTTCTTTTATTGATAATTATATACAACAAAATTTAATTTTTATCAAATTTGAGCTTTGTTTGAAATGCCCTCTCCCCAGTTGACGATGAATTTCTATGTAAATGCCTAGGGCGGAATCTCCCCAAATCCTGTAATTTCTCCATTACTTCCTAGATAAATTATATAATCAGCCTTTTTTTACTGTTTAGACGAATTTTATGTTTTTTTTTAATCCACAACTCGGATCTGAGGGCTACATATTTCAAGCTGCTATGGAAAAGAATAGAACTTTTTTACCGTATATTCTCTCCTCTTTTCGGCTCCTTTTATCTAAAATAGTCCATTGAAGTCGTCAAAATATCGCAAGAAGAAAAAGAAACTTAAGCCAAAAATTTAAGTTACAAAAATTTACAATAATCAAGATTCGCTCAGAAGTAGCGATTTTTACGATCATAATAAACTATTCGAGTTAAACTTTGACTGCGCGATTTCTTCTTCCGCAACATCTTCTAAACTACACTAGTGCTTTCGTTGCTTTGGTGGCAAGACGCTGCATTCCTGGCAATGATTCTGTTCTATTTTTTTTTTTTTTTTTTTTTTTTTTTTTTTTTTTTTTTTTTAGCTAAAATTACACTTATCCAGGCATTCAGATTTTGCTTTGATTTAAGGACGACTGAGTTGTCTCCACTTTCATTTATAAAAGTGTTACACAGCAGGGTCAACTAGAGAGGCAGGAGGGGGGGGGGGAATTTGCACACCCCCTGAAACCTTTTTGTCCCTCCCTGGATTTGGAGAAATGTCTTTTTTTTGCATCAAACAGTTCGCGGTAACGAACTGTAAATAAGGAGCGACCCGGCTCAATAGTAACTTAAAAATTTACCACTTACTTACAGTTCGTGGTAACGAACTGTAAGTAAGGAGCGACCCGGCTCAACAGCAACCGAAACTCTAAAAAACAGAATTTTGATACCCATAGATACATCAGAAGAATTAAATTTTTATGCTGACTTCAAATATATAAGTTACATCAAGTTTAGTCTTACCCATCAAAAGTTACGCGCCTGAGAAAATTTGCCTTATTTTCGAAAAAAGGGGAAACAACCCCTAAAAGTCATAGAACTCTAATGAAAATCACATGATCAGATTCAGCGTATCAGAGAACCCTACTATAGAAGTTTCAAGCTCCTATCTGCAAAAATGTGGAATTTTGTATTTTTTGCCAGAAGAAAGATCACGGATGCGTGTTTATTTGCTTTTTTTTTTTTTTTTTCCAGGGGTGATAGTATTGATCCAGTAGTCCTAGAATATCGTGAGAGGGCTCATTTGAACGGAAATTAAAAGTTCTAGTGCCCTTTTTAAGTGAACAACAAAATTAGAGGGCAACTTGGCCCCCTCCCGCGCTCATTTTTTCCCCAAGGTCATCCAATCAAAATTTTGAGATAGCCATTTTGTTCAGCATAGTCGAAAATCTAATTAATATGTCTTTGAGGATGATTTAATCCCCCACAGTTCCCGGGGGAAGGGCTGCAAGTTATAAACTTTGCCTATTGTTTAAATATAGTATTGGTTATTGGGAGGTATACAGGTATTTTCAGGAGGAATTTTTTTCTAGTGGGGGGTCGGGGTCAGCGTAGGGGATACGGGGGAGAATATTTCCATGGAGGATATTTCCTTGGGTGAAGGAACATTTCCATGAAGGGGGTGCCAGATTTCCCAGCATTATTTAAAAAACGATAAGAAATTAAATAAAAAAACAAGTTTTTTTAACTGAAAATAAGGAGCAACATTAAAACTTAAAACGAACAGAAATTATTACGTATATGAGAGGGTTCGCCCCCTAGTCAATACCTCGCTCTTTACGCTAAAGTTTTTTAGTACTTTCAAAAGAGCTATCTATTCTAATTAACCGGCCTTTGTGATTCAAGGGTTTGTGATTTGAACAAAATTCGAACTTTAGCGTAAAGAGCGAGGTATTGGCTAGGGAGTGAACTCCCTAATATACGTAATAAAAACATACGAATATAGAAATTCGTTCCGTAAGTTAATTCGTAAGTTACGTCAGAACAAAATTTCAAGAAAGCCAATTAGCCAAAAAAAGGAAAATTAATATGCGAATTTCGTTTTAATTATTCATTTACGGTGAGCCAAAATCAAAGCCGCATTAATTCAAAAACGTTCATAAATTAACTAAAAAAACAAGTTTTTTTTAACTGAAAGTAAGGAGCGACATTAAAACTTAAAACGAACAGAAATTATTCTGTTTATGAAATGGGCTATCCCCTCCTCAACGCCTCGCTCTTTACGCTAAACTTTGACTCTGTCTCACAAATTTATTTTTTAAAACAATATAAAACTTTAGCGTAAAGAGCGAGGCGTTGAGGAGGGGACAGCCCCTTTCATATACGGAATACTTTCTGTTCGTTTTAAGTTTTAATGTCACTTCTTACTTTCAGTTAAAAAAAACTTGTTTTGTTTAGTTAATTTTCATTTAAAAATGACCTTGTTTGTATTTTCATTGACAAAAAAGCGAGAATATAAAATTTGCTCCCTCCTAGATTTTGATAAATACATCCCCCCCTAAATTGTTATGAATTTATGTCACTGGCGTTGCAGCATCAAACAAGATGTTTGATTCTCAGAGGGACTAGTGAATCAAGACGTGCGCAAAATCATCTTGGGCCCGTGCCGATTTCAACATTATTTTTCAATTTTCCATATAGGATATCCATTTTTTAAGGGCTCCTCCCCCCCACCCTAATTCTAAATAAAATCCTGCGTATGTCCGTGAGAAAGCTTGGCAATTACAACAACAGATAATTTAGGATACGCTGCTTGTGAGGCAGATAAATAGATAATTATATATCATCTGCTTAATACCATCCAAACAATTATCATGAAATCATCCGGGTGTTTTAGAGAATGATTCGATTTGACACTAAAAAACCGTAATGATGCCTCATTTTTTATCACGAACGAAACTCTTTTTTTCCGTCCTGTCAAGTGACGCAATATAAATGCGAAAAGTAGGTGAAGAGCTTACGACTAGGATTAATCTATTACCCATACGAACCATACTGTACCATGGTTCGTAGTGCCCATACTGCCCGACGAACCACGGCCCATAGTAACCAGAAATTTAAAAACGCGTTTAAGAAAAAACTGGCTGATGAGAAAAAATTGTTATTTGTAGCTGATTCAGGAATTATAGCTAATACCTCGATTAGTGTTAATAGTAAAATGTTATTTGAAAATCAATTTATAGGAAAGTTGAAAAATTGGCTAAAACCCCTAAAACATATGGTAAGATAGAAACGGAAAGAATGCCATTGAAGTCACCATGGTAAAAACCCTTCACAAGAAACTTTTAATATTTGGGCATGAGCTATGAAAATCACTTTTTTACAGGGGTAGTACTGATGTGCCCTCTTTTTTCTAAAAAAACAGACATCAAAATCGCAAATGTTAGGTAAAATAAAATTTAAATGGAAATGTCTGGTTCGAAATCAGGATACCCAGTGTTACTTCCTAAAACGGTATCAGATATATCGAAATTTTGGTACTGTTCTAAAATGCAGGAGACACGCGTCAAGAAAAGCAAAGCTCAGATAGCCATTACCCGGTAATTGCCTATCTGACGCTGTTTAAGAAAGGGTTTCTCACTCCGGAAACTATTTTTAAACTTTAGTTTTTTGGGGTTCAGGGGAAAAAAAGATACCTGGGTAAGGTTAGGCTACGTATTTAATATATGCTATGCTTTACCCCCACCCCACCCCCTAATGTGCAAATATATAGCCGAAATTTGTTTCTTAACTATTATATTTTTATCCTATTTTGTTTTGTTTCATTCGCATTAACCAAACGTCACTTATCGCGTGCATCCCGGATTTTAGAACAGTACATAAATTTTTCTTAAGTTATCGAAGAAACGATGTAAGGTTCTGTCAGTGTTCAAAGTTGTGCCTAATTAGACTAGGGGTCCAAAACACTGGGAGTAACTGAGCTTCTATATTCATCGCCTGCTACCATTGAAGATGTTTGGTTATGTATTTTTATCCAAACATACTCGATTCCCCCAATAGTCAGAGAGTTAGGACGAATGAGACTAACCTTATCTCTTACATATAAGCATTAAGCGTAGTCGTCTGTGGCAAAGTGAGGAATTCAGGTTTGAAAAGAATTAATAACTATTGATTTTGATTTCATCAGGCGATAAGGCTGACAAGGTGTTTTTGTAATTCAAGGTGTCTGTAATTGATCTACAAGGACAATTTTTGGCTATACGTCAGCCTTCCTACGCAAAACGTGTCCAAGCCATTCCAACCTTTCTTTCACTATTGCCTTGGAAAGCAAGATCGAACCATATTTTTTATTCAGCTTATTGTCTGAAATACGGTAGTACCCAAGACATTCCGTAGACAATTTATCTGAGAAATTTCTAACAAATCCCCCACCCTCTTTCGGAGCACCCGCGCTTCAGAACCATACCTGACCCTGTCATCACTTTTACACTGTAGCTTCAAATATTCTAATCTTGATTCGCAGAATGATCGTTCTGTTCTTTCAAACTTTTTTTTAAGTATGAAAAAACATCCTGGGGCTTGGCTATTCTACTTTTAATATCTTCACTGCATCTCCATTTAAAATAGCTTTAAATGAATTTTAGTTCATTTAAAATTCACTGTATTTACTAAAAATACTGCCTAGCTAAATGAAGCTGTTCAGTTGATCATTCTCTTCGCAATGGCCGATCCAGGAGGGGTTGCATCCCCCCTAACGTAGTCTAAAGTAGTGTAATTTACTTAATTAACGCAAGTTTGCGTTAATTTAACTTGATCCTAACGCAAGTTTGTCGGATAAACCTATTTTGCCCCCCCCCCTAAAAAGTCATGGATCCGCCCTTGTCGCCTCGTTACCCAACATGACCTCTTCAACTTCACTTATTCCAAGTCTTATTATTTCTATTGACTTAGTCATCAGTAGGAAGGCACATCTAGACTTACAGAGGATCGCAGAGGCAGAGTACGAGAAGATTATCATTTTAGTAGTGGGGGGGGGGGTTACATACGATCGGGAGTGACATCACAGCCACAAGCTCATTGAATACTGCCAGTACAAGACCAAAAGCCTCTTTCTAGACCAATCAGGGAGTTAGAAATACTGCCGGGAGTGACATCGCAGCCGATCAGAGAGCTAGAAATACTAACGGGGGTGACGCAACTAATATAAGGAAGGATTGACAGCATAATTGATATTAGTGTGAGAACAGAATCCAAGGAGTGAGAACAGTTTGACTTTACTCGTTTATTTATTTGTTAAGATATATATTTGCAATAATGAGTGGAATTTTTACACTATTAGAAGTTTGTAGTGGAGCTGGTAGCAGCAGCAATGATACAAGAGCACTAAACATTACGGTAGAAATCACGAGAGGATCTAGTCTCGAGTCTTCGAACTTTTTGTAGTTCATATTAATAAGAGTCTATCTCGTCAAGAGGATCTCGTCATCTTTGGTGTCTCGCAGACGATATGCCGCGGGTTTGGTGTCTAGGAATATGGACACTTTAAAAAGTTCTGTGAACCATAAATAATTCAACATTGAACTTTTTCTTCACAATTTTTTTTTCACTGGAATATTATTTAAGAAAAGTGTCAAATGTATTTTCACTACAATAACTTCTTGAGAGCTAACACTGGGCAGTGATCAATGAGGTCGTTGGTTATATATTTGCATGATTTTATCTAAATCATAAATAAAAGCAGCAGTATTTTTCAGTGTACAATATCTCGAAATTAATAGACGAATCGTTCATATCAATCGTTCAGCCAATGCAGCCTTTATCGGACTATGACTATGATAGAGCTTTGTATTATATCCCAATAGAACCATTTGCACATGTGGATTAACAAATTTGCTACCGCGGTCACTTTTAATTTTTATATAGTTATCCTGTTCAAGAATACTTTCTAAAGCCAGAACAAATTCAACACCCCTCTATGATCTCAATGGAATGGCACATGCATAGCGACTAAAGACACTGATTGCCACTAGAATATATTTTTAGGGTGTATTGTGACGTCTTTGAATCTCATATAGAGTTAAAAGATCTGTTTGCATTTTATACAGAGGGGAAAAGGCTTTAGTTTGTCGATATTGTTTGCCACGAAGTCTGCGATTCCGATGTAGAGTGTAACTCGGTTCATTTTCTAGATACTCTTTTGCATTTTTTAAATTTCTGCTGCTGCTGCTGTTGCCTCTGATGTCAGAGGCAACTTTAGAAAGTGTTGTGGGGGAACTTAGACTTCCCCCTTCACCACTATTTTCATAGAAATGTTTTGAAACTTCATCCATTTTGAACGCAAACACGTAGTGTAATACCCACTACCCTTTTGCACACTGGAGGGTGGTGCTTGTGACGGTGAATTGATATCAATACGTCGTCACTTTTGTCTAGCCATCGTCGTCGGCGTTATCAAATCATTGCTGCTACTAGGAGTGCTAGTATTTTCCAAGATTGATTTAAAATCTTCTTCTTCTTTTTTAAATGGCGTTGTTGTTCTTGTTAGAGGGCTTACACCCCTACTATATTCCCTTAATTTCTTTAGAATTTGCGTATTGCCAATAAGACTTTCGGGAACGTTTGATGTATTTAGAAAGCTGTATAGATTATTGTCAAATGATAAAAGTCCTTTACGACTTGTAACCATATCACAAATTAAATCGAATAGATTATAACTTTTCCCTGAATTATAATTCGTTTTCCAGTGCTATTGACTTGAACGTGATGATAATCATCAACACTTTCCAACATGAGATATGTTAATACTCTTTTACTCTGTTCCCGATAGGTATGTGGAAGTAGATTTCCAATTGATGTCACTATTGAATTCAATTCCTTCTCCTTTGATTGTGCTGTTGTTGCTGCAGAATCTTGAGGATATGTTTCATTTTTGGGGGTTGGGGATCAGTGACATTGACAGCGGGTCGCTCACGATATGGTCTATGTTTGTCCACACGACAAAGTGCATCTTGGAGTAAAACTAGCTTTTTATCATCGGCAATATTTTCATCATTAATGAATTTGCTTAGATTGTTCTCAAAGTGTTCAATTGGTGTAAGAACAAGTTCTATTCGAGTCAGTTTGTAGGGTTTAGTCATCTAGAGAACACTGTTGACAAGTCCTGCGATTATTGGCAGTAAAAGTGTAAAAAAGCTACCGCCTGCTTGAGGGAGACGTTTTCTGTTAAAATCTGTTCCTCTGTTTTTGCAAGCCAAGGCACGTACAGTGGAACGATGTTGCTTTGTCTGTTGTCTAACACCTTCTGGCAAGTGTACATTGCCCTCAGTTAAATTTAAACAAAGTTCAGATATTAGATTAATAAATTCTTTTTCAACACTATGTTTGAATATGGCCTTCCTGAGTGGTGGTTTTGAATTGTTTAGAACGGAAAATAAGTGTTTATTTATCACCCTTTTTATTTTTAATTTTAATGGATTATGTTTTGAGAGAAGCGGCTGGCTTCAGAATAACAGTCAGAAATAAAATCCTCTCGGACCTTTATTTTGCAGATGATGTGGCACTTCTGGAAATGACAAAGCAGCGACTCCAGGAGCTCTTTAATAAAGTGAGCGTTAAGGCGGAGATAGTTGGCCTAAACATCAACATAGACAAGACTAAATCAATGGCAACATCAGGCTCGCCAGTCGAGCTCCTGCACAAAAATCGTAGAGTCGAACAAGTCCATGAATTTAAATACCTTGGAAGCTGGGTCAATTACACAGGAAAAGTGCAAAATGAGGTCAAGAGAAGAATTGGCATGGCAAACGCTGCTTTCAACAAACTTGAGCCAGTATGGAAATCAAAGATATACTCGCTTGCATTAAAGCTGTGACTTCTTAATAGCAACGTTTTGTCCGTACTATTGTATGCCAGTGAGTGCTGGAAACTAGATGTTGGGACAGAGAAAAGACTCACAGCTTTCGAAAATATGTAGTTGAGACGCGTACTGAATATCGGCTGGCGTCAAAGAGTCAGAAACATTGAGGTCCGCAGAAGAACTGGCCAGCCGCTTATTACTGAAGTGGTTAAGAAGACGAGATGGAGCTACCTCGGCCTTGTCCTTCAGATGGAGGACTCAAGAATACCGAACCAGGTTCAACATTGGCAGCCGCGTGGGCGTCGACAGAGGGGAAGACCAAGAAACACTCTCAGACACACATACGATCGTGATCTACACAGTGCTCACACATCACTACAACCCCAGTGGGAGGATGCACTTGCCGCAGCACCAATACGTAACGTTTACCGAGGCTTCGTCGATGCCCTATGCGCCCCAGATGGCTCAGGAGGACCTAAGTTCCTAATTTCTAAGAAGTTCTTCAGTGTCATGATGGCAACTAATAGCCCTTTCTACTGTTCACCAGAAGATATACAGTAATTTCTTTGTCGAAGATATCTGTGACTACACGCGAGTCCTCGGGTGTATTCTAATTAAGATCCAGCAAAATATACCCGTAGGGCTTATTTGTCACCTGACTGTACGCCGAAAGTAGAAATTTGGGTGCACCTGGATATATTTGCTTATTGAGAGTTATTTTATAACTTGAATCACGAACAACTCGGTAGATAATAAAGACGGTGCAGTTCAAAGCAAGGGTCCTCATACACTTTCTCTGATGAAACAGATTGTGTAGAACTAGGTTTATGGAAATGTGTTCATGATGAGAGCGAACAGTAAACAGTTGTAGCATTTCCTGTGAGAACTATTCAATGGATTCAGCTAAATCATCAATACTCAGCCATGAGTTTGGCTCAATACTATTGAAAACGTCAAGTCCTCTCATGAATTGTATTGGCATAGATGTAGCAGTGGCAATAGCTTTTATTTGGTCATAGGACTCTTGCCAAATACTATAGCGATAGTAAATTTTCTTTGGTTTTTGCAAAACATTTTATTACAATTCTTAATTATTTTAGCTAAAAGTGTCGTTTTCCCCGACATTTACGGACCGCAGAGAAACGATCTGAATGGTGTATTAAATTGAAACATACTGCTGTTGATAGCAGTTGGACTGCAACTAACTGTAAAACATACTTGTCTAATGAATAAGTAATAACACTAATTTTCCCTTAGACCCGCAGCATCTACCTAGTACGATATTCAATAGCAACAACAAAAACATATTTTTTTAGCAACACTTTTTGTACAATAACAGCAATAGCAAAAGAACAATTTAATATTTTTCATTTATTGGCAACAACATGTATTTTAAAAACAGCAATAGCAAGAACAGCAAGAACAGCAGAACAGTTGAACATATTTGTAGACTATGAGAAAACACTATTTACAACATTTAAAAGATGATAATCCCCCCCCCCCCCGGAGCCGAAGGCCAGCTGGGGCCGAAGGGCAGAACCACCTCCCCCGGGGGGGGGGCCGGAAAGCGCGGGGTCGGAAAGCGGAAATCAAAAACTCTGTATATAATAGCAGCAGTAAAAGTTAAATGATGACGATGTTGACGAAGATGATTGAAACGAAAATGAAATGTAGATTGTACGGGAAATCACTGTCCCCCCACCCACCAAGTACTATTTTTTTTAAATTAAGTTAATTTACCCAGACTGAGCTGTTTTCGATAGTCCATACATTCAACTCGATCTGAAATACGATAGTGTCCATGGGGGAGTACTTTCACAACATCATCGAGTACATAGAACTTGTCGGATATGCAATACATTCGAAAAATTGAAAACGGTGATAAAGAAATCTTTTCTTTTGTCTAATATCGGATTTTTGAAAATTGATACTTTTAATAAAAAAGCCCGATGGACGAATTTCTTTAGAAGCACTATTAATTCAAGATGTTATAGCTTGGATATGGTATGCGATTTATTGGAATTTGTTCTATTTAATACATTTATAAGATTTAGTGGGAATTTATATACACAAACTGTAGGTATTCCTATGGGTGGGAATGCAAGTCCATTCATAGCAGACCTGTTTTTAAGTCAATTAGAATATGAATATATGATAAATAAAAATAGCCCAAGCAATGTAAAATATAACCTTTCAAATAATAAAAGATATCTGGACGATCTCTTGGTAATAAATTGTGCAGAGTTTATTGAGATTTCAAAAAATATTTATCCACAAGAGTTAATTCTTGAGCCTAGCTATGGGATGGGACACTCCGACCATTTCTTAGATTTAAATATTAATATTTCAAATAATAATAAATTAGTTTTTAAATTATATAATAAAACGGATGATTTTAATTTTGAAGTAATTAATTTTCCATATCTTGAAAGTAATATACATTCAAATATTACTTATTCGGCTTATTATTCCCAATTATTTAGGTATGCAAAAATATGCAGTAATTACACAGATTTTAAAAATAGATGTAAAAAGCTGAGCGAAAAACTGATCTTAAGAGGTTTTTCTGCCAAAAAAATTAGTTGGCAATTCAAAAAATTTAGTTTCATGTATCATGAACTCTTAAGTAAATATACAAAAAATTATAAAGAAATACTGAATGATATTTTAATATAATTTCTCGTGCGCTTTTCTTTTTTTTGGATGTTTGAGTTTCTAGGGGTTTCAAACAAGCTTGAGGATCTTTAAATTGGTAATTGGTTCCAGATACCAATAAAAGATACATCTGGACATGTCTTCATTTGTTCCAGAATGGTCTCTTTCAGTGACCTCTGGGATTTTACTATGGAAACATTTAAACAATTTTTGTATGTAATTTTTAATAGCTTGACTAGTATGCATGTATTTCACAGGTTTTACCTGACATAGGGTTACCATATAGATCTTATGGTAGAGGCGCCACCGTGCTGGGTAAAGAATGTAAAGCCTCGAAACCCGTTAAGGCCGGGGGTATTTCTTCTGATGAGCCCTAAATGGAAGGTTTTACTTGGAAATATTTTGCTAGATTTAAGGTGCTTTTGCTGGTAATTTTACAACGACTTACATTTATTGATGACAACTTTGCATGGATTTGGACTTTTCTATTTGGTTGATGGTTTGGGTATACTGTTTGGTCCTAGGTAGTTGGATGGATGTGTAAGGTGAGAGCCTCGTTCAAGTGCACATTTGTCTCAATTGCTGGATTAGGACGACAGTTTTTTTTTTTTTTTTTTTTTTTTTTTTTTTTTTTTTTTTTTTTTTTTTTTTTTTTTGCCAAGTAATTACCTCTTAAACATAACAGAACTTGTCGGATATGCATTTTTTTCCACTTAAAGAGTATAGTTATTAAATTATAATGAGCGAAATGCCATTACTTTTGCTCTTGGCACTAGACTACTTTCCACACAGTTTCTGTAGACACTCATGTTGAAATTATTTTTTACAAAATGTGTAGGCACCCCTTTGCACGCTTGTTTTACATCCTTATAGTGCATTTCCATACAGTAAACTTTTGGACCGGAGAACACCCCATTGGATATTAAATCGCTCCCTGTCTCTGATTTTAACATTAATAATTGATTGGGGGCCTGGCCTTTCACCAACTCGGGATAGATGCTCTCATTCCAATTCGGGTAATCCATCCGCAGGCCAGTGTGAGCGTAATTTTTCAAATCTTCCAATAAATTCTTGGTTTTAACTTTTAACAATAAAGAATCTGTGTTGCCATAGTACACTTGAACTTCCCCTCCCTTGGCCATTGTAACTTACAAATATTGTAAAAGAATAACAACATGAGTTTCTTGGAAATTTCCAATACTGAACTCCATCCCGCAATATTCTTATTCAGAACAACATTTCTCTTTTTTCTGTGTTGGAGAACCATTTTCGAGTCTATGACCGTGAATGTTTTGAAATTGGGATCGGCGACGATTCGTGAACATTCTCTGGGGCAGGATACAACGTCACAACGAGATCTGTTTCGTACGCTTTCGCACATTTTTCCAAAATCTGAATTTAAAATACGTTTTATATTTCTTTTTTAACTTTACTTTTTGCCTGTGAACGTTTTCTGACGAATGTGTCAATAAGCGTTTTCAAGTACGGTTTCTTATCGAATTGCAGGGCTCTGTGTATATTTGTAACCCTGAAACCATTGGTCACCATCCATAGCAATAGCACATGGTGAACAACAATATTCTGTTTTGGATCCAAATCTGCAATTAGTTTCTGCTTGGAGGGGGTCCAATGCATGCCCATATCCTCGACTAAAGACAGATTGTATGGAATCAAAGAGTCCTTGGTCACCGGTCTTTTTACAGACGGAAAAATAAAATCTTTGACAGAATCGTGCAGCTCGATTGGTATGTGACCGTCAATTTAAAAAAACCATCCTTTAGGACCATTTTCCTCGACAGTGTGAATGCCTGGGAAATCTAGGGCACAAGAATTTTCAAGCCACTTGTAATTGCCACACGGTAAACTATAGTGAGACATTGCCGAGGGATATAGTGAGTTCATGTCCAGAAAAACAGCATTGAACTTTACACCATCAACAGAGTTCTGCCCACTTGGATCGTTGTTAGGACGCGATCCCCGTGGAAAATATACCCCCCCTCCCTCAAAAAATCTTTCTACAAATAAGTGTTGATCCACATCGGGATTAGACCTATTTCTTCCCTACTGAATTTTAGAGTTAAGTCCATTACGAGGTTTGGTTTTGAAAGATAATAGCCAATGTCTAGCCCGAATTCCGAATAAATTTGGTCTGTGTTCTTGCAGACAATATCTAAAAGAGTTAACATATCGCTTTCCAAGTACATTCTACAATAATCCCAACCATTTTTAAAGCCCCCCTTAGCCCGTATCCTATTGGCAAATTCGTAGTCATCGACAGTGCATTCTCTATCGGTATGTGAATTATAGAATGCTTCAATGGGGGGAGTTTCTCCTCACTTAACCTTGCGCAAGAGTTGTAATAATCATATGCATATATGCCTTTACAAGTCAGTAAGTCATATATTTAATTGTCGGGAAAGCGCTGTTTAAGTAGAGGGAAACTATCAAAATTTTCACTTTTCTACACTTGAATTAGTTGCTGAGAGCCTTGGGGAAAAAACTATAAGAATCTAAAAAACGGATTTTATTCCAACACGTATACCTATTATCCACTGTTTGCCATTTGAATTCTAAAAGCAACAACTTCTCAGCTGATTTGGGTATAATATTGTAGGTATATGGGTTATTTAACCAGGAGCTATCTGCAACTCCCTCCCTGTGCATACGTGCCACAGCCGGTGCAATAAATTTCAAATCGTAATTTGAATTATGAATGAAAACTGGTATAAAGATCTGCTGGCTCACATTCACATTACACGATTGATGTGCTAAGCCAGGAAAATTACTACCCCCTGATGATATTTCCTGCCATAAATGGTCATGGTCCCTCACTTTCCCCTTTCCCCCTTAGTCTTTTTTCCCCTAGCCCCTTTCCTCCTAGTCCCCTCTTCAAATTCCCCCTTGCATACCCAACAAATTTTCTTATTTTTAATGGCTAGGCGATCCTCTTCTGATAGTATCATTGGGTAGTGTGTGTGTCTCAAACAGGAAATCGCACCATTCGCTGTGGCAATTAATTTATTCAATACATTGACCATACAATCTTCCTCGTCCAATATCTCAACTATTTCTAAGAGACGCATAGTGTTACTGGTGTCTCTTTGGGCATGGGCAAAGGAAACTGCAATAGCTTGATGCTCTTTGATACGATTTGGATATTGTGGGTCATTCCCATCTGTGAGCTTGGCCTCACAGTCCAAACTTATTTGATCTCTTTGCATGAGTGTATTCTGGAAATTTCTAAATCGTAAAATTGCCCGTCACCAGAAACTGTCTCCACCAATTGATAGCCGTGTCTTTTGCAGTGTTTCATGTGATATCGTAGATTTAATTCAGTCCAAAATATAGACAAACACATTGAGCAATAGTAGCGTACCCCATGTCCCCCCCCAGAACTCCACTAATATCCGTTATTGGATCGAAATGAACGATTGAATTAGGTTCACTAGGTGGTGTGGAAAGCAGCCAAACCCAGTGTTTCACTGATTCAATCGACGGGGCCCTTACTGGGAATCTTACTCCCCTTTTATGAGAACGCACACCCTCTTCAAATTCTGTTTCGTACTGTGGCACTGTAACACCAATCTTTAAATGCGAGTTCGTCCGTTCAAAATTATCTATTCCTTTGAGTGTTACAGGAAATTTAAGGTTAAACAAGTGAAATCTACTCTGGGGAAATCAGACCCTTCCTTCCCATGTAGGGCCCAGTGATACAAATTTATCTTCGTAGCTTTATTTTGTAGAGGTCGGAAAGCCGATATGAGAAATGCGTACAACCAAACAATTTTGGCCTGTTTTGAAACAGATTCATTTACCCGTGCAGCCCCAGCCATTTAAACATTTGCCTCTCAGTTACATAAACTATCTGTCTTGGCTTTTCTCTGTCTACAATTAGCCATGTCTTGATGCAACCAATGCAACAAACTGCAAAACATCTAATAACTTCAATTCAAAATCAACGGACTCGGAAAAGCCAACCCTTACATCCTTCTAAATCAGGATTATATTTTAAAACTATACCCTCCTCCCTATACCCCTCTCTGAAAATAATTTTTTTTTAAATTTACATATATTTACACTTCAATTTTCAACAAATAAAACCACTCAACAACCACCATTCTCATTATAATTATCCAGATGTGTGACAGCATTGTCAACCCATTGCATGAAAACGTTCTCATAATTCTCCAAATGAGGATACAGCACCAACATTTCACTGTGCACATATTGATCATATAACTCACCGTGAATTTCATTCAAATAAAATATTTTTAAAACAATTGAGGCCTTAATGCTATTTCGCCCCCCCCCCCCACAGTTGCATTCCGTGCTCAAGAAGTGCTCGAATTTTCTCCGCATATGTATGGATGATATTTATAGTATATCCCCTGCCATCAGTGTATTAAACGGATCGCAAAAGGTCGCAGTTAAAACATCTATTGTATTCAGAATTGAATTTGTTCGCTGAAATTCGGGTAGCGGTGAGAAATGTATATCATCACTACCTACTCCCCCTCCCCCGCTTTGTTTTACAATAGGGTTGGTGTGTGGACTGAAATCTGCCAGTTCTCTTAACATAGCCTCTAGTGCGTTAGGACTATGCGAGTCAATCCAAGCGAATTCATTTTCTTGTTCAATTAAATTCGATTGAACCGGGGCTATATTCATTAAATCTGAGGGGGAAGGGTTCTCATTTAACTCACGACTAAAATTTTCTAAAACTTGTATGGTGTTAGGGCTCAGCCAAGGTAGGTCCCTCTCTAGCAAATCTTGTTCTGAGCCAACTTCATTACATTGTTCAACTGTACTAGCGTCTACATCTAATGAATTATTATCAACACTAAAATATTCTCCTAATAAATTATCTGCCCATTCCATGTCGTCAATAACGTTAGCAGGTGTACCATCTGAATTATCACTACCATCATAAAACTCCCGTACCTGAATATCACGAAACTCCATTGTCGCTTCAATGGAAACCGTTTCATCAATGCGATCGCATAGTTCGTGACTTGTTTCTTCAGGTGGGAGAGAAGGTAGTGCGTATGATAAGACATCCGTTCTAACCTATAAAGAAAATAGACACTTATTTTCAAAGTATATAAACCACCCTATTTTTTTAAAGTCGCAAATTGGACCTAATAAATAATCGGTACTCTTGCATTATATGGGGCTGTAAAAGGAAACCAGTCACGAAAAACCCGTTTTTGACAAGTTAACCGCTATAGAGTAATACAATGCATAGCGTGGTTTTTTATTGCATATACGATATTTAAACTGTTGTTTTTAGGGTTTAGGGGAAGGAGGTATCTAGGTTAGGTTACGTATTTATTATATGCTATGCTTTACCCCCACTCCCTAATGTGCAAATATATAGCCCAAATTTGTTTCTTAACTATTATATATTCATCCTATTTTATTTTATTTCATTAGCATTAATCCAACTTGACTTTTTAGAAAGGCCCATATAATGCAAGAGTACCAAATAATCTGGGCCCATGCAGTGGTGTAAATTTATGAAAATATAGAAAGTTGCTTTTTTCAACGAAAAAAACAAAAAGTTGTTTTTCCAAATCCAGAAGGGAATAAGAAAGTCTAGGGGGTGAATACCCCCCCCCCCCATGGAATTAACATCCCTGGGCCCATGACATCCATATGCCTCTAATCTTACCAAATGCTAATAAAGAGTACTACATGTAAAGTGAATTAACAACAAGGACACATTACTCCCTCAACAAAGCAGGATTACTCTCATAGTGATTCTGAACTATCAATATGGTCTACTTAAATGATGTATGTCATAAGTACCAGCCTTTTTTGTAATCGCTGGGTAGACCTTGATAATTTATTCCCTCCTCCAAGTTTTCTGGGGAAACCAATCAGTACGATTGAAATTACGACGATTACCTCCTATGATGCTTGACGTAGGTTAAGCCTTTTAGCTCATTCTGTTTATTCCAGTTTGTATTTTACGAATAGCCAAGAATCACATCCATTAATGCGAGTCTGTTATTTCCATGATTTTTGGCTCCTGGAATGTGCGATAAGGGAACCATTAATGCTGATATATGGGTGTCGCATTTCTTATCGAGTGCCCAAATCCAGGCGAGTCGTAACTGAAAGTTGACAACAAATATTACGTAAATTAGAACAAGTATTATTCTGGAATTATTTCGAAGCCTTTATAACGCAACTTGACATCTACATCTGAAAGTAGAAATGAAAAAAGATACAATCCTTTCCTTAATTTGACTATTTTCTTTTGGAAAAAAAATATTAGTGAAAATATCGATAAAATTTAAAAATCACTTTATTTGCTTTTTGCAATCCCAACATGTTCTTTGCCGGTTCGCCTTCTTGCATATTGGTCCTTGTATTCTTGCCTTACATATAGGACGTCGAGGGTCCAACGTAGTAAATTACTGAAGGATGTATGTGATCCTCAACTCGGGGCTTTTTGACGGCGGGAGTGACACATTCTTCAAAATTATCCTTAAAAAGAAATTAAATTATAGTTTAAAAAAAAACCTTTTTACAACTTTTGGGGGAGGGGGGGGGGGGGGGGGGGGGGGGGGGGGGGGGGGGGGGGGGGGGGGGGGGGGGGGGGGGGGGGGGGGGGGGGGGGGGGGGGGGGGGGGGGGGGGGGGGGGGGGGGGGGGGGGGGGGGGGGGGGGGGGGGGGGGGGGGGGGGGGGGGGAGGGGGGGGGGGGGGGGGGGGGGGGGGGGGGGGGGGGGGGGGGGGGGGGGGGGGGGGGGGGGGGGGGGGGGGGGGGGGGGGGGGGGGGGGGGGGGGGGGGGGGGGGGGGGGGGGGGGGGGGGGGGGGGGGGGGGGGGGGGGGGGGGGGGGGGGGGGGGGGGGGGGGGGGGGGGGGGGGGGGGGGGGGGGTGGGGGGGGGGGGGGGGGGGGGGGGGGGGGGGGGGGGGGGGGGGGGGGGGGGGGGGGGGGGGGGGGGGGGGGGGGGGGGGGGGGGGGGGGGGGGGGGGGGGGGGGGGGGGGGGGGGGGGGGGGGGGGGGGGGGGGGGGGTGGGGGGGGGGGGGGGGGGGGGGGGGGGGGGGGGGGGGGGGGGGGGGGGGGGGGGGGGGGGGGGGGGGGGGGGGGGGGGGGGGGGGGGGGGGGGGGGGGGGGGGGGGGGGGGGGGGGGGTGGGGGGGGGGGGGGGGGGGGGGGGGGGGGGGGGGGGGGGGGGGGGGGGGGGGGGGGGGGGGGGGGGGGGGGGAGGGGGGGGGGGGGGGGGGGGGGGGGGGGGGGGGGGGGGGGGGGGGGGGGGGGGGGGGGGGGGGGGGGGGGGGGGGGGGGGGGGGGGGGGGGGGGGGGGGGGGGGGGGGGGGGGGGGGGGGGGGGGGGGGGGGGGGGGGGGGGGGGGGGAGGGGGGGGGGGGGGGGGGGTGGGGGGGGGGGGGGGGTGGGGGGGGGGGGGGGGGGGGGGGGGGGGGGGGGGGGGGGGGGGGGGGGGGGGGGGGGGGGGGGGGGGGGGGGGGGGGGGGGGGGGGGGGGGGGGGGGGGGGGGGGTTTAATAATTGAAACTAGCTAAAAAGTTGATAATTCCTATACATTATTAGGCTCTTTTATTTATTTATTTATTATAATATTGAATGGCAAATTAAGATACATAAAAAAAGATATTGTCATTCTGCATTAAAGAAATTGTGTCTAAAAAAGAATTAAGTGGGGATAAATTTTACTGTAGTCTAGACTAGGCTATAGCTATTTCACTGCTAGCCTAGTAGAAAATAAATTAATGTGTTCAGAGAAAAAATACTTGCAGGCTTACAATTAATATTTGCTTTACGCAACCCCCCCCCCCCTAATGTGCAAATATGCACCCCAAATTTGTTTTCTAAAGCGTTTTTCATCCATTCTCTATTTTATTGAGTAAACTTGTCTTTTCTTCATGTGTCTAAAAGCTCGTTATTACACGCACAGCTTACAGACCTAAAATTTACATCAAACGACATTTTCACTGCTAGCCTAGTAGACCCCAAATAAATTAATGTGTTTAGAGAAAAAAAATGCTTGCATGTTTATTAATAATATTTGCTTTACGCACCCCCCCCCCCTAACGTGCAAATATGCACCCTGAATTCGAATATATAGGGTCGGGGTCTAAAATTCATTTCTGACAAAAAATTATTATTATATTCGGAAAGAGCATAAAAAAGGTATCGAGTGGCATATCCACCTTATTCTTAAGTCAATAATATGATTTGATAAAAATTTACCATGTAAATATCTCAATTAATTATTTATAAACAAAACTTACGTTATAAATTTGCGTTGCAATAACATCTAAATCATCCATTTTATCTGTGTTTGTTCCTCGTTACTTTCAAAAGAACTGATACAATATCCTCTAAGTGCAATCAATATATGGAATGTTCACGAGGTAGAATTGTGTCATAACAGAAATTACGTAAAATTCAATGCTGAAATTCCAAAAATCAAGTGATGTATCTCCCGTCAGTATTTCTAACTCTCTGATTGGTCTAGAAAGAGGCTTGTGATCTACTGGCAGTATTCAATGAGCGTGTGGCTGTGATGTCACTCCCGGTTGTATGTAACCCCCCCCCCCTCTACTCATTTTTTCGTGTTTCTTAACGTTGAAATTGTAATACATTCTTATCTCTAATGTTGTTTTCAGGGATTTTTTTTTACCTCTTCTTTGTACCTAAGGTACTCAAGAAATCCAGGGTATGTGATGGTGCTTATGGTGTAATTTTCGGAAACAAGCGGTAAAAACTATGATAAAAGTTAAACACGCTTATATGGAATGGTGACAAAATTCTAGTTGTTTTTAAATTTTTTTCCATACCAGATAATTCTTTTCTATATTTCATACGGAAATGTTTTTGTTACCTAAATGACATTTCCGTAATAATTTTTTTCTAAGATTTGTCTTAAGTTGTTTTTAATACATAATTTTAATATCACATTTCTATGGGGCGGTAGGGTGAGCGTATTTTTACTCAATACCCCCTCCATTAATCTTTAATTTCTCATTAATCCTCTCATTAATCGATTCAGTTTTTTTCTTTTTTTTAATATGTCCGCTAATAAATATAAACATGAACAACAAGGCCAAGATAGGGGTTGCTCCAAACGATGAAAAATCAAAGCTTTCATTTCCACATCCGAATTTTAATCATAGATGACTTAATCTATAAATTTACTTTTCAATTCTCTTCAGGTAAAAAACTTTGGGGGTTAAAGTTCTAGATTCTTTTTAATCCTCCGAATTTAAGATTTAAATAAGTAAAATTTTCGAATTTCCGCTTTTTTAGCTCGTATTTCCTGAATATGCCTGCATTAGCGTGTATTTCTGGCAGATTTCCAACCATGTTTTCCACATTACGCTCCTAAGTTAGGGTTATTCAGATTTCCATGTGCTCCTATACCAATTCCTTTATTCCGTATTGCGCTCCTAACCATGGATCTATATAAATTTCTGTGCGCTCCTATACCTCATCTCCAACTATTCAATAGCTTTTCTTTTATTGATTTTAAGCTTAATTTTCTTAATTTTAAGCTTATTTGTCCCCACTAACGTTGGATTGTTAAGATTGGCTTTACGATCCTATATCTTTCCCCTGATACTATTCAAAAGCCTTTCTATTATCAATTTCAAGTTAAATTTTTTAAATTTGCGCTCCGAAGCCTGAATGTTCCATTGGCTCGTCCTGTGCAGTGTATGTTGCTGCACCTAGGGTTTGACTATGGGTCCCATATTAGCAAGCTGATATCAAACAAACAGCGCCATCACAGCACGTAGTGCTAATAGCAGTGCAACTTTCACTTGCTAATTTTACTACCAAAACCCCAGTCATCGAATTTTTTTTTTAGAATTTTACTATTTCATTTTCACATTTCTGCAACCCAGGACTTTCTGCATCGTTTGTTTTTTAACAATTCTACTTTTATACTCCCCACCCCTCCTTAGAAAATCCCCCTCTCCAAAAAATTTCGATATATTTCCCAAAAACAATAACTCTATATTAAAAGTGGAAAATTGCGTAACTAACAGACCTTATCCAAGGACTATGGGGGGTCATTTCATACCCAAAGGCATAGCTTTAGGACCTTTAAAATATGCTGAGTGAAATGGTTATCTAAAAATTTTGATAGGATGTCTTTGGGAAAAAAGGAGCGTGGGAGGTGGGCTAGTTGCCCTTCAATCTTTTTGTCGCTTAAAAACAGCGCTAAAATAGGAGCTTGAAACCTCAGGATAAGCTGAAGCTGATGGGATTTTCATTCTGACTTTGTGGGGGTGTTTCTCCCCTTTCCGAAAAACAGACAAATTTTCTCAGCTTTGTAGCTTTTGTTGGATAACATTAAAGGTAATGAATTCTATATATTTCGAATCAGCATAAAAAAACAATTCTTTGAAGTATCTATGGTTATCAAAATTTCGTTTTTACAGTTTCGATTATTATTGGGCCGAGTCAGATCCAGAAGGTTCTGACTTCTTTTATTTAACTTGATCATAAAATGATCCATAAGTTAACATGGTACTCACACGATGGTAAGACAGCCAACCTCACTTGATTTGCTGTTGTAAATCGAAGATTGGAAGGATCAATAATTGAAATAATGTAATGTCTAGAGTTAACTGAAATTTATTATTACTATTATTATTATTATTCATTTATTGCCCGTCAAAAAAAGGTACAAAAGGTACAGTAGACGGAGTAATCACTAAAGAAAACAAAAAGAAAAAAAAGAAGAAAAAGAAGGACACAAACACACATTGAAATTTCAAATACATGACAAAAAAACTCTTCATTACATTAATACGAACAATGATGCTAACGAAAGGATGATAAAAGTTTCTTTTAAAACGGGAGAGAGATTTGTTAATACTAATAATTACATGCATTACATTAATACAAAAAAAAAACTATTGTGAACATATTGGTGACCATGGATGATTAAACTTACTTTGAAAACGGGATAGAGATTTATTAATGCTAATATTAGGGTCAGTTAGCTTATACAAATGAATAATTTTATGGTTGCTTGTCCAAGGGGGCAAATGTAGAAGATATTTAGCAAATCTGAAGAAGATTGATCGTAGGTGTTTTTTATCTGTAACTGTAAAGAATTTCTAGAAAGGAGCAATGTAAAGCAGATGAGAAAGGGCTGTGGCGTTGTAAATGGATGCTAGAATGTAACGGTTGAAACGTAGTTTGCTTTTTACGATAACAGCGTAAGAAATGCTAATTTACGCTCAACGTGAGAAATCAGCAAACGACGTGTGTGGCCTATAGATGTGCCAATTGGAAGGCCCAGGTATGTAATATGGTCTGAGGGTTTAACAAGAGAACCGTCCATATTTATAAGAGAAGTAGAGGGATTTCGCCAATTGAAAAGGATTACTTCGGATTTCTCAGAATTAAAAGACAGACCGATTTTTGCATTTTCATCTTTGAGGATTTTGAAATTCTGCTCAATGCGCTGGATCATACGGCTGAGATTCAGGATGTCATCAGCATAACAAATAAGAGACATATCGATTCTCCAAGAATGCATGAAGGTAGACACTTTGCCTGCGCTTCCAGGACACTATTATTGAACAGGGTTGGGGAAGTGATAGCTCCCTGTCTAGTCCCTTTCTTAACGAGGATGGGGTACTGAGGATTTACAAGCATATTCGAGGGATTCGAAGAGTTTGGCCTCACACGAGAATTAATGCAATTATATAGGGAATGATGAAGAGCCGACTGCAGGAGAAAACGGAGGGAATTTTAAACGCACTCTTAGATTTCTATATAAATCCCTGAGAACACGGACAACTGATGGGTTTACGCCTCGCCTTGCCATATGAAGAAGCATGGACGAATGAATTAAGGAATCGAACGCACGTTTAACGTCATGTCCAGCGAGGATCATACTTTCTCCCGAAGATTCAGCGTCGGCGAGGGCAGTAAAAACTGCTGTAAGAGCATGAGAACAGCCAAGATTAGCCTCAAAACCAAACTGATATGGGGGAACGTAACATTTCTGTCTTAACTCATCAAGAAAAAGAAGCTCGAAAAGTTTGCATGTCGTAGTAGAGACGGTGATGGGACGGAAAGAGGAACATTGCAGCTCAGATTTCCCTTTTTTTGGAATCGGAGTCAGATCACCAATGCAGAACGAGGATGGAACAATACCTGTAACAAATATCATTTGCATGAGAAGGCTGAGGTGACGCACCAATAGATAACTTCCATTAATGATGTGTAGAGTGGTCACCTTATCTATCCCACAAGACGCTTTCTTTTTAAGTTGGGATATGGCTTTTATAACAGCGTCACAAGTAACAACAAAATCAAGGTCAGGAGATTCATCAATGAATTTGCAGAGCTCGTCACAAAATTGTGACTCTAAAACAGGATCAGGCTCAGAAAATTCATTTGAAAAATGGGATATCCACTCGGACAAAGGAATGTCATTCGGGTCTGGCAAATTGGAGGAGATAGTACGAGGTAATAGCTTCCACAAAAGATCAGGTGAATTGCTGACCTTCTCAGAATAAAGTGTCTGCATTTTAGATCGATGAAGGGCAAGTTACTTAGCAAAACATTTTTTTGACACTTTTCTCAGTTCATTGACTATTCCTTGACGGGGGCATAGGCAATCTCTCCAAAATTTGTACCAAAATTTAGCACGGTCACAAGCTTCAGACAGTACTAGATTTCCTGACCACCCGGGAACTTGGGTACTTAACACGTATTTTTTTAAGAGGAACTGCCCTTTTTTCAGCACACAAAAGTGCATGGCAGATTTCTGCCATGCAAAGTATATATCAAGAGTTAATATAACCTCATTAATGTCTTTATTAGAAGAGCTCTATTTAATGGAAAATGAGCAGAAATAAAGCCAAATAGTCTTCCAAGCGTAAAACCACCACAAATTACCATCAATAAATAAATAAATGAAACCCAATATGAACAAAAATTACAATAAATAACTGAGTCAAACTAAAAACGAGCAAAAATTAACATGAGTAGGGTTGAAAAACCTAACGCCATCTTTTGCCAGCCATCCGTCAGAACATAATTTGCGCTTTACTAAAAAAAACAAAAAAAAAAAACACATGACCTTGGATTGTCAGTTTAATATAAAGATAGTGATATATATATATATATATATATATATATATATATATATATATATATCTATATATATTATATATATATATATATATATATATATATATATATATATATATGTATATATATATATATATATATATATATATATATATATAATATATTATATATATATATATATTATATATATATATATATATATATATATATATATATAATATATATATATATTATATATATATTAAACATATTATATATATTATACACATACTGTTATACACTTATTGTATATATATATATATATATATTATATATATATATATATATATATAATATATATATATATATATATATATATATATATATATATATATATATATATATATATCTATATATATATATATATATATATATATATATATATATATATATATATATATATATATATATATATATATCTATATATATAATATATATATATATATATATATATATATATATATATATATATATATATATATATATATATATATATATATATCTATATATATATATATATATATATATATATATATATATATATATATATATATATATATATCTATATATATATATCTATCTATATATCTATATATATATATCTATCTATCTATATCTATATATATATATATATCTATATATATATATATATATATCTATATATATATATATTATATCTATATATATATATATCTATATATATATATATATATATATATATCTATATATATATATCTATATATATCTATATATATCTATACTATCTATATATATCTATATCTATATATATATATATCTATATATATATATATATATTATATATATCATCTTATATATTATTATATATATCTATATTTATATATATATATATATCTATATAATATATACATATATCTCTATATATATATATCTATATCTATATATCTATATATATATATATATATATCTATATATATCTATATATATATATCTTATATATATATACTATATATATAATCTATTATTATATATATATATTATATATATATCTCTATATATATATATTATATATATCTATATTATATCTATATCTATATTATATATATATCTATCTATATATATCTATATATATATATCTATATATTATATATATCATATATATATATATATATTATATATATATATATATATATATATATTATATCTATATATACTATATATATATATATCTATATATATATTGACTTACTTGACTTAAGTCCCATCCGTCCTTGAAGGTCATCTTGGGGCCTCTTTATTCGTAATGGCGTGGATGTGCCTTTTGTATGCTTCACGGTCTTCTGCTAGGCGAAGAAGGTTCGAGAGGTTGGTGAGGTGCAAAGTTTTCCTTCCACCTTTTTGGGGGACGACCACGAGGACGAGAACCGTGAATTTGGCCCTCGAAGGTGTTTTTGGGAGAAGGGACCGACTCATTCGTTGTATGTGACCGAGCCATCGAAGTTTCTGGAGCTGGATCTTCATGAGAATTGTTTTTTGTACTTTAAGGCGCTCGAGAAGTTCAACATTTGAGATTCTATTAAAGTAAGTGATCTTGGCGGTGTGGCGGAGGCACTTGGTTTCAAATTCTGCGAGTCGACGATTGTCATTTACCTTCAGCGTCCATGTTTCACATGAGTAGATTGCGATGGGGATGATCAGGGTATCGAAGAGTTGTGTCTTAAGTCGCAGAGACAAATCCTTACTTCGCCACATGGGCATAAAGGCCTTGAAACGAAAACTCGCTAGGCCGAGACGTCTTTTGATGTCTTTTGATAGACTGTTGTCGCTGGTGATCAGACTACCGAGGTAAGGGAACTCGTCGACCCACTGGATACTTTCTCCATTAAGTTTCAGGTCTGGCTTAACTGAACCCTGCGTCTTTCGTGAGCAGCCCATAGCCTTTGTTTTGATACATTTATGATCATTCCAAAAGAACTAGTGGCTTCGAGGACGTCGTTAGCAACGGCGTGTAGATCCTCGGGTGTTTCAGCCATTTCGTCGATATCGTCGGCGTAGGCTAGCTTATCTGTCTGAACACCCCCTATATGTGCGCCGCAAGTTGTTTCCACTAGGGATAAGACTGCTGTGAGGAAAAGGTTGAACAGCTCTGGAGACAAGAGGCATCCTTGAATGACACCTGCGGAAGTCTGGAAACTGTCAGTGAGACCTTCACTAGTAATGACGCGACTCCCAAATTTGGAGTATATATCTTTGATAAGATCTACTAGGTTTCGTGGGATTCCGTAATGGAGGAGGATATGCCTTAGGCCATTTCTCCAAATAAGGTCAAATACTTGCCTTAAGTCGAGGAAGAGCTGATACAGGTCGTGACCGAATTCCAGATATTTCTCTAAAATTTGGCGAACAGTGAAAATTTGGTCAACGGTCGATCTCCCAGGACGAAAACCGGCTTGGTATTCTTGGAAAACTAAGGATGACACGGCTCTGATCTGTTGGAGTATAATTCGGGTGAAGATCTTGGCAGTTTGACTTGTTAGGCTAATGGGATGGTAATTATCACATATCGCCTTTGACCCCTTCTTGTATAGCGGAACAATTGTGGCATCGCACCAAGAAGTTGGGAAATGACTGTTTTGCCAGGCAGCGGATACAATCTTGTGGAAAAGATCTATAAGTGGTTCACACCGGACTTCAGCAGTTCTGCCTGTATTCCGTCCGGGCCAGGGCCTTGTTAGTCTTCAGCGCTTGGATGGCATCCTCGACCTCAGAACGGAGAGGCGGTGAGCTGGGGTCTGAGACAGTAACGGAAAACAGGTCCAGGACAGCAGGGTTTGGAAGGATATCAGGATTAAGCTTTTCTTTGAAATGCTCCATCTGTTGTGAAGTGTTATTCTATAGTATTTGGGGGTGTAATCGTAGATGCCTTTATTCTCCCTTTATAGGGGAGATAAACTCTGGCCCTAAGGTAATTTAACTTTGGTAGCGTGCCTTAGGCTATGACCGAACTAATGAGGCGTACCGACTGGGTATGTTCGAGGGCTAAAGGTAGATTGTAGATAGGTTGTCTAAAATACAATACTTTTATTCATTTAACATATAATAATAATCAGATATATCATTTCTACTGGGACCGGCTGTCCCAAGTAGACCACAAATCTCAAAAACTACAATAATATATAATAAGATACAGACACTTACAATGATCCGACAAAATTCCAAAGTATTTCTAAAACAACGGACCAGAGGTCAGTCCGGCATAAAGTTAGTATAAGATTTTCCCTTCCGATAAAATGTATCTTTTATACATTTTGTAAACCACACCTTCCCACGTAATCGCTAGGAAGTGGTAATTTCTCAATTTCCCGTTAAACAGAACTTAGCAGGATATGTTCCTTATCTTAATAAAAAGTGGTATTTCAAAACTTCCTATTTGCGTCTTATATATTTTTACTAAATTAATAATTAACTAAATTAGAAAGCTTTACCACACATCCATCTCGATCGGATACCTTCTGTGCTTTGTATCTGGGAGCCGTTTTTATCTAGCAGTGCACAAGAACTGAGACTTCTCTTGCTTATTAGCTCACAAACTCTCTTATACATTAAGTATGAGTCGCCTTTCTTAAAATCAGACTCACACTGTTCGCATTTGTCTTTAATGTAGGTGCGATGGGCTCTACGGGTGGCTTTTTCTACAGCACGCTTCAGCTGCTTATATCTGTCCTTGCTCTCTCTGTCTGACCAGTTATTGTGTTATATATATAATATATAACACAATATATATATATATATATATATATATATATATATATATATATATATATATATATATAGATATATATATATAATATATATATATATATAGATATATATATATATATATATATATATATATATATATATATATATATATATATATATATATATTATATATATATATATATATATATTATATATATATATATATACTATATATATATATATATATATATATATATATATGTATATATATATATATATATATATATAATCTATATATATATATATATATATATATTGTAATATATATATATATATATATATATATATATATATATATATATATATATATATATCTATATATATATATATATATATATATATACAATATACAATATAAAGGGCTATTTAATAGCAAGATATTCAATGTCTTATGGAAGATAGCCATACGGCAAACTTTGTAATTTTTTATCTACACGGGAGAGCAGGGGGAGGTGTCAGAAGACAACATTGTTGTTAGGGAAATGAACTTAGGAAATCTTTTTATTCCCTATCTAAGAAAAAAAGTCTTTTTGCATGGATTGTTTCAATTGTAGAAGGAATGACCCTTCCCTGACTGAGTCTCTTTTTTTACGTAATCAGTAAATCTGAAACAGCTTATTGACGAAGTTATAACTAAAACAAAATAAAAATAAATATATTTATTAGTATAAATATATACCATTTTGCCAAATAATAGAAATATATAAAATGGAGGAAAACCCATCAAAAGGGAAAGATGGAATTGAAATAACAAGTAAAAAAATTATAAAGCAGAATAATAGTAATAAAGTAGCAAAAAGAGATAAATTAGCAATTATCCTTGTAGCTGGTGTTGGTTTTAATGTTGTTATAATAACACTCCCGCCTTGATAAAAAGTATGAAAAATACAGCAGTGTAAGAGCAAAAATTAACAACGTGTAAAAAAACAACGTGTAAGAGCAAAATTAAGAAAAACCGGAAAGGAATTTTCTTATTTGTATATATCAAAAAAATACTTGTTCTGACAATAAGGGAAATACAATCTATAGTTTTATAAAGTCTGGTAGTGAAATACAAATTCACTAATCTGTGGCAAAACTCCCTTATCTTGGTCTCAAACGTGAAGATTTTACTCAGCGAGGATGTCAAAGAAGTATAGCCATGGTCCAGGTTTTTTTTCACAGTTAAAAAAAAGTTTGGAAGAATAGGAAGATAAATCTGCGAACATAGATTAGAATGTGGGAAGCTAAAGTGATGACAATGGTAGTAGAAAGGCCTCATGAGCTCCCACGCAAACCACGTGGTTTATGGTTTTTGTCACTGAGAATGAAAAAACAGAATTTTTCTCACTTGAAAAAACAGGAATTTTCTCACATTTATGGTTGTTTCTTGGACGGTTATGAGTGTTGGTCAATTTATTTGATGTTTTTCATGGATTTCAACATCAATTTATGTATGTTTTATGGTTTTTGTCAGTGAGAATGAAAAAACAGTATTTTTCTCACTTTGATGGATGTTTTCTGGATTATTGAATCTAACGGGGGGACCGGAGTCAATGACCTCTTCTTTCAAGATCAATTGATTGTTGTTGTTGTTGTTGTAAGTGCACGCTCGAGGCGAATGTTATGAGTTTCCAGGAATAGGAAACAGTATTTGTTGTTGTTGTTGTTTTGGGCAAGTGTATGTCGAGGCGAATGTTATGAGTTTCCAGGAATAGGAAACAGTTAGATCACGTGTTTCCTTCTCAGCCAATCAGCGACCCATTACATAACAATTCACCCTTGAGATTTCGTATATAACGGACATGCATTGTGATTAAATTATCAGAAAGTAAAGTAACCTGACAATGGATAGAACACTTGAAATTATTGATGTGCATGAAGCCTTGACAGCCACAATTAGCAATGTGAGTACATTTTAATTTTTATTTTCAAAATAAAATTATTTTCCTTGGTCACCCTCCAGTATATCTAAGTCCCCCCTCCCCTATGCTATCTTTATACTCGATAGAAAACATAAAATATGTTCTTTTTATCCTCAAAAACTTAACCCCTCCCCATTGTTTTACAATGATAATTCTCATAATAGAAATCATTTTCTTTTCGTTAAATTTATACAATTTTAAGCATTCTATATCCTAGCTATAAGCGACCACTGACTTCCGTCAATTCTTAAAGCATTATGCCGTTCTGTTTTGACATAATGCTCTGCGCGAGGCTAAAATTGTCTTTTCACCTTGATGTGTTTAAAATTATCAAAATGAACTGGCTCTCCTTTGCGGTAAAAGCCGCGTGTGAATCTCCAACAAGAGGGGAGATTTTCATAAACAACATTCCCGTGGAAAGAGAGATTACTCTTAATTAAGCTTGTCAGGATTCAATGCTTTGCATATTTCAATGACGTCTGAAAAAAAAGGGGAACGAATTGTCTACAAAATTAAAAGAGATTATTGAATAGTTACGCAAGATTAACTCAATGGGAGGGTAAACCTAGGGTGGCTTAATTCTCCAAATTTAGGGGGGGTCAATTTTGAATCCAGGATATTTGTTGGGGAAGGGGTTAACGTTTTTAATGGTGACAAAATAGAAATGAAAAGATAATTTTTTTTATCATAATTGTTTTCTACTTCAGTGTCGAACCATTTCTCTTTGATATTTTAGCGATTTTAACTGTAGCATTTGAATAAAAGGCAGCAAGATATATTCTTTATTGATCTGCATTGCGCCTGCAAAAAAAAAACGCAAGATTAACTCAATGAGAGGGTAAACCTAGGGTGGCCTAATTTTCCAAAATTTAGGGGGAGGGGGTCAATTTTGAATCCAGGATTATTGTTGGGGAAGGGGTTAGCACTTTTATTAGTGACAAATAGAAATGAAAAGATAATTGTTTTCTACTTCAGTGTCGAACCATTTCTCTTTGATATTTTAGCGATTTTAACTGTAGCATTGGAATAAAAGGCAGCAAGATATATTCTTTATTGATCTGCATTGCGCCTGCAAAAAAAAACGCAAGATTAACTCAATGAGAGGGTAAACCTAGGGTGGCTTAATTTTCCAAAATTTAGGGGGAGGGGGTCAATTTTGAATCCAGGATTACTGTTGGGAAAGGGGTTAGCGCTTTTATTAGTGACAAAATAGAAATTTTTCTAGGCAAAATTATGTCTGACAATAAATTCTGTAGAAGGGGGTACTAATTTTCATTCTGTAAAAAAAAGAGTGAAATTATTTTCTATACTAAATTTTTTCTTCCTTTAAGGACAATGGTGAAGAATGTGTACCACCTCCCACTAAGAGAGCTAGGGTTCAAGGTAAAACCCCTACGAAGGCAACAGTTGTTCAATATGGCCGCTGTCCGATGCCCACTAGCTCTACACTGCCTGCCCAAGCTTCATCTGCACAGGCAACAATACAGCCAGGCCAAAAACCCAAAAGAGAGTGGATGGATGCTTTCAATACCGCAGTTGCGGAAAATTGTGTGGTAGCTTACCCGTCATCCTCTTGTCCTACATTGTCGAGGGTCTCAGGAACTATACAAAATCATGAGGTTGCCCTCGAACACACGCTACCTGGACAATCCGGCACCCAAGTGCAGCCAGGATTTGCAAATGTGAGCATTTTTCCTACCTATCCTATAGAAATATATATCTATTTCTTCCAATGTCTTTTAGTCTTTTCTTTTCACTATTTTTCAACACTGTGTAAAAGTTTATCTCAGAGATATTAAAATATTAACCCCTCGCCCCCAACCATTATTTTAAATTTCTCTGCTCCCCCCTCCCTCAGAGATATCTAAATATAATGTAATTTTTTGTTTTTGCATGTCAAACCGCTCTTTTTCTAATCTTTGCTATTTTCTCTGTTCCCCACACTATTGCTTTCTCTTCGATATCACATAATAATATTTTTAGGTAATTTCTAGTTTTTACTGCTATCTCTCCACTATGAAACTCAAAATGCTATTTTTCGCAATTGAATATTATTGTTTTATGGGAAAGGACAGAGATTATCCCATTTATCTCTTTGCACATATGGATTCTAATTTGCGCAATATTTTTGACAGCTTACAACTTGCCAAGAATTTAGGGGCTTAGCATGGGCAATAAGAGAGTTTAACGGTTTCCCATTTAATTGTATTTTCCTGCTGAACAGTCTTGGAACAGAAAATATGCGACGGCTTACAATAATTAAGCTAATGAGTTCACAACCTGTACGTGATCTTTGAAACGACTTATGGTCTAACAATATTTTTTTTTGGACATTATGTAAACGGCTGGGAGCCGCCACGGCTCCCGGGAAGCGCCGGTGGGTCCGAGAAGCGCCGGGGGAAGCGCCGCGAGAAAGTGCTGCGGGGGAAGCGCTGCGGGGAAGCGCCGCGATGGTCGGCTCGGAGGGGGGAGCATTAAATATTGGAAATTGGGAAAGGGGGTTGTTTGAACAAAATCAAATTGTCAATTTTATGTAAAACGGGGTTTTAGATTTTCGTTAAGTTGAATTTTCTTTCAGTGTAATTCACCAAATGCTACTATGTGCATACTGCTACTACTACTACTACTAAGCGCGTTTTAAATAATACGTAAAGAATAATCCAAATTTTAAAAACAGTAGGGGTGATTTGAACACTTTGAAAATAAGCTATTTTTTTCATTTATAGGAAAATGAGCCATTGGTACCATATTCACTGTCACCATCATCATCAGTTAGAGGAGAGGAGGCACACGTGGAGTCCCCCAACAATTAGCGTGGGACGATAACATTTTACGTGACAGTCAAATACCGTTTAATATTGATGAGTTTTTAAATGATTTTCTTTTTAATGTAGATAATAGCACAGTTGAGCAGGGAGACTTGAGCCCAAATACACTACAGCTTTTGAAGGATTTTACAAACGAATTAACGGGGAACCCTCCTCCTCCTCCTCCAGCCTCCGATACCCTAACGAATCCACTTCAAACAACTGAAGTGGAGCATTCACATACCCCAAATATTGTTGAACAACTTGGGGGAGGGAGTGTTGATAATATACAAGAGGGGGAGGGGGGTAATGACCAATTCACGACTTTTCCAGACTTTCAGCTGTCCAACACAATTTTAAATGCAATAGTTGTTTACACTGCGACTTTTGGGGATCCGTTTAATTCATTTATGGGGGGAAAATTTGTGTTTGATCCTGTAGAAATTGTGCATGTCTATGTAGATAAAATTAGTTCACTGCTGGAGAACCAAATTCAGTTGTGGGGTGGGGGGAGGGATTCAATTAAGGTTTCTATTGTTTTAAAGGTGTTTTATTTAAATGAGGGGAAAAGCGAAGTTTATTATCATTATGTACATTCCGAGATGCGTTTGATTTATCCGAATTTAGAAAATTTTGAGGGTGTTTTTTCGGAGTGGGTAGGTCAAATTATAGCGCATCTTGAGAACTTTAACGAAAACGTTAGTGGGTCTGTAGTTTTATTTATTGAAGATTCAAGTGTGAATATTTGTAAATTTAAGAAAGATTTTATTTTAAGAGGGGGGGGCAGGGTCTGAGGTCAATAGTTTTAAATTATAATCCAGATTTAGTAGGTTGTCGTGGTGTCCAGAATATTCGTTTTGAAACAGATCAAAAATGTTTCAAGTATGCTTTCCTCATATCAGCATTTTAGCCTCTAGCAGATGACGCTACCAAGACGAATTTAGACGATTGGGCTGTACATGGGAAGGAAGGGTCCAATTTCCCCATTGTAGATTTTTCTTGTTTAGAAGGAAAATACCCAGTAACGCTAAGATCTATTGATATTTTTGAAAGGGCTAATGCCCATTTAAATATCGGCGTTACTGTGGTTCAGTATGAAACTGAATTTGAAGATGGGGTTCGTTTAAAAAAGAAGGGGGTGGTCTTCCCTGTAAGGGGCCCGTCAATTGAATTAGTCAGACACTGGGTTTGGTTGTTGTATACACCCCAATCTAGTGACCTTGCCAATACAATTGGCCATTTTAACCCTATTACAGACATCAATAGAGTTCTGGGGGAGGGTAAGACTAGGGGGACCCGTTTCTACTGTCCGACATGCCTCTCTCGATTTTGGACTGAATTAAAGCTGAAAAATCACATGAGGCATTGTAGCCGGCATGGCTACTAGACAGTGGAAACGGTTTCAGGGGATAGGTCCATTTTACGCTTTAAAAATTTCCAGAACACCCTCCTCCAGTGCAACAAAATATCTTTGGCCTGTGAAGCTAAGCTGGTGGAGGTGAATGATCCCCAATTTCCAAACCGAGTCAAAGAACATCAAGCTATTGCAGTGTCCTATGCTCAGGCGCAAAGAGACAGTTCTAATACCTTGCGGTTGTTAGAAATAGGAGAAACGTTGGATGAGTGGGAGTGTATGGTCAAGGCACTGACTAAACTAATTGGCACAGCTAATGGTGCTATTTCTCGTTTGAGAAATACCCATTACCCAATGGTTTTGTCTGCAGAGGATCGTCTCGCGATTAAAGATCAAAAAATATGTTGGGTTTGTAAGGAGGAGTTTGTAGAGGGGGATAAGGGGACTAAAGGGAAAAGAGGTGGTGGTGGGAGGGGGAAAGTCAGAGATCATAATCACTTGTGGCAGGAAATATCCTCTGGGGGTAGTAATTTTAGAGGGGTTGCGCATTAATCGTGTAACTTAAATGTTAGCCAGCAGTTTTTTATCCCTGTTTTTATCCACAACTCAAATTACGATTTAAAATTTATTTTACTGGCACTGGCACGTATGCATAGGGAGGGAGGGGGAGTAGACAGTCCATGGGTAAATAGTTCATTTACCTATAACATTATTCCCAAATCGGCCGAGAAGTTGTTGCTTCTCGAGCTGAAATGGCAGGCAGTGGATAATGGGCATACGTGTTGGAATAAAATCAGGTTTTTAGATTCTTTTAGTTTTTTTCCCAAGGCATTGAGTCAATTGATTCAAGTGCAGAAAAGCGACAATTTTGATAGCTTTCCCTTGCTTAAACAGCACTTTTCAGACAGTGAAATGTATGATCTGTTGACCTGCAAAGGTGTATACGCATACGACTATTACTGTTCTGGCGCTCGCTTAAGCGAGGTGAAACTACCTCCAATTGAAGCTTTCTACAATTCACTGACCAGCAGTGAATGCACAGCCGAGGAATATGAGTTTGCCAAGAAGGTGTGGTCTAAGGGGGATTGTAAAAATGGGTGGGATTATTGTAGACTGTACTTGGCCAGTGACGTTTTAACTCTGTTGGATATAGTCTGTAAGAACACAGACCAAATCTATTCAGAGTTCGGGTTAGATATAGGCTACTTTTTTTCCACACCCCATTTGGTGATGGATTTGATTTTAAAAATTAGTAGGGAGGAAATAGGCCTAATCACCGATGTAGATCAGCACCTTTTTGTAGAGCGTTCAATGAGGGGAGGGTATGTTTTTCATGGGGACCGCGTCTTGTCAACCGATCCGAGCGGACAAAACAGCAGCGGTGCAAAGTCAAATGCAGTGTTCTTGGACATGAACTCATTGTACCCCTCGGCAATGTCTCACTACTCTTTGCCGTGTGGGAACTATCAATGGCTTGAGAATCCCTGTGAGTTCCCCGACATTACCACCGTCGAGGACAATGGGCCACAAGGATGGTTCTTTGAAATTGACGGTCACATTCCTCTAGCGCTTCACGACTCAGTCAAAGATTTTGTTTTTCCCTGTATCAATCGACCCGTGAGCAGGGACTCATTGAGCCCCTACAATCGATCATTGGTTGAGGATATGGGGATGCACTGGACTCCCTCTAAGCAAAAACTGATTGCTGATTTGGACCCTAAGGAGAATATCGTTGTTCACCATGTGCTTTTGCACTGGATGGTGAACAATGGCTTCAAATCACCAAAATACACAGGGTCCTGCAGTTCAATCAGCGACCATATTTAAAGACGTTTATCGACACTTTTGTCGATAAAAGCTCTAGGGCAAACTCAAAGGTGGAGAAGGAAATGTACAAACTCATCCTAAATTCAGCGTTTGGCAAAATGTGTGAAAGCGTACGTAACAGATCTCGCTGCGACGTCGTGACTTACCCTCTAGAGTGTGCACGAATTATTGCCGATCCCAATTTTACATCGTTCACGAGCATAGAGACTGGCATGGTTCTTCTACACAGGCGAAAGCGAAATGTGGTACTGAACAAGAATATAGCGGGCGGCAGTTCAGTACTGGAAATTTCCAAAAAGCTCATGTTGTCGTTTTTTTACAATGTGTGCAAGGTGCAATGGCCACGGGAGGGGGAGGTTCAAGTTTACTATGGGGATACAGATTCTCTGCTGTTAAAGGTAAATGGGACCGAAGATTTATTGGGTGATCTAGAAAAGGGGGAACACATCAGCTCGCGGATGGATTTCACCAACTGGAATCCATCACTCTACCCCGAGTTGGTGAAACGTCAAGCCCCCAACCAACTATTAATGTTAAAATCAGAGACGGGGAGTGATTTGATATCCAGGGGGGTGTTCCCGGGCCCTAAAGTTTATTGCGTTAAAACTCATAGTGGGGATGAAAAGAAGGCGTGTAAAGGGGTGCCTACACATTTTGTAAAGAGCAATTTCAACATGAGCGTGTACAGAGACTGTGTAGAAAGTAGCCTAGTGCCGAGAGCACAAGTGCTTGCAATTCGCTCTCTACAGTATAGAAATTATACTGTGAGAGTGGAAAAAAATGCAATGTCATGTATATCTGACAAAGTCTATGTGCTCGAGAATGGTGTGAGTGTCCTGCCTCATGGCCACTACCGTATTTCAGACCGAGTTGAATGCATAGACTATCGCAATCAACTTGGTCTGGATAAATTAACCTAACCTGACTAACCCAACCACTAACCACCACCACCACCAACCCGTTCATAAATTAACTAACCACCACAACCCGTTCATAAATTAACTAACCTAACCCAACTAACCAACCTCACTAACCTGTAGCAGCAGCAGCAGTGACGACAACTATGTGTACAATCCTTTTCGCCCCGCGGCCCCGGGGGTGGGGGGGCCTTCCGGCCGGCCCGGGATTGGGGGGGCCCGCCCGCGGCCACTCCCGGGGGGGGGGGTCCCGCCCGCGGCCGGCCAGCCTTCGGCCCCGCGGCCCTGGGGGGGGACCTCACTTTTAAATTCATAATGTTCAACTGTGCTAGTTCATGTTCCAAGTGTTTTTTTTCTGTTGTTTCAAGTGTTGTTTTCAAGTGCTCTTGTTGTTGTTGTTGTATAGAAAAGTGTTCATGTTGCTGGACAAAAGTGTTGTTGTTGTACAGAAAAGTGTGTTACTCAGTGCTAATGTACATAAAGTATCATGTTGATGGACAAAAAGTGTTTTAAAGACAATAAGTGTTGTTCTGTTGATGGACAAAAAGTGTTTATTATGTGACATAAAGTGTCATTTTTATCATTGTTGTTCATGTTGAGCAAATAGAGTTTTCATGTTGCCGAAATAAATGACCATGAAATATTGTTGTTGTTCTTGTTGAACAAGTGTTATTCATATGTTGTTCATGTTGAACAAATAGAGTTTTCATGTTACCGAAATAAATGACCATGAAATATTGTTTTTTTGTTGTTCTTGTTAACGTAGATAGATCTATGGGAAAATTATTGCTGCTACTACTTATTCACTGGACACGTATGATTTACAGTTTGTTTCAGTCCGACTATTGTCAATAACAGCAGCAGCAGCAACATGTATCAATTTAAAACACCCTTCAGATCGTTTCTGTGTGGTCCCTCAATGTCGGGGAAAACAACACTTTTAACTAAAATAATTCAAAATTGCGATAAAATGTTTTTGGAAAAACCGAAAAAAATCTACTATTGCTATAGTATTTGGCAGGAGTCCTACGATCAAATAAAAGCTATTGCCACAACCATACCAATACAATTCATACGGGGGCTTGATGTTTTCAATAGTATTGAATCGAACTCATGGCTGATTATTGATGATTTGGCTGAATCCATTGAACAGTTCTCACAGGAAATGCTACAACTGTTTACTGTTCGCTCCCACCATGAACACATTTCCATAACCCTAGTTCTACACAATCTGTTTCATCAGAGCAAATGTATGCGAACCCTTGCATTGAATTGCACTATCTATATTATCTATCGAGTTGTTCGTGATTCTAGCTAGCTCATAACTCTCAATAAACAGATATACCCGGCGCCCCTAAATTTCTGTTGTCAGCGTACACTCAGGCGACTAATAACCCTATGGTTACATTTTGCTGGATCTTAATCAGAGCACACCCGAGGATCTACGTGTAGTCACCGACATTTTCAACAATGAAATTACAGTATATCTTCCGGTGAACAGTAGAAAAGGCTATTAGTTGCCATTATGACACTGAAGAAACTACACGAACAACGGCATTTATTTTCCGTTTTAAGCACTTCAAAACCCTTGCTTAGGAAGGCCATACTCAAACATGGTGTTGACAATGATTTCATTAATCTAATATCTGAACTTTGTTTAAATTTAACTGAGGGCAATAATTAACTGCCAGAAGGTGTTAGACAACAGACAAAGCAACATCGTTCCACTGTACGCGCCTTGGCTTGTAAAAACAAGGGAAAAATTTTAAAAGAAAACGGCTCCTTCAAGCGGGCGGTAGCTTTTTCACACTTTTACTGCCAATAATTGCAGGACTTGTAAACAGTTTTCTCTAGAGAATGGCAAAGCCCTATAAATTGACACCATTTGAACTTGTCCTCTCGCCCGTCGAACATTTTGAAGACAATCTAAGCAAATTCATTAATGATGAGAATATTGCCGATGACAAAAAACTGCTTTTACTTCAAGATGCATTGCGACGTGTGGACAAACATAAACCTTATCGTGAGAGACCCACCGCCGCCACTGTTACCGATAAACAGGAAACATCTCCTCAAGATTCTGCACAATCAAAGGAGAAGGAATTGAATTCAATTGTATCGAAAATTGGAAACCTATTGCCAGTGACCTATCGAGAACAGAGTAAAAGAGTATTATCATATCTCATGTTGGAAACTGCTGGTGATCAATTTCAAGTTGATAGCACAGGGAAACGAATTATAATTCAGGGAAAAAGTTATAATCTAGTTGATTTAATTTGTGATATGGTGACGAATCGTAAAGGACTTTTATCATTTGACAATAATCTATACACCTTTCTAAGTGTATCAAACTTCCCCAAAAGTCTTATTGGCAATAAGCAAATTCTAAAGAAACTAAGAGAATATAGTCCTCCAACAACACCAGCACCAACACCATTTAAAAAAGAAGAAGAAGATTCAATATTTGAAAATACCAGCAGCAGCAATGATTTTACAACACCTGTGGCTGCTAGTCAAAAGCGAAGACGAATTGATTCACCCTCCAGTGTGCAAAAGGGGAGTGGATATTACACTACGTGTTTGCGTTCAAAATGGATGAAGTTCTGAAAGGTGTCTATGAAAATATTCGTGAAGCGGGAAGTTTAAGTTCTCCCAAAACGCTTTCTAAAGTTGTCTCCAGAACCACATTTAAAAAAGCAAAAGAGTATCTAGAGAATGAATCGAGTTACACACTGCACCGGAATCACAGGCTTCGTGGCAAACAATATCGACAAACTAAAGCCTTTTTCCCTCTGCATATAATGCAAACGGATCTTTTAACTTTAGACGCAGTTCAACGGCGTCACAATGCACCCTACAAATATATTCTGGTGGCAATCAGTGTCTTTAGTCGCTATGCCTATGCCATTCCACTGCGATCAAAGAGAGGTGTTGAAGTTGCTCAGGCCATTGAAAGTATTCTTGAACAGGATTCGTATAGAAAAATTCAATCGGATCGTGGCAGTGAATTTGTTAATCCCCATGTGCAAAAGGTTCTATTGAAATATAATACAACACTTTATCATAGTCACAGCCCGATAAAGGCTGCATTGGCTGAACGATTAATAAGAACGATTCGTCTATTAATTTCAAGATATTGTACCCTGAAAAATACACCGGCTTTTATTCATGATTTAGATAAAATCATGCGGATATACAACCATCGACCTCATCGATCTCTGTCCAACTCAAGCCCTCGGGATGTTCACTACAATGAAAATACATTTGATGCTTTTCTAAAGCAATATTCCAATGGTGAAAAAGAAAAAAAAATGTGAAGAAGAAATTCAATGTTGGTGATACTGTTCGAATTAATAGAACCACCAATATTTTTGAAAAGGGGAATTATTTATGGAGCACCGAACTTTTTAAAGTGTCCAAAATCCTGGACACCGAGCCCACGACATATCGACTGCGAGACACCAAAGATGATGAGATTCTCGGCGGTTTTTATGAATATGAACTGCAAAAAGTTAGAAACACTAGTGAAATTTATCAAATTGAAAAGATATTAAAGAGTCGTACTCGTAGGGGCAAGAGACAGTTGCTTGTTCGCTGGCTAGGATACAACTCAGATTTTGATTCTTGGGTCAGTGCTGAAGACATTAACAATGCCCAATGATTTCTATGTGACTTTCATGTCCAATGTTTCCGATCCTCTCTACAATGACTTGAATAGAACAAGTGATTTTTGGACGAAACTCTCCCCCACCATCAAATTCGACGACGGAAAGTATGAAGTGGCTCTTGTCGACTGTATTCTCAAAAATACCTACGACATCCTGAGAAAGGATCGTAAATATGATATAAAAATTAGACCCTATGATTGGCCGCCACCACCTTCAGGTGATCAAGAACAAATTCAAAAAATCAATTGGATGGATTATCCATATATTGAATTACCCTACGAGGAACTCACCTGTATGAATGATTTATGTCGTTCTATTAATAAAAGAATTTCCGCTCGTAAAAAAGGAGCTTTTCATTTCAACTATTCAAAGGAGGAGGGTAAGATCTACATTAGTTCACCTATTGCCACGAAAAGGTTATTCTCAATGATAACCTAAAGGATGTTCTTGGCTTTAAGCTCAATATAATCAATGGTAAAAGTGCCGGAAACACTAATTTCATTTTTGCTGACTACCCGCCTGCCTTCTCCACAGACACTTGTATATTTCTCTACGCTTCATTTGTGGAAACATCTCGGGTTGGTAATTCAAATGTTCCCCTCCTACGAGTTCTTGAACGAAAAACCAATCAAGAGCATATTCACCACTACAATATAAAGCATCTTCAGTATATTCCCGTAAACACTTCCTATTTGGAACTCTGTCAGTTAACACTAAGAACCGAATTGGGTGATCCCATAGCAATTTCAAAAGGTTTGGCTGTGATTACATGCCATTTTCGTCCCATCGTTCAACAACAAGATGTCTAATAAAAAAGTGGTATTCACTTGTCCTGATATTGACTGCTATGTTAATACTCTTGGCCCAAGACAACAGGGCAATGGAATGGACTATTACAAAGGTCGCTCGTCAATGTCTGGCTACGGTCTTGGCAGTTGGTTTGCTAAGCTGTTTCGCTCTTCACTACCACTGGCTAGAAAATATCTTGTACCGGCTGCGACAGATTTTGCATCCTCTACACTATACGATTGGGGCTCTGGCAAGGATTTTAAAAAAAGTGCTTCGGAAAATCTTAGGTCCAGTGCGCGAACCCTTGGCGAGAGATTAAAACAAAATGGTAAAGGCTTAAAAAGGTCAAGAAACAATGCATCACTCATCAGTCTCCACTCAGGTCAGAAACGAAAGACATCATCCCTCTTGTCAAAGAAAAGAAGGAAAAAGCCGACACGTAGTGTAAACAGAAGAAGAAGCCCCAGGAAGAAAATTGTTATATCGAAACTAGATTTCTTCTCCTAAGATGTCCTACCTACCGCATAAGGATTCTCAACCTTCAATCACCGCCTCATTGAATCTATTCAATGCTGAAAATGTTGATGTGAGTGTCAAGCATGGATACTATGAACAATTTTATCCACAACAACCCCTCTCCGATAATATCCACTTTCAAATTTATTCCAATGAAGACTACTTTATGGACATGTCTTCAACATTTATAGATTTACAAATGAAAGTCCGGAAATCCGATAATACAATGCCAATTCGGGCCGATGGAATATCCTATGAAAATTGTATATTACATAATCTATTTCGTCAAATTAGTGTCTACATCAATGGCACGCTGGTGAGCACAAGCAACAATCTCTCAAATTATACAAGCTATATGCAATTCATGCTGATGACACCCAAGTCATACAAGGAATTGAGAGGCACCTCCAATGGATATGAATATATTACTAATACTGATAGTACAGATGCACTTAAAAATGCTACAACTAGTGAATTACATCTAGTTGGAAAAATATATCATGAAATATTTAATATACCCCAATGGCTGCCGCCCAATGTTAAAGTGGATATAAAACTGACGCTTGCACCATCCAATTTCATATTGAGAAAAGAACTTGCTGCCAATCCTGATGTAAGTCTCTCCCTCACCTCGGCAATACTTCATGTACGCAAACAACAGGTCATGAGTTCTGTTGCTATGGCAGTGGAAAAACTGAGAGCCAATGGAAATAATATTAAACTACTTGTTCCTCATAAAATCACCAATCAACGTCATATTGCCATGGGCTCACGCACCTTCACCGATTCATCCTTTATCAATGGCGAAATTCCGTCAAAACTCGCTTTGGCATTTGTAAAAAGCGCCAGTGCAATAGGATCGTGGACTGAATGCCCACATAAATTCGAGATGTTTGGACTTTCATCTCTTGTGTGCAAAGTAAACGGCATCCCACTCTACAATCTATCTTTTGATAAATCCTATAGAACATTGTATGAGTTGACCATGCAAACCCTAGATCATGACTCTCAACTATTTGAAAATGGTATAACCGAAGATATATTTGCTAAAACACATGGTATCATTGTACTGGATTTGTCTGGCACACAGGATATGAGTATAGTACGTACGGGGAGTGTGCGTTTAGAGTGTACATTTGCCGACCCATTGGCTGAGAGTATTGCACTAATCTCACTAAATCAATATGAAACCTATTGGGAAATCACTCCCGAAGGCAGTGTTCTACTAGACTTGGCACCATGAACACCAGTCAAATAATCAATGTATTTAATATGGACCCCTACATGTCCCAGTACAAATCCTATTGTCTACCCTCGGACTTTCTTGGAAAAATTCAAAGTGTCAACAATACCTTGATTATTGTTAATAGCAGTCCGTCGACTGTGCTGACGGGTCATTGGCTGTGCATCTTTCAAACAATGAAGACGATTGAATTTTTTGATCCTCTTGGTCTACCCTATACATTTTACACACCTCACATCAGCAACTATATTGAGAGCAGTGGGAAAACTATTATTCAAAATCGGAAGAGGGTGCAGGATCTAACGACTAAAAGCTGTGGCTTCCATGCACTACTATATTTTGTGTTCCGATATCGCGGCTATGCTTACAAGCAGTTTCTCCACATTTATAGTGACAATCCACGTCTGAACGACTTTCTAGTGGAAAATATCCTCTCAGACCTATACAGTATTGATTTCAGTGCCCTAAGAGTAAAGTGCTTAAAAAATGTTTGTGAATTTGTTTATTAATAAAATGCATATATATATATATATATATATATATATATATATATATATATATATATATATATAATATATATATATATATATATATATATATATACATATATATATATATATATATATATATATATATATATATATATATATATATATATATATATATATATATATATATATATATATATATTATATATATATATATATATATATATATATATATATATATATATATATATACAACAATGTCTTTAAATCTTCACTTTAGATTTCTTCTTCGATGTATAGGCAACTGTCGTGAACCACTAATGCTGGTAAATCATTTGGATTCACTGTATATTGATCTTGATTGACTGCAAAGTCAGGGTCACATTTTCTACAGTACAATGTAACTTCACTCTTGTCATATCAAAATCACGTTTGGGATTCTTTCCAATCATAGCGGGGTAAGTATTCTCCCACTGATCACATTTATCATAGTGACAATTGGAGCACAGGTGCCCTCTAGGATGAGAGTCACACACCTCCTCAAGACATGAATTACATCCTTTAATTTGTACTGCATAGCCTCTATGTAATTTACAAGGATTACATAATTTGCACTTTTCACTATAGTCATCAATAATTGTACAATTCTCACATTGAGTCCAACTGCCAAGAGTGTACATGCACAATGGACATGTATAGAACATTATTGGTTTCCGGTGTCAATTCTCTCACAGCTAAAACGAAATTGATCGTTCCTGCTGACAGATAAATTCAAGGTGGAGGAATGGGGAGAGGAGTAACTCTGTGACGTTACCTCTTTCGAAGGAGGAGCCATCTACATTGAATCCATTGGCAATGTTTTCAAAAGTATATCCACGATATGATTCTGCTTTGTTCCAATTAATATATCAATAAATTGACTATAAGCATTTGAATCACATTTTAAAAGTTTCATACAATAGTCCAATGGTGGAGAATCAGTCCTCATTATATTGTCAAGTGTTCCCTGACGAGAGAATATCCTGCATTGAAGTGATAACTCGAAAAAATCATCATCCAAAATCAAATGTTTTTCCATAAACACTAGATTTAATCTAATTCTCTCTTTCTCAAATTTATTCATTTTTCAATCCTTTCACTCTGACTGCTGACTCTAGACTGACCCTGATTCGTTAGCCCTAACCAGAAAAGAAAGAACATTTTCGATTTCGAAACAGTTTTATTGAATAATTACAACAACAACAATAATACTATGCATGTACAATTAGCGATAGAGTTTATTGTCTTCGATATGTTTCACTAATGCACTTAAAGCAAATTGAAGTCTATTCACATGTGCTATATCAACTTTTGCAGCGAAACATAATTGATCCTCCATTTTAAATTTGCTCAAGGATATCACATATCTTGCATATACTTCATCCCATTCCAGACAAAGCCGTGATCCTCTCGTGATTTCCACCGCAATGTTTGATGCTCTTGTATTATTACCATCAACTCCACTATCAACTTCTAAAAGGGTAAACATTCCACTCATCATCAGCACAAATATATATATCCAAATGAGTAAAGTTAAACTTTTCTTCTCACTCCTTTGAATTCTATTCACAGACTAATAAAAACTATAGCAAAAATCCTTTCCTCATATACCCTCCGCCGCTAATATGTAAACCGACTCGCTGATTGGCTGAGAAGGAAACACGTGATCTAACTGTTTCCTATTCCTGGAAACTCATAACATTCGCCTCGAGCATACACTTGCCCAAAACAACAACAACAACAAATACTGTTTCCTATTCCTGGAAACTCATAACATTCGCCTCGAGCGTGCACTTACAACAACAACAACAACAATCAATTGATCTTGAAAGAAGAGGTCATTGACTCCGGTCCCCCCGTTAGATCCAATAATCCAGAAAACATCCATCAAAGTGAGAAAAATACTGTTTTTTCATTCTCACTGACAAAAACCATAAAACAGACATAAATTGATGTTGACATCCATGAAAAACATCAAATAAATTGACCAACACTCATAACCGTCTAAGAAACAACCATAAATGTGAGAAAATTCCTGTTTTTTCAAGTGAGAAAAATTCTGTCTTTTCATTCTCAGTGACAAAAACCATAAAGCACGTGGTTCGCGTGGGAGCTCATGAGGCCTTTCTACTAATGGTCAAGTGTGGTTCTAGGACGTGGGCGCCATGGAAGACGGAGGAGCATTTGCCAGTACAGAGGAATTGTCTATGCATTGTTTCGGGTACCCTTCTGACTGGCCATATTTCAAACAGTAAGCTGTATAAAAAAAATTGGTTCTATCCCGCTTCCTATGGCTATAATGAGAGAAAGGTCGAGATCCCTAGGACGCGTTTTGCTGGTGAAGAATGACAGATTGCCAGAGGATGTCCTTTTCGGCCATACATATAGGGCCAAAGAAAAAGCAGGTCCTCCCCGATTGGAGTGGGAAATAACAGATTAAAAAAAAATCGGACCTTCTTGGGAGGCTGTAAAGGGGGAAGTTTCAGATAGATTGGGATGGAGGAGGAGCGAAACAGTATTACGAGGACACAAAACTTAAAAAGAAACAACAGAAATACATTTTTGCTGTTTGTGACTTAGAGGATTCCCTTCCTCATACTTGTTCTAGGGATCGAGAATTTTTTTTAAGGGGGGGCTAAATAAGTTGATTCGATAAACTTGCGTTAGGAGCAAGTTTAATTAGCGCAAACTTGCGTTAATTAAGTAAATTACACTACTTTAGACTACGTTAGGGGGCGGGCGACCCCCTTACCCCTCCCCTGGATCCGCCACTGCTTTCTTCTTTGCCGAGAATAGACTAAATACAGATCATGCAGGACATAAAAACTGATTAGTGAAGCACTGAATTGTAATATTTGTGGTTTAGATCAAGGTGCCCTCGAATTATGCGTGATAAATCGATTTACCTTTTTGCCAGTGGAAAATCGAGTTTCGTCGGCAACCCTCTCCTACAGATCTCCCTTCTGTGGCACTATTGTCTCGAAACAATTTTTCAAATTTTAACACGATATTAGAATAAACACACAAATTTTAATATACTACTACGAATGATAATCAAACTACTCCTCGCATTCATTGAGAACCGTTTTTAAGGTACATATATTGGTAAAGAAGTGGGGAAGGGAGGATAGGACTGCCATAGAGAAAACAAGGAGGTAGCCAAGGCATTAATTGTCTCTTTTTTTTTGGGGGGGGGGGGGGTTGGACAGAATATTTATGCATAAAATGAATCCTTTAAGATAAATATTGATCTGTCATATAACATAGTGATAAAACTTTCAGGAATAAATTTAGAGCCTAAAATATCTTCTGGGAAGGTTTTGCCAGGCTAGTACATCTACCTATTACTTACTTCTAGGGCTTAGATAACTGCGCACATGACAGGGGACCTATTTATCATGTCAAAAAATATTTTACCTTGATTTTGAATTTTTTTTTTTTTTATTGACTTCCGTTTTTGAAAATCTAATCCCTGTTATTTCATCCCAAAAGTTTGGAAAAGGTTTTTTCCAAAAATTTACAAAATGAATCTGCAGATCCTTAAAACCTTTTAAACTGAAATTGAGGAAAGGTATGAGGCTTAAAATAATTTTCTTGTACCTCATTTCAGCAGAAGATCCATTTTGCAAGGTTTCATTATTCTAACAGAAAGATTATAAAAGGTCCCTTTGGAGGGAGAAAAAGTAGGGACAGCTACTTCAAACTAGCTTCCCAGAAAATACTTAGGCTCTGGATCCATTACTTAGAGTTTCATTCACTTAAATCAACTACTTCCGAAGATCAACAAAAACCTCCCAATCTAGAATTTCACCACGTAGCTTAGAGTACACCGCTAGGATTTAAATTTTAGCTATAGAAGTCATTAAAGCTGGATATCAGGGCATATTTTGAACAGTTCCTTTTTTTGAACAATTAGCTCCTTTTATTTCTCTAGTGCTCTGAACAAGGGAGGGGGAGACGCTTCTAAAAGCATTCCAAAAGACCAGGGATACAAACAGCATGGCTGGAGTAGTATGTGTCCCGCTTCTTATTTCTGCAAAATTTTGAGCGAAAAGACCTTCATAATTTTTTTTATTGAAGATGCTCTATCCCCCTGGAATCGATAGGGCTCCTAGAGCACCAGACAGTGACACCCCTAGTGCATCAGAAAGTGGTGATGAAGAGTTATATATAAGTGATTAGTTTGTTTACAATAATTGCTATTTATCTGATATTTATAAAACTGTATATGTAGCTGCCATAAAGTTTTTGATCTGATGAAAGAAGTTTTGCTGTTTTTAAAGAAGTTTAGAAGCAATTTTGTAAAATAATTTGCAACGGAAATGAATATCATATTCAGATACAGGATGAAATTCTGATGCTAGTGGTAAGTTTTTTCCCCAAGAAATTAATAATTCAAACTGTTTGGTATTTTTCATATCAAATCACCGCTCAACAAGATTTAGTATTTTTCATATCAAATCACCGTTCGAAAAGATTTAGTATATTTCAATTTAAATCGGAGCTTTCAGCAAAATTTAGTATTTTTCAAATCGAGACGCCGCCATGACGTTTCTGAAAAAAAAAAACAACAACAAAAAAACAAAAAATTGGAGAAACTTAAAGAAGCTTGGAAGTGATTTTGAAAATAATTTGCGACAGAAATGAGTGTCATATTTAGATTCAAGATGAAATTATGATGCTAGTGGTATGTTTTTTTTTATCTGTCTGGTTAGTGTGTTAATATAAATCTTATCCGAATGAAGACCGGTCCTTAGAGTAGCCCAATGAGAAGAGGGTGAGAGGAAAATCTGTTGCATTTGTGTTAAATACACCCCTCCCCCCAGCCAAAACGTACTCCCTTCTGGGATGAACAACTAATAGACTAAAACTGTTTCCGGTAAAATTCTACTTTAGCTACTTATGACTATCTTGGAAAGGGATTAGCTTAGGAAAATAAAACTTTCAGGGATGGATCTTCAGGCTAAAGTATGACCCGAGAAGGTATTTTGAAGTACCTACCTCCACTACTTCTCCCTCTGGAGGGTGCTGACCTTTGATGACTTTTAAAAATCTGTGAGTTATAGAAGTGAAACCTTGCAAAATAGATAAGATCTTCTGCTTAAATAAAGTACAACAAACTTGTTTTCAGCTTCACAACTTTGCTCAATCCCAATTTATAAGCTTTTAAAGATATGCAAATGCATTTCCTAAATTTTGGAAATAAAACATTGACATGGCTTAAAATTCTGCTCAAATAAGTGAAATTGCATTTTCAGAGCTAAAGTCAGAGAAAAGAAACTGATAACTGAAAATTGACGTAAAATGTTGTTTTTTCAAAATTTAATGGGATTTTGACGAAATTACGCCACTGCCTGCTATGCTCGCATCAGAGTCAAACAGTTCGTGGTAACGAACTGTAAGGAGCGATTCGGCCCAATAGTAACCGAAACTCTAAAAACGGAATTTTGATACCAATTGATAAATCAAAAGAATAAGATTTTTATACTGATTTCAAATATATTAGTTTCATCAAGTTTAGTCTTGCTGATCAAAAGTTACACGCCTGAGAAAATTTGTCTCATTTTCAAAAAAGGGGAAAATACCCCCTAAAAGTCATAGAACCTTAATAAAAACCACACCATCAGATTCAGCGTATCAGAGAACCCTTCTGTAGAGGTTTCTCATTTATTTTTTTTATTGCTGAAACCAAGTATATTTAAAACGTTTTATTTAAATTTTAGTATTGAAATACAGTCCGGTCGTGGTGCAGTGGTTTTCAAATAAAATATAAAAAATAGGCAAAATTTGGTTTTGAGGAACTGTGATTTCCAGAATTTAATATATATTAAACTGTCAGTTTAAGAGATTTAATTTTCTTTTAGTTGCTGTAGCCTAACTGCTGTGTTTAGTGATTTACGTTCGTTTTACATTTGACTCGAAAATTGATTTCAATACAATCTGATTGGTAAGTTAAAGGTATTCAAAAAAGGCAGAATTCGTTGCATAATTATTGGAACCGCTCAGTCTTGGACTTGTAGAAAGCCTTTCTCTTTTATTTGTTCATAAATTTTATTTCATCTTTATTTCAGGTTCATGTGTCACTGTTTTTCCTGATATGAAGGTATTTTTGACTTCGATCTCCTCTATCGGGCTGCTGTTTACGCCGTAGAACTGCTGATTTCCATCATGAAAAAGTACAGGCGTCAAGAGGTGTCATATTATCTGGGAGAATTTTTTTGTTGTAATTTTCTGTTTTTGTAAAATAAATGAGTAATTATTTGATATTTATTGATGCTTCTGAAACTAGAAAGGGAATGATGAAAACTAGATATTTAACTGTTGGTTTAGGAGATTGAACAGCACTAGCAATGGCAATCCAATGAAGAACTGGGAATCCAACAAAAAATATGATTGATGGTTCAAAACTAGGAGGAAAAGCCGAATAATAAAACCTACAAATTAAATTGTAGGCCTAATAAATTGAACAACGCTAGTGATGGAAATCCAATTAAACAACAGAAATTTCAACAAACAAGATGGAAATCCAATAGGGATCTTAAAATCCAACATGTGTTGGAAAATTCAATTCGATATGGAAATCCAACATTTTTGTTTCTCAACAATTCGGATATTCAATAATGATCATTGAATTCCAAAATGGATACTTTACTGATTTACTGATTACTGATATCACAGCTCCTGTAGGACTATGAAAAGTGTTATAGATGTTCGCTGTTATGAGGCTACGTATTTACTTTTGACTCCTAAATTAATATTCTTGTTTTTTATACTTGGCTTTTGTGTTTTCAGTAAAGCGCTAGTTTTCTGTAATGTTAAAAACATAGGGAAATACCACCCGTTAATTTATTTGCATTAGTCTTATTGATATATGTTAGATAGGTTGTGAAGTAACAATTTTTGTTCGTTTTAAGTTTCGACTTCAACTTGTTTTTTTAAATTAATTTTTCAAAGGGATGAATGGACAGAGAAACGCAAAGGAAAAAGGGTTATAAAGAGCTTAAATAAATTCAGCTGTAAAATATCACTTACCACCAGCGGTATAAGCCACAAAAAGAAACAACACAATTTGCATTGCAATTACTGATTATAGTCCATATACTAAAGAACCATGAAAAAATACCACCATACCAAGATAGGAAACTAAATTAAAACTCAGAGAAAAGTAAGTAAGCGAACGTGTAATGCCGGTTTTTGCTTAAAACCGGAACATAATCTTCGACCTCTCCCGGGTATTGTACGTTTAAGCGGTACAAGATACATATCTCGGCTTTTAACATTCGGACAAATCTAGAACACACAGGTGATGCGAACATGGAGTCAAATTAGGCATCAAAGGATTGCATACTTCTTAGTTGCTTCGTAGCTATGTCACCCAGAGGAATTCCTTCCAACAAGCTGATTGGCAAGGCCGTTTCTAGGGCTGAGGTAGGGTCACGCTTTGATAGCCTCCCCCCAGAAATTTCTGTCCACTAATTAGTATGTGCATTTAGTACAAAATAATTTACTTTTATTGCACTCCTAATCACAAACGTCGTGCCTTGATTTTATTTATTTAGCTTTCCTTGGGGTTGGGCCACATCATCAGGAAGACCATTAGGCCCGTTAACTCCCAAATAATTTCAATAATATCACTAAAGTTCCTTAATTTTCACAAAAATTGCTTGTTTTTTGTCTTTTTTTCAAATTTGATCCCTCCACCTTCGTCCCTTTAATGCACATGAATATTTGTCACCAAGCACGCTTTTTGGAAAAAATCCAAAAGAATTTTTTGGTGAGGGGGTAAGGTGCATAAAATGGGAGAATTTAAAGAATAAATGCAACTTCTGTCAAATGAAAAGTGAAGATATACTATAGTAGCAACATAGACTTCTCTAGAAACTAGGCCCTAGGACTAAAGATGCCTTTCTGTATCCACAGGGACAGGGAACATATCCCCCAAGATTGTTTCACTTTGCTTGGGGTGTGAAACATAGGCCTACCTTTTCTGGCGGGTATTTTCACTGAAAATATTTTTTGGTATTTTCATTGAAAAAACAGAAGAACGAGAAATTCCCCCCCCCCCCCCAAAAAAAAAATACTTTCGAATTGACGCCACTCTAAGCAAGCGTTGAAGTTGATTTAATTAGCACACTAATCAGCATAAGTTAAGTGATCCATGACGTATGCCTCTCGGACATAATAAACTCTTCCGCTGGCACCTGTAGTCAATCGAGTGATTCCTTTACTGAAAATTATCTTGTTTTGTTATGAAGCTTCAAAAAATACTTTTAAAGTACCGAGGACATCAAAATAAAACTATTACGCCCCCTAGACCATTCTTAGGACTATTCATACCTGAAAACGACTGTGTTCCAAGATTCTTCTTTTGGTCGTTCCAAATTATGAATTGTAAGGGCAGTACCACATTTTTGTCAGTGTTTCAATGATTGACAGCGAAAATATATAAGCAAAGCTAATCAGTTAAATCTAAAACTCTCATCGTTCGTAGAAATTCAAGCATTAAAATTTACCAAAGACAGCTACACTTTCTTATGCTATTTGGTACCGTATGTGTTTGCTTATTTTTCACCTACGTTTCTTTTCTTTTTTTAATTTGGTGCCCGCAACTACCAAAAATCGAATAGCTGCATAGGGGGGGGGGGGGTCTGTATAATTAAAATTTAATTCCTAATTTTTAGTACTTTTTAAGATATTATTTGGTTTTGTAAATGTCTATTCAACCAATTTAAACAATCAAATTGCATTTTCACTGCCCTTGGTACTTTAAGGCGTTTCTTTTAAAAGTGCATGACAAGTTATTTCACACTTCGTGAGAAGCATGTATCAAAGAGTATGGGAAACTATAAGGTTGGAAACTGGCGCTAGTGTAAAAATAAAATCACCAACGCCATCTAGCGTCGACGAAATTTGGCATTAAAAAAAAAAATCGTAATCGTGATATTTCAGAAGCTGAGATCAGAGGGTAATTGCAGCACAGCTTTGGTAAATAATAGGAAAATCAACAGAATTCATAAAAATTTTTATGAAATATCTATCTTTTCTTATGAGTTGAATGAATATCCAGATGATTATAGATTTCATCCCTGTTCTCCTTTATTAAGAAGAAAATATACACACACACACACAAACAAACACACACACACATATATACATATATATATATATATATATATTATATATATATATATATATATATATATATATACTATATATATATTATATATATATATATATATATATATATATATATATATATATATATATATATATATATATATATATAAGTAGAGATGACCCTAAAGGTCCTACTGGCACACCATATATGGGCATAGAGTCATTAGGGGGAATGATTGCGTAATCGGTCAATGGCCTCTTTCTCCAGGTGTGTTTTTGGCACGCTCTTAGCGAAGGTCAATGTTGTTATTGTTTCCGAGGCAAAATGCCAAGGTCAATGTTATTGTTGTTTTGAACAGAGTCATTAGAGAGAACACGTGGTTAATGGGGTCAATGTTGTTGTTGTAAGTGCACGCTCGAGCCAGATGTTATGAGGTTCCCGGAAACAGTTAATGACATTTCCTTCCTGTTCGAGGCGGATGTTATGATCCGGAAATAGTATTTGTTATTGTTTCCGAGCCAAATGTTACGAGTTCCCGGGAAACAGTTAATTAATGTCTGACAGATGACGTCAAGTTAATTAATGTCCTTGCATTTCCAAAGAGAAATGTTTCCGAGAAACAGTTAGATCACACATGATGTCATGTTTGTTTGAATTGTCTCCGGCGCGAAGTTTATTAATGTCTGGAGTTCTTCCAGAAGAATCGTTTCCGAGCAAATGTTTTGATCTTAGCGCGCGAAAAGGTTTCCAAATAATTGAAATAAGCCAGCGCAGGGATGCCAAACAAAAGGAACACGCTGAATTACGTTTAGGGATTATTTGGGCGAAACTGTTTTAGACAGGTTATGGAACTATTTCGGCGAAACAGATAGAGACATTTTAAAAGTTGATTTTTGAAGAGATTTTAGAAGAGAAATTAATGGTGAAACTCTATGGTCGTTATAATACACAAGTTTCATTTGAACAGTGTTGTGAGGTCCTCTACCCCAACCCCAAAGGGTTCCGATCCTCCTACCCTAACCCCGAAGGAAGCCCCCGGTCCTCAAAGGTTCACTGGGCTTCCAAAGGGCCCCCGACGCCCCCAAAGGGCCTCCTAGACCCCCAAAGGCCCTCCCCGGGCCCCCAAAGGCCCATCGAGCTCCCAAAAGACCACCGGGGTCCCAAAGGCCATCACCCGGCCCCCAAATGTCCCCCAGGCTCCCAACTGGCCCCCGGACCCCCAAAGACCCCCCTGGTCCCCAAAGGTCCACCAGGCTCCCAAAGGACCAATCGGTCCTCAAGGGCCTCCAGACCCACAAAGGCTCTCTCCGGGCTCCCAAAGGACCACCCAGCCCTTGGTTTAGTTTTAGTTAAAAGTATAGAGTGTTTTAGCTTAGAGTCATAACTTAGAGTTTTTCTTGAAGTTCTAGTTTAGTGTAATTTTAGTTAAGAGTTTGATGTTTTACCTTTGAGTTTCAGTTAGAGTTTTAGTTTGGTTTACATGTAGTTAAGAGTTTGTAGTTTTAGCTTAGAGTCTTAGCTTAGAGTTTTAGTTTAGTTTAGTTTTAGTTAATAGTTTAGAGTTTTACCTTAGAGTCTTAGCTTAGAGTTTCAGTTAGAGTTCTAGTTTAGTTTAGTTTTAGTTAAGAGTTTAGAGTTTTTAGCTTAGAGTTTTTGTTGAAGTTCTAGTTTAGTTTAGTTTTAGTTAATAGTTTAGAGTTTTAGCTTAGAGTCTTAGCTTAGAGTTTTTGTTAGGGTTCTAGTTTAGTTTAATTTTAGTTAAGAGTTTGATGTTTTACCTTTGAGTTTCAGTTAGAGTTCTAGTTTAGTTTAGTTTTAGTTAAGAATTTAGAGTTTTTAGCTTAGAGTCGTAGCTTAGAGTTTTTGTTGAAGTTCTAGTTTAGTTTAGTTTTAGTTAATAGTTTAGAGTTATAGCTTAGAGTCTTAGCTTAGAGTTTTTGTTAGAGTTCTAGTTTAGTTTAATTCTATTTTAGAGTTTAGAGTTTTAGCTTAGTCTTAGCTTAGAGTTTTTTTGTTAGAGTTCTAGTTTAGTTTAATTTTAGTTAAGAGTTTAATTTTTTTACCTTTGAGTTTCAGTTAGAGTTTTAGTTTAGTTTTAGTTAAGAGTTTGGTGTTTTACCTTAGAGTTTTAATTTGAGTTCTAGTTTAGTCTAGTTTTAGTTAAGATTTTAGAATTTTAGCTTAGAGTTTTTTTTGTTAGAGTTCTAGTTTAGTTTAATTTTAGCTAAGAGTCTGATTTTTTTACCTCTGAGTTTCAGTTAAAGTTCTAGTTTAGTTTTAGTTACGAGTTTGGTGTTTTACCTTAATGTCTTAGCTTAGAGTTTTTAGTTAGAGTTCTAGTTTAGTTTACATGTAGTTAAGAGTTTAGAGTTTTATCTTAGAGACCTAGCTTAGAGTTTTAGTTTAGTTTAGTTTTAGTTAAGATTTTAGAGTTTTAGCTTAGAGTCTTAGCTTAGAGTTTTTGTTAGAGTTCTAGTTTAGTTTAGTTTTAGTTAAGAGTTTAGAGTTTTAGCCTAGAGTCTTATCTCAGAGTTTTTGTTAGAGTTCTAGTTTAGTTTTAGTTAAGAGTTTAGAATTCTAGCTTAGAGTCTTAGCTTAGAGTTTTATGTTAGAGTTCTAGTTTATTTTAGTTTTAGTTAAGAGCTTGGAGTTTTTAGCTGAGAGTCATAACTTAGAGTTTTTATTGAAGTTCTACTTTAGTTTAGTTTTAGTTAATAGTTTAGAGTTTTAGCTTAGAGTCTTAGCTTAGAGTTTTCGTTAGAGTTGAAGTATAGTTTAGTAATAGTTAAGAGTTTGGAGTTTTAGCATAGAGTCTTAGCTTAGAGTTTTTGTTAGAGTTCTAGTTTAGTTTACATGTAGTTAAGAGTTTAGAGTTTTATCTTAGAGACCTAGCTTAGAGTTTTAGTTTAGTTTAGTTTTAGTTAAGATTTTAGAGTTTTAGCTTAGAGTCTTAGCAGAGAGTTTTTGTTAGAGTTCTAGTTTAGTTTAGTTTTAGTTAAGAGTTTAGAGTTTTAGCCTAGAGTCTTATCTCAGAGTTTTTGTTAGAGTTCTAGTTTAGTTTTAGTTAAGAGTTTAGAATTCTAGCTTAGAGTCTTAGCTTAGAGTTTTATGTTAGAGTTCTAGTTTATTTTAGTTTTAGTTAAGAGCTTGGAGTTTTTAGCTGAGAGTCATAACTTAGAGTTTTTATTGAAGTTCTACTTTAGTTTAGTTTTAGTTAATAGTTTAGAGTTTTAGCTTAGAGTCTTAGCTTAGAGTTTTTGTTAGAGTTGAAGTATAGTTTAGTAATAGTTAAGAGTTTGGAGTTTTAGCATAGAGTCTTAGCTTAGAGTTTTTGTTAGAGTTCTAGTTTAGTTTACATATAGTTAAGAGTTTGGAGTTTTACCTTAGAGACCTAGCTTAGAATTTTAGTTTAGTTTAGTTTTAGTTAAGAGTTTAGAGTTTTTTAGCTTAGAGTCTTAGTTTAGAGTTTTTGTTAGAGTTCTAGTTTAGTTTAGTTTTAGTTAAGAGTGTGGAGTTTTACCTTAGAGTTTTTGTTGAAGTTCTAGTTTAGTTTAGTTTTAGATAAGAGTTTATAATTTTAGCTTAGAGTCTTAGCTTAGAGTTTTTTGTTAGAGTTCTAGTTTATTTTAGTTTTAGTTAAGAGTTTAGAGTTTTTAGCTGAGAGTCATAGCCTAGAGTTTTTGTCGAAGTTCTAGTTTAGTTTAGTTTTAGTTAAGAGTTTAGAGTTTTAGCTTAGAGTCTTAGCTTAGATTTTTTATTGAAGTTCTAGTTTAGTTTAGTATTAGTTAAGAGCTTAGAGTTTTTAGCTTAGAGTCTTAGCTTAGAGTTTTTGTTAGAGTTCTAGTTCACTTTAGATATAGTTAAGACTTTGGAGTTTTACCCTAGGGACTTAGCTTAGAGTTTTTGTTAGAGTTGAAGTTTAGTTTAGTAATAGTTAAGAGTTTAGAGTTTTAGCATAGAGTCTTAGCTTAGAGTTTTTGTTAGAGTTCTGGTTTAGTTTACATATAGTTAAGAGTTTGGAGTTTTACCTTAGAGACCTAGCTTAGAATTTTAGTTTAGTTTAGTAATAGTTAAGAGTTTAGAATTTTAGCTTGGAGTCTTAGCTTAGAGTTTTCGTTAGAGTTCTTGTTTAGTTTACATATAGTTAAGAGTTTAGAGTTTTACCTTAGAGACCTAGCTTAGAGTTCTAGTTTAGTTTAGTTATAGTTAAGAGTTTAGAGTTTTAGCTTGGAGTCTTAGCTTAGAGTTTTTGTTAGAGTTCTAGTTTAGTTTAGTTATAGTTAAGAGTTTGGTGTTTTACCATGGAGACTTAGCTTAGAGTTTTAGTTTAGTTTAGTTTTAGTTAAGATTTTATAGTTTTAGCTTAGAGTCTTAGCAGAGAGTTTTTGTTAGAGTTCTAGTTTAGTTTAGTTTTAGTTAAGATTTATAGCTTTAGCATAGAATCTTAGCTTAGAGATTTAGTTAGAGTTGAAGTTTAGTCCAAACTAGCATAACCACAAAATTACACAATATTGCATAGAAATACCAAAACCATAGGTTAGGTTAGGTCAGGTTAGAAGTCTGGTTTCTCCACGTTTAAGTTAGGTTAGATTAGGTTAGCTTATCATGAGCGCTCATGATAAGCTAACCTAATCTAACCTAACTTAAACGTGGAGAAACCAGACTTCTAACCTGACCTAACCTAACCTATGGTTTTGGTATTTCTATGCAATATTGTGTAATTTTGTGGTTATGCTAGTTTGGACTAAACTTCAACTCTAACTAAATCTCTAAGCTAAGATTCTATGCTAAAGCTATAAATCTTAACTAAAACTAAACAAAACAATAACTCTAACTAAAACTCTAACCTAAGACTCTAAGCTAAAACTATAAACTCTTAACTATAACTAAACTAAACGAAACTTCAACCCTAACTAAAACTCTAATCTAAGACTTTAAGGTAAAACTCAAAACTCTTAACTAAAACTAAACTAAACTAGAACTCTAAATAGAACAATAAGCTAAGATTTTAAGGTAAAACTCTAAACTCTTAACTAAAACTAAACTAAGCTAGAACTCTAACTAAAACTCTAAGCTAAGACTCCAAGCTAAAACTCTAAACCCTTAACTATAAGTAAACTAAACTTCAACTCTAAGTAAAACTCTAAGCTAAGACTCTAAGGTGGAACTCTAAACTCTTAACTAAACTAAACTAGAACTTCAAAAACTCTAAGCTATGACTCTAAGATAAAAACTCTAGATTCTTAACTATGACTAAACTAAACTTCAACTTCAACAAAAACTCTAACCTATGACTCTATGATAAAACTCTAAACTCTTAACTAAACTAAACTAGAACTATAACAAAAACTCTAAACTACGACTCTAAGCTAAAAACTCTAAATTCTTAACTATAACTAAACTAAACTTCAACTCTAACTATAACTCTAAGCTAATACTCTAAGCTAAAACTCTAAACTCTTAACTAAAACTAAACTAAACTAAAACTCTAACAAAAACTCTAAGCTAAGAATCTAAGCTAAAACTATAAACTCTTAACTAAAACTAAACTAAACTATAGCTTCAACAAAAACTCTAAGCTATGAATCTAAGCTAAAAACTCTAAACTCTTGACTAAAACTAAACTAAACTAGAAATCAAACAAAAACTCTAAGCTAAGAGTCTAAGCTAAAATTCTAAACTCTCAACTAAAACTAAACTAAACTAGAACTCTAACTAAAACTCTAAGCTATGACTCTATGGTAAAACACCAAACTCTTAACTATTACTAAACTAAACTTCAACTCTAACAAAAACTCTAAGCTAAGACTCTAAGCTAAAACTCTAAACTATTAACTAAAACTAAAATAAACTAAAACTTTAACAAAACTCTAAGCTAAGACTCTATGGTAAAAACTAAACTCTTAACTAAAACTAAAATAAACTAGAACTCTAAAAAAACTCTAAGCTAAGACTCTAAGCTGAAATTCTAAATTCTTAACCAAAACTAAAGTAAACTAGAACTCTAACTAAAAACTCTAAGCTAAGACCCTATGGTAAAACATCAAACTCTTAACTAAAACTAAACTAGAACTCTAACTGAAACTCAGAGGTACAAAATCAAACTCTTAACTAAAATTAAACTAAACTAGAACCCCAACAAAAAACTCTAAGCTAAGACTCTAAGGTAAAACACCAAACTCTTAACTAAAACTAAACTAGAACTCTAACTGAAACTCTAAGGTAAAACACCAAACTCTTAACTAAAACTAAACTAGAACTCTAATTGAAGCTCAAAGGTAAAAATAAAACTCTTGACTAAAATTAAACTAAACTAGAACTCTAACAAAAAAACTCTAAGCTAAAACTCTAAACTCTTAAATAAAATTAAACTAAACTAGAACTCTAACAAAAACTCTAAGCTATTAACTAAAACTAAACTAAACTAGAACTTCAACAAAAACTCTAAGCTAAGACTCTAAGCTAAAAACTCTAAACTCTTAACTAAAACTAAACTAAACTAGAACTCTAACTGAAACTCAAATGTAAAACTCTAAACTATTAACTAAAACTAAAATAAACTAGGACTCTAACAAAAAATCTGAGCTAAGACTCTAAGCTAAAATTCTAAACTCTTAACTAAAACTAAACGAAACTAGAACTCTAACTAAAACTCTAAGCTAAGACTCCAAGGTAAAACGCTAAACTCTTAACTAAAAGTAAACTAAACTAGAACTCTAAGTGAAACTCAAAGGTAAAATATCAAATTCTTAACTATAATTAAACTAAACTAGAACTCTAACAAAAACTCTAAGCTAGGACTCTAAGGTAAAACTCTAAACTCTTAACTAAAATTAAACTAAACTAGAACTCTAGCAAAAACTCTAAGCTAAGACTCATCTACAACTCGAAACTCTTAACTAAAACTTAACCAAACTATAACTTAAAGTAAAACTCTAAGCTACGACTCTAAGCTAAAACTCTAAATTCATAAAAGTAACTAAACTAAACTTCAACTCTAACTAAAACTCTAAGCTAAGACTCTATGGTAAAACTCTAAACTCTTAACTAAAACTAAACTAAACTAGAACTCTAACAAAAACTCTAAACTATGACTCTAAGCTAAAACTCTAAACTCATAGCTAACTAAACTAAACTAGAACTCTAATTAAAACTCTAAGTCTAAGCTAAAACTCTAAACCAAAACTGAACTAAACTTCAACAAAAACTCTAAACTAAGACTCTAAGCTAAAAACACTAAACTCTTAACTAAAACTAAACTAAACTAGAACTCTAGCAAAAACTCTAAGCTGAGACCCTAAGCTAAAACTCTAAACTCTTAAGTAAAACTAAACTAGGCTAAAACTCTAAGCTAAGTCTCTAGGGTAAAACACCAAACTCTTAACTATAACTAAACTAAACTAGAACTATAACAAAAACTCTAAGCTATGACTCTAAGCTAAAACTCTAAACTCTTAACTAAAACTATACTAAACTAGAACTCTAACAAAAACACTAAGCTAAGACTCTAAGCTAAAACTCTAAACTCTTAACTAAAACTAGACTAAACTAGAACTCTAATTAAAACTCTAAGTCTAAGCTAAAACTCTAAACTAAACTAGAACTTCAACAAAAAACTTTAAACTAAGACTCTAAGCTTAAAACACTAAACTCTTAACTAAAACTAAACTAAACTAGAACTCTAACAAAAACTCTGAGATAAGACTCTAGGCTAAAACTCTAAACTCTTAACTAAAACTAAACTAAACTAGAACTCTAACAAAAACTCTCTGCTAAGACTCTAAGCTAAAACTATAAAATCTTAACTAAAACTAAACTAAACTAAAACTCTAAGCTAAGTCTCCATGGTAAAACACCAAACTCTTAACTATAACTAAACTAAACTAGAACTCTAACAAAAACTCTAAGCTAAGACTCCAAGCTAAAATTCTAAACTCTTAACTATAACTAAACTAAACTAGAACTCTAAGCTAGGTCTCTAAGGTAAAACTCTAAACTCTTAACTATATGTAAACTAAACAAGAACTCTAACGAAAACTCTAAGCTAAGACTCCAAGCTAAAATTCTAAACTCTTAACTATTACTAAACTAAACTAAAATTCTAAGCTAGGTCTCTAAGGTAAAACTCCAAACTCTTAACTATATGTAAACTAAACCAGAACTCTAACAAAAACTCTAAGCTAAGACTCTATGCTAAAACTCTAAACTCTTAACTATTACTAAACTAAACTTCAACTCTAACAAAAACTCTAAGCTAAGTCCCTAGGGTAAAACTCCAAAGTCTTAACTATATCTAAAGTGAACTAGAACTCTAACAAAAACTCTAAGCTAAGACTCTAAGCTAAAAACTCTAAGCTCTTAACTAATACTAAACTAAACTAGAACTTCAATAAAAAATCTAAGCTAAGACTCTAAGCTAAAACTCTAAACTCTTAACTAAAACTAAACTAAACTAGAACTTCGACAAAAACTCTAGGCTATGACTCTCAGCTAAAAACTCTAAACTCTTAACTAAAACTAAAATAAACTAGAACTCTAACAAAAAACTCTAAGCTAAGACTCTAAGCTAAAATTATAAACTCTTATCTAAAACTAAACTAAACTAGAACTTCAACAAAAACTCTAAGGTAAAACTCCACACTCTTAACTAAAACTAAACTAAACTAGAACTCTAACAAAAACTCTAAACTAAGACTCTAAGCTAAAAAACTCTAAACTCTTAACTAAAACTAAACTAAAACTAACTAAAATTCTAAGCTAGGTCTCTAAGGTAAAACTCCAAACTCTTAACTATATGTAAACTAAACTAGAACTCTAACAAAAACTCTAAGCTAAGACTCTATGCTAAAACTCCAAACTCTTAACTATTACTAAACTATACTTCAACTCTAACAAAAACTCTAAGCTAAGACTCTAAGCTAAAACTCTAAACTATTAACTAAAACTAAACTAAAGTAGAACTTCAATAAAAACTCTAAGTTATGACTCTCAGCTAAAAACTCCAAGCTCTTAACTAAAACTAAAATAAACTAGAACTCTAACATAAAACTCTAAGCTAAGACTCTAAGCTAGAATTCTAAACTCTTAACTAAAACTAAACTAGAACTCTAACAAAAACTCTGAGATAAGACTCTAGGCTAAAACTCTAAACTCTTAACTAAAACTAAACTAAACTAGAACTCTAACAAAAACTCTCTGCTAAGACTCTAAGCTAAAACTCTAAAATCTTAACTAAAACTAAACTAAACTAAAACTCTAAGCTAGGTCTCTAAGATAAAACTCTAAACTCTTAGCTACATGTAAACTTAACTAGAACTCTAACAAAAACTCTAAGCTAAGACTCTATGCTAAAACTCCAAACTCTTAACTATTACTAAACTATACTTCAACTCTAACGAAAACTCTAAGCTAAGACTCTAAGCTAAAACTCTAAACTATTAACTAAAACTAAACTAAAGTAGAACTTCAATAAAAACTCTAAGTTATGACTCTCAGCTAAAAACTCCAAGCTCTTAACTAAAACTAAAATAAACTAGAACTCTAACATAAAACTCTAAGCTAAGACTCTAAGCTAGAATTCTAAACTCTTAACTAAAACTAAACTAGAACTCTAACAAAAACTCTGAGATAAGACTCTAGGCTAAAACTCTAAACTCTTAACTAAAACTAAACTAAACTAGAACTCTAACAAAAACTCTAAGCTAAGACTCTAAGCTAAAACTCTAAAATCTTAACTAAAACTAAACTAAACTAAAACTCTAAGCTAGGTCTCTAAGATAAAACTCTAAACTCTTAACTACATGTAAACTAAACTAGAACTCTAACTAAAAACTCTAAGCTAAGACATTAAGGTAAAACATCAAACTCGTAACTAAAACTAAACTAGAACTTTAACTGAAACTCAGAGGTAAAAAAATCAGACTCTTAGCTAAAATTAAACTAAACTAGAACTCTAACAAAAAAAACTCTAAGCTAAAATTCTAAAATCTTAACTAAAACTAGACTAAACTAGAACTCAAATTAAAACTCTAAGGTAAAACACCAAACTCTTAACTAAAACTAAACTAAAACTCTAACTGAAACTCAAAGGTAAAAAAATTAAACTCTTAACTAAAATTAAACTAAACTAGAACTCTAACAAAAAAACTCTAAGCTAAGACTAAGCTAAAACTCTAAACTCTAAAATAGAATTAAACTAAACTAGAACTCTAACAAAAACTCTAAGCTAAGACTCTAAGCTATAACTCTAAACTATTAACTAAAACTAAACTAAACTAGAACTTCAACAAAAACTCTAAGCTACGACTCTAAGCTAAAAACTCTAAATTCTTAACTAAAACTAAACTAAACTAGAACTCTAACTAAAACTCAAAGGTAAAACATCAAACTCTTAACTAAAATTAAACTAAACTAGAACCCTAACAAAAACTCTAAGCTAAGACTCTAAGCTAAAACTCTAAACTATTAACTAAAACTAAACTAAACTAGAACTTCAACAAAAACTCTAAGCTAAAAACTCTAAACTCTTAACTAAAACTAAACTAAACTAGAACTCTAACTGAAACTCTAAGCTAAGACTCTAAGGTAAAACTCTAAACTATTAACTAAAACTAAACTAAACTAAAACTCTAAGCTAAGACTCTAAGCTAAAACTACAAACTCTTAACTACATGTAAACCAAACTAAAACTCTAACTGAAACTCAAAGGTAAAACATCAAACTCTTAACTAAAATTACACTAAACTAGAACTTCAAGAAAAACTCTAAGTTATGACTCTAAGCTAAAACACTCTATACTTTTAACTAAAACTAAACCAAGGGCTGGGTGGTCCTTTGGGAGCCCGGAGAGAGCCTTTGTGGGTCTGGAGGCCCTTGAGGACCGATTGGTCCTTTGGGAGCCTGGTGGACCTTTGGGGACCAGGGGGGTCTTTGGGGGTCCGGGGCCAGTTGGGAGCCTGGGGGACATTTGGGGGCCGGGTGATGGCCTTTGGGACCCCGGTGGTCTTTTGGGAGCTCGATGGGCCTTTGGGGCCCGGGGAGGGCCTTTGGGGGTCTAGGAGGGCCTTTGGAGGCGTCGGGGACCCTTTGGAAGCCCAGTGAACCTTTGAGGACCGGGGGCTTCCTTCGGGGTTAGGGTAGGAGGATCGGAACCCTTTGGGGTTGGGGTAGAGGACCTCACAACACTGTTCAAATGAAACTTGTGTATTATAACGACCATAGAGTTTCACCATTAATTTCTCTTCTAAAATCTCTTCAAAAATCAACTTTTAAAATGTCTCTATCTGTTTCGCCGAAATAGTTCCATAACCTGTCTAAAACAGTTTTGCCCAAATAATCCCTAAACGTAATTCAGCGTGTTCCTTTTGTTTGGCATCCCTGCGCTGGCTTATTTCAATTATTTGGAAACCTTTTCGCGCGCTAAGATCAAAACATTTGCTCGGAAACGATTCTTCTGGAAGAACTCCAGACATTAATAAACTTCGCGCCGGAGACAATTCAAACAAACATGACATCATGTGTGATCTAACTGTTTCTCGGAAACATTTCTCTTTGGAAATGCAAGGACATTAATTAACTTGACGTCATCTGTCAGACATTAATTAACTGTTTCCCGGGAACTCGTAACATTTGGCTCGGAAACAATAACAAATACTATTTCCGGATCATAACATCCGCCTCGAACAGGAAGGAAATGTCATTAACTGTTTCCGGGAACCTCATAACATCTGGCTCGAGCGTGCACTTACAACAACAACATTGACCCCATTAACCACGTGTTCTCTCTAATGACTCTGTTCAAAACAACAATAACATTGACCTTGGCATTTTGCCTCGGAAACAATAACAACATTGACCGTCGCTAAGAGCGTGCCAAAAACACACCTGGAGAAAGAGGCCATTGACCGATTACGCAATCATTCCCCCTAATGACTCTATGCCCATATATGGTGTGCCAGTAGGACCTTTAGGGTCATCTCTACTTATATATATATATATATATACATATATATATATATATATATATATATATATATATATATATATATATATATATATATATATATATATATATATATATATATATATATATATATATATATATATATATATATATATATATATGTATATATACATGCATATATATATATATATATATATATATATATATATATATATATATATATATATATATATCTATATATATATATATATATATATATATATATATATATATATATATATAAAATTCCCTAAATATTAATTACAAATTAAAGAATCAAAGCAAAACCTAAGACCTTGAAATCTGAAGTCATATTAACATTTTGATTACTAAATATCAGCATATGCATATTAAACTGACAATGCACATTCATTTGTATTTTTTCAGTAAAGTACAAATTATTTTCTGGCCTTGGGAAGGCATAGGGGTTTTGAGCCCAACTCATGTTAATTTCTGCTCGTTTTGAATTTGACTCGGTTATTTATCGTAATTTCTGTTCGTTTTGGGTTTCATTTATTTATCAATGCTGATTTATGGTAGTTTCACGTTAATAATCCCTTTAAATCTTTTCGTTTTTTTAAGACTTTACAGTTTGGCCTGCTATTTGTATGCTGGAGAAATTTTTCAGCAATTTTTAACAACATACACCCTTTTAAAAATCTGGACACAAATAATAGTGTTTAATTTAGTTTCATACCTCCTCTAGTTGACCTGAAATGGAAAACTTGATACCATTCTCCAAAAAAATCTGTTTACTCTCTTTCATAGCTTGGTCACACTTAAGTTATTTTGATTTGGTTAAATTTCAAGAGCAGAAGCAGCCCCGAAGGTTTGAACATAATACCTTCAGTCGTTCTTGGGATACTGCTAAGATTCCTTACTGGGAATTAGCATTAACACAGTGCATTTTGATTTAATCTTAAGGCAATTTTTAGTTTTTAAACATAATGGGCAAAAGTGAAAGTGGGCGTGGGAGGGAGACTAATGGCCCTCCAATCGGGTTCGACTATTAAAAAGGGCATTAGCCCTTTCTATTTTCAATCGAAAGAGCCCTTTTTGAAGTTCATAACACAACTCCCTCGATTAGAAGTGCCCTGGTCTAAAAAAAAAAAAAAAATAAAAAAAAAAATAATAATACATTGTACCCACATAGAGCTTTACTATAAAAATGTCAAGCCTTCCAATCACTTTCGACTATTAAAAAGGGCACTAGACCTTTTAATCTCCACTCGAATGAGCCCTTTTTCAGTTTCTACGACAACGCTTTCTATAAGCACCTTATATGCCCCCAGAGCATAAATTCCAACCCTTGCCCTGAGGGCTGTGAGGAGGTTCTCATCCTCAAAGATTTAATTTAAAAAACTTTCAACTACGTTAAAAAAAATGGCTATCTCAAAATTTTGATTAGATGTGTTTAGGGAAATGGTGAGCGTGAGAGGGGCGTTAGTTGCTCTTCAATTATTTTCAACTATTAAAAAAGGCACTAGCCCTTTTAATTTCCACTCGAATGAGCCCTTTTTCAGTTTCTACGACAACGCTTTCTATAAGCACCTTATATGCCCCCAGAGCATAAATTCCAACCCTTGCCCTGAGGGCTGTGAGGGGGTTGTCATCCTCAAAGATTTAATTTAAAAAACTTTCAACTACGTTAAAAAAAATGGCTATCTCAAAATTTTGATTAGATGTGTTTAGGGAAATGGTGAGCGTGAGAGGGGCGTTAGTTGCTCTTCAATTACTTTCAACTATTAAAAAAGGCACTAGCCCTTTCAATTTCCAATCGCATGAGCCCTTTTGAGGTTCCTACAACAACACTTTCAATAAAAACCTAATTTACAACCTTTGCCCTAAGGGCTGGGAGGGGGGTGTCATCCTCAAAGACCTAATTTCCAGAAGTTTCAACTACGTTGAAGAAAATTGCTATCTCAAAATTTTGATTGGATATGTTTGGGGAAATGGTGGGCGTGGGAGGGGTGTTAGTTGCCCTCCAATCACTTCCAGCTATTAAAAAGGGCACTAACCCTTTCAATTTCCAATCGAATGAGGCGTTTTGAAGTTTCTACGACAACGCTTTCTATAAAAACCTTATATGCACCAGTACATAACTTACAACCCTTGACCTGAGGGCTGTGAGGGGTTGTCATCCTCAAAGACATAATTTCCGGACCTTTCAACTATGTTGAACAAAATGGCTATCTCAGAATTTTGATTGGATATGTTTGGGGAAATGGTGGGCGTGAAAGGGGGGTTAGTTGTCATCCAATCAATTCCAATTATTAAAAAGGGCACTAACCGTTTCAATTTCGAATCGAACGATTCCTTTTTGACTTTTCTACGACAACGCTTTCTATAAAAAAAAACCTTATATGCCCCCAGGGTACAACTTACAACCCTTTCCCTAAGGGCTGTAGGGGGAGTGTCATCCTCAAAGGCATAATTTCTAGACTTTTTAACTCCGTCGAACAAAATGGCTATCTCAAAATTTATTGAAAGTGTTTGTGGAAATGGTGGGTGTGAGAGGGGTGTTAGTTATCCTCCAATCACTTTGGACTATTAAAAAGGGAACAAGCTCTTCTAATTTCTAATCGAATGAACCCTTTTTGAAGTTTCTACAACATCACTATCTATAAAAAAACCTAATATGCCCCCAGGGCATAACTTACAACCCTTGCCCCGAGGGCCCTGAGGGGGTTATCATCCTCAAAGACCTAATTTCTAAAACTTAAAACTACGTTTAACAAAATGGGTATAAAAAAATTTCGATTGGATGTGTTTGGGGGAAAGGTGGGCGTGAGAGGGGGGTTAGTTGCCCTCAAATCACTTTCGACTATTAAATATGGCACTAGCCCTTTGAATTTGCAATCGAATGAGCCCTTTTTCAAGTTTCTGCGACAAAGCTTTCAATAAAAACCGTATATACCCCCAAGGCATAACTTACAACCATTACCCTCTGGGCTGTGGGGGGAGTGTCAACCTCTTAAATATAATTTCCAGACCTTTCAAACAAAATGGCTATCTCAAAATTTTGATTGGATGTGTTTGGATAAATGGTGGGCGTGGAAGGGGTGTTAGTTGCCTTCCAATCACTTTCGACAATTAAAAGGGCACTAGCCATTTCATTTTTCAATCAAATGAGCCCTTTTTGAAGTTTCTACGACATCACTTTCTATAAAAAAAAACCTCATATGCCTCCAGGGCATAACTTACAACTGAGAGCTGTGGGGGGTTGTCATCCTCAAAGACCTAATTTTCAGAACATTCAAATAGGTTGAACAAAATGGCTATCTCAAAATTTTGATTGTATGTGTTTGGGGAAAAGGTGGGCGTGAGAAGGGGGTTAGTTGCCCTCCAATCACTTTCAACTATTAAAAAGGGCAGTAGCCCTTTGAACTTCCAATCAAACGAGCCTTTTTTGAAGTTTCTACGACAGCACTTTCTTTAAAAAACCTTATATTTATGAAGGGTATAACTTACAACCCTTGCCCTGAGGGCCGTGGGGGAGTGTCCTCCTCAAAAACATAATCTCTATTTGAAAATCAACTACGGTGAAAAAAATGGCTATCTCAAAATTTTGATTGGATGTATTTGGGGAAATGTTGGGCGTGGAAGGGGTGTTTGTTGCCTTCTAATAACTTTCAACTATTAAAAAGGGTACAAGCCACTCCAATTTTCAATCGAATGAGCCCTTTTCGAAGTTTCTACGACAACTCCTTTGATACGAAGAGCCCAGGCCTAAGACCAAGAAAAAAAATTATACATTGTGGCCACATCGTTCTTTACTTAGGCAGCGCTATTGCGCTGCCTATGACTGACTGCTTACATCACTTAATCTAAGTTAAAGATGACAGTACTTGAATACAACCACAGGTCATAACAGTATTAATTAAAAAAAAAAGTGTTCCGAGGGAAGTAAAGAGCGAAATTTAACGGACAAAAATTATTACTTCACAGCCTATCTAACATATATCAATAAAACGAATACAAATAAACCAACTAATTATGTTTCCCTATGTTTTTAGGATTATAGAAAACTAGCGCTTTACTGAAAACACAAAAGTCAAGTATAAAAACAGGAATATTGATTTGGGAGTCAAAGTAAGTATGTAGTCTGACAACAATACACTAATCTTTAAAGTTTTTTATAGTCTTGCACCAGTTGTGACATCAGTAATTTTCAGGATATATAAATATTGGATTGATTTATCAGGTAGCATTTTGGTCTCGCCAGCCATAATACCAAATAGTGAGTAATATACAATCTTAAATTGTAAGAAATATGCTTAAGTATTACTTGAAATGAAGATCAAATAAGATATAATATGAACTCTGGAAATCTAATTATTTCTCTCTATACAACAGTGAATTTCAAGCTATGATACAAATTCTAAAGCTAGTCTATAGGCCTAATACTATCAAGATGGCGTTACTTCGAACTTGTCTACAAACTAATCATGACATGTCCTTTTCAGAATCAAAAAGAGAGCCAGTAATTGAACTAAGCCATTGTGCAGAAGTGATACCAAATAATAAAAAAAAAACAATCCTAAGATACTTTATTTTTATTCCGTAAAAAGCGTCCTTAATTGGTTTGCTTTTACTGTACCAAAACTCCTATATTATTTTGTGTTTTCAGTAAAGCGCCAGTTTTCTATAACCCTTGAAGCACAGGGAAACATAATTAGTTGGTTTATTTGTACTAGTTTTATTGATGTATATTAGATAGGCTGTGAAGTAATAATTTTTGTCCGTTTTAAGTTTCAACTTTGCTGTTTACTTCTCTCGAAAAACTTTGTTGTTTTATATTAATCTATGCTCATTTTTGATTAAAATTAAATTTGGAAAAATTACTGTTATGACCTCTTTTATTTTTACGGAATAACTTCTGTCCGTTCTAAGTTTTAATGTTGGTCCTTAGTGCTAATTCCAATGGTACACTTTCATTTTGATCTGACGCCATTTTCGAGGGGTGTCAGGCTTTTATAGAAATCACCATAAATTTCTTTTCGCGATAAACTTTTATTTTTAAGATGAAACAAAATAATAGTTACCATTCCTCAATCAGTGTCAGATGGCAATTTGTTTCCACTGGGCAGTTTTTTCCTAAACATTAGGCTATTTTGACTTTTGGTTCTGACTGTGTTAAAGAGTTCATAGTGAGTTCTCCCAGCATACTAATGAGACTTACTAAGGGGGCTGGGAGGGGAGTTATACGGGAGGGGTTCTTGTAAATCTCCACCTAAGTGTTTTGGACCATAATTATTACAATGGTACCGTTTTATACTTCTCTGCTCGTTCTTGATTAAAATTTGATGTAGAAACAACGCCGCCATGATATTTTTTTTATACGGAATAATTGTGTTTTGTTTTAATTTTCATGTCACTTCTTAGTTTCAGTTGAAAACTTATTTTTTAATACAATTTCTGATCATCACCAATCTAGGGGAGATAAGACACCCTTAGAAAATACTGCAGAAAGGACCCTAGAAGGGACGTCCCTTCCTCTCAATTACATATTCAAAATCAGCATAAAAATCCCATTCTTTTGATGTATTTATTGATATCAAAATTCCATCAAAATTGATATCAAAGTTGGTTACCACGAACTGTATGATTACAATGGTCTAGAGTTCGTTCTTTACTATAAGATTAAAGAACCCATCGCGTTTTGCGTTCTCAATATTGGTTTACAATTTGATACAGCAACAACGTTTTGGTATAAAAAAAGGGTAAAGCACTGGGATCTCTTAGCTTTTCTTCTTGGCACATGCACAACGAATAATGTGGTTGCCTTGCCAAATCACATCATGGTTGCAGCGGTACTGCATCCTGGTAAAGGGTGAACCACAGCCCATAGTAATCAAAAGAAGAAAAACGTGTTTAAAAAAACTGCTAGTGAGAATACCAAGGAAAAGGACTTTTTGCATGGGTAGTACTGATGCGTCTCCTTTTTTTTCTTTTTTTACCAGGAGTGGCGAATGACCAGAACATCATAGAGAGATGTTTAATGTCTCATTTGAATGGAAAGTAAATTTGCTAATAACCTTTTAAGTGACCAAACAGATTGAAGGGCAAAAAGGCTCCCCTTTCCACAGATCCTCTCCCCCCAAATTAGACCTATAAAAATTTTGAGATGGCCATTTTCTTCAATGTAGTTCAAAGGTCCAATATATATACAGTTTTAATGATGAGACAAAGCCAATCTAAGGGTTGCATCGTTCTATTTATCTGGGAGGAGAAGACTGAAAGAACACTGGGGCGTATGACCCCTAGATTTTCCGGAGCCTGACGTCATCATTATTTTCATTGCTGCTGTCGTCATCTCTGTCATTGGGGAATATTGTTGTCACCCCTTTACTGAAATCCTTACTGTATTACAAACAAGAAAAATCCTATGGTTTTTTCTTAATTGGAATAGCAAGAGACGACCTGGCTACAACCTACAACTATGACGTCATTGGTCAATCTTTAAAACGAAATTTAATCTTATTTTAGTTACTATGGGCTGGAAGTTTGTTCTTTACTGTAATCTAATGATGTACTTTTGTTTTGATCTGACTCTGTTTTTAGGAGTTCTGGGTTTTTATATTTCTTAGCATTGGACTGATCGTCTCTTACTAGGTTGCTAACTACTGCTGTAACCCGGATTCACATATATAGTTATGAGAGGAAGCGTGGCCGAGTGGTCCACGGTGCATGGTGTTGGCCACCAGTCTCTTCGGAGGCGTGGGTTCAAATCTTACCGCTGGTATACGATTATGATTTATGTACAAAAATCAAATATCTTTGAAAAGACTGCAGTATGAAAAGACATCAAAAATGCAGTTTTTAGTGAAAAAATTTATTCCTTCTTAGAAATAATTTATTTTAGTTACAAAAGATTTTTAACCCGATTAATTTCCTTTAAAATGAGCCATTGAACAACTCTCTACGTTGTTCCAGTGCCAAGCTATCTGTGGAAAAGAAAAAAGAAAAAAAGAAAAAACAAAATATCCCGTTTAGGCAGAATGTTGTAGTAGCTGCCACTTTTCTTGATTTTCAAGCCAATATATTTCCCTTGCTGTTCAAGCCTAGGGACAGAAAGTTCCCTATACAGGGGTTTCGGACAAGGTGGTTCTAATGGTGTACCTTTTGTTTCGATCTGACTCCTTTTTTAGGAGCTATGGGTTTTTATATTTCTTAACATTGGACGTGATCGTCTCTTACTAGGCTGCTAGCTACCGCTGCAACCCGGATATCGGTACTTTATGTAATTGAAAAACTCTCTACGATGTTCCAGTCCCAAGCTATCTGTGGAAAAGAAGAAGAAAGAAAAAAAGATGCCGTTTGTGGAGAATAACGTGGTTAAAGTCAATTTGCTTGATTTTCAAGCCAATATATTTCCCTTGCTGTTCAAGCCAAGGGACAGAAAGTTTCCTATACAGGGGTTTCGGACAAGGTGGTTCTAATGGTGTACTTTTTGTTTTGATCTGACTTTTTTTTAGGAGTTATTGGTTTTTATATTTCTTAACATCGGACGTGATCGTCTCTTACTAGGTTGCTAGCTACCGCTGCAACCTGGATTGTATTTCTTAACATTGGAAGTGTTCATCTATTACTAGGTTTCTAGCTACCACTGCAACCCGGATAACATACGACATCACAAATATTACTATGAGATAGACTTCGGTCCTTACTGTAAATTCAAGGAATCGTCCAGCTAACTAAGTCCAATATATACAATGGTATGTTCTTCGAATGATCTCTTTTAATTAGGTTCCTAGCTACCGCTGCAAACCGGAACTATTAAAAAAATATTTCATCTTTAATTACAGAAGGAACTAGATGTAGCAAGTTTTACTATTGCGACGAGTCGCTCTTACTATACAACATACAGTTCGTTATCACGAACTGTTTGCTTTGATGTATCTATTGGTATCAAAATTTCGTTCTTTAGAGTTTCGGTTACTATTGAGACAAGTAGCTATTATTACTATAGAGTTCATTACCATGAACTGTTTGATTGCTTCAAAATTTAAATATCTTTGAAAAGACTGCAGTATCAAAATATATCAAAAATGCAATTTTTTTGACACAATTGATTCTACTTTAAAAAGTATTTTATTTTTAATTACAAAAGTGAATAGATGTAGCAATTTCCTTTAAAATTAGCTATTATACAGCTCTCTATGATTTTCCAGTGCCCAGCTAGCTGAGGAGAAAGAAGAAGCGGAAAGAAAAAAATATCCCGTTTGTGGAGAATAACGTGGTTAAAGTCAATTTTCTTGATTTTCAAGCCAATATATTTTCTTTGTTATTCAAGCCAAAGGGCGTTAAGTTTCCTTTATAGGGGTTTCGGACAAGGCGGTTCTAATGGTGTACTTTTTGTTTTGATTTGACTCTTTTCGTAGGAGTTAGGGGTTTTTATATTTCTTAACATTGGACGTGATCGTCTCTTACTAGGTTGCTAGCTACCGCTGCAACCCGGATACGATTATGACGTCATTGATCAATCTTTCACATGAAATATGCAGTTTTTCTTAAAAAATTTATTCTATTTTAAAAATAATTTGTTTTAATTACAAACAGTTTTTAGTCCCATTAATTTCCTTTAAAATGAGTCATTGAACAACTCTCTACGATGTTCCAGTGCTAAGCTATCTGTGGAAGAAAAAACAAAGAAAAAAAGATGCGGTTTAGGCAGAATGCTGTAGCAGCTGCTGCTTTTCTTGATTTTCAGGCCAATATATTTTCCTTGCTGTTCAAGCCAAGGGACATAATGTTTCCTATATAGGTGTTTCGGACAAGGTGGTTCTAATGGTGTAATTTTTGTTTTGATTTGACTCCTTTTTTTTAGGAGTTATGGGTTTTTATATTTCTTAACATTCGACGTGATCGTCTCTTACTAGGTTGCTAGCTACCGCTGCAACCCAAATCCCTACTGAATTACGAACAGGAAAAAGCCTATGGCTTTTTCTAAATTGGAATGGTAAGAAACGACCTGGCTACATACTAAAATCATGCTATAATTGTTCAATCTTTAACATGAAATTATAATATTATTTTAGTTACTATGGGCAGGAAGTTTGTTCTTTACTGTAATGCGGCATGAAAATACATTCAGTTGGAGGTACTAAACTTGAAATTGCTTGTGCAGGATTTCAGCTCTTGTTAATAGGAGAGGATCGCCAAGAGCAGAATGAGGTTTAATGAGGTTGCTTTTAATGATTTTAATGACGCCGTAATAATTTGTCGACATGCGGACATGTTGACATGTCATTCCACCTTGACATGTTGACATTTTTAGTTTCCTCGCCTAAGTCAAACAAATATATTTTTGAAAGGTTTATTGTGCACATTTTTAAATCTAAACACGAACAAAAATTAATTTAAAAAAAACAGCTAAGTTTCCTGATGGAATTAAAGAGCGAAGTTAAAACTTAAAACAAACAAAACTGATCACTTTGCGGCTTCGGCAACAAACAAGTATATTTACACAACTGGTTCAAATAAACTGACTAGGAATATATCCCTATATTTGAAGTATTCTTGAAAACTAAACTTCTACTGAATAGTAAGGATTCTTGAGCTCTTTGGACAATTAAAATCATATGCTATAATTTTTCAATATCATTGCCGATGAAAAACTATTGAGAGCCTCGTAGATCTTTTATTTTTTGCAGGCTACTTAGGGCTTATCTGTTCCTAATCCTGCATCGTTGTGTCAGTTTGTATTTTCAGTAAAGTGGTGGCCTTTCAGAATTCTGCTAAAGCAGGGAAATATTATGAGTCGATTTTGCTCTTTACTTCCATCAGAAAAACTGCGTTTCGTAAGATTGTGGGCTGGAAATCTCCAGTCCAAATACGGTAGAGGTCCCGTGCATGCATTCACTTATTTTGGTATCACGGAAAAATAAGCTAAACTAATCAAGCCAGAAACGCGGTAATTTATACAAATTAATTTTACAACCATAATGCAAAATATAAAATTCCCAAATATTAATTACAAATTAAAGTATAAATGAGTCGTAATAAATAAAGTATAAAACGAGTCAAATTCGTTTTGAGTTTGACTCGATTATTTATTATAATTTCTGTTCGTTTTGAGTTTCATTTATTTATCGATGCTGATTTGTTGTAGTTTCACGCTTGGTAGATTATTTGATTTTATTTTTGCCCATTTTTTGTTTACTGGAGTTCTTTACTTTTCTTTGAAAAACTTGTTTTGTGGAAAAAGGTTTTTAAATTAATTTCTGTTCGTTTTATATTGACAGTCTTTTTAGGAAAAAAGAAAATGATACTTTAAATCTTTTCGTTTTCTAAGACTTTATAGTTTGGCCTGCTATTTGTATGCTGGAGAAAAATTTTCTGCAATTTTTAAAAACATACACCCTTTTAAAAATCTGGACACAAATAACAGTGTTTAATTTAGTTTCATACCTCCTCTAGATGACCTGAAATGGAACACTTGATACCATTCGCAAAAAAATCTGATTACATTCTTTGATAGCTTGGATACACTTACGCTATTTTGATTTGGTTAAATTTCAAGAGCAGAAGTAGCCCCAAAAGTTTGAACATAATACCCTAAGTCGTTCTTGGGATACTGCTGAGATGCCTTATTGGGAATTAGCATTAACACAGTGCATTTTGATTTAATCTTAAGGCCATATTAAGTTTTCAAACATAATGGGCAAATAGGAGGGTGGGCGAGGGAGGGGGATTAGTTGCCCTCCAATTACTTTCTACTATTAAAAAGGGCATTATCCCTTTCTATTTTCAATCGAATGAGCCCTTTTCGAAGTTCCTACGACAACTCCTTCGATACGAAGCGCCCTGGTCTAAACAACAAAAAAATTACAAAAATAATACATTATAACCACATCGGTCTTTACTATAAAATTATCAAGCTTTCAAATCAATTTCGACTATTAAAACGGGCACTAGGCCTTTTGATTTCCAATCGAATGAGTCCTTTTTGAGTTTCTACGACAACGCTTTCTAAAACACCTTATTTGCCCCCAGGGCATAAATTACCACCCTACCCTAAGGGCTGTTAGGGTGGTTGTCATCCTCTAGGACCTAATTTCAAGAACTTTCAACTACGTTAAACAAAATGACAAAATTTTGATTGGATGTGTTTGGGGAAATGGTAGGCGTGAGAGGGGCGGTAGTCGCTCTCCAAACACTTTCAACTGTTAAAAAAGGCGCTAGCCCTTTCAATTTCCTATCAAATGAGCCCTTTTGAAGTTTCTACGACAATGCTTTATATGCCCCCTTATATGCCCCCAGGGCATAACTTACAACCCTTGCTCTGAGGCCTGGGGAGGGCGGGGGGTCGTCATCCTCAAAGACCTAATTTCCAGAACTTTCTACTACGTTGAACAAAATGGCTATATGAAAATTTTGATTGGATGTGTTTGGGGGAATGGTAGGCGTGAGAGGGGTGTTAGTTAACCTCCAATCACTTTTGACTATTAAAAAGGGCACTAGCCCTCTCAATTTCCAATTGAATGAGCCCCTTTTGATGATTTTACGACAACTCTATCTATAAGAACCTTATATGCCCCCAGGACAAACTTACAACCTTTGCCCTGGGGGCTCTGGGGGGTTTGTCATCCTTAAATACATAATTTCCAGATCTTTCAACTATGTTGAACAGAATGGCTATCTATAAACTTTTACTAAATGTTTTTCGGGAAATGGTTGGCGTGAGAGGGGGATTAATTGCTCTCCACTCACTTTGGACTATTAAAAACGGCAATTTCAATTTCCGATCATAAGCCATTTTTGAAATTTCTACAACAAATTTCTATACAAACCTTATATGCCCCATGGTATAACTTACAACCTTTGCACTGAGGGCTCTGAGGGGTTATCATCCTAAAAGACCTAGTTTCCAGAACTTTCAACTACGTTGAACAAAATTGATACCTCAAAATTTTGATTGGATGTGTTTGGGAAAATATGAGCGTGAGGTTAGTTGCCCTACAATCACTTCCGACTATAAAAAAGGCACTAGCCCTTTCAATTTCCAAATAAATGCGCCCTTTTGAAGTTTCTACGACAACGCTTTCAATAAAAACCTTATATTCCACCCGGGCATAACTTACAACCCTTTCCCTGAGGGCTGAGGGGGGGGGGAGAGGTTGTCACCCTTAAAGACCCAATTTCCAAGACTTTCAACTACGGTGAATGAAACGAATATCTAAAAATGTTGATTGGATGTGTTTGGGGAAAAGGTGGGCGTGAGAGGTGGGTTAGTTGTCCTCAAATCACTTTCGACTATTAAAAAGGGAAATAGCGCTTTGAATTTCCAATCGAATGATCCCTTTTTCAAGTTTCTAGAAAAAAGATTCCAGTAAAAACCTTAAATGCCCCCAGGGCATAACTTATAACCCTTGCCCTGAAGACTGTGGGGTGAGTGTCCTGCTCAAAGGTATAATTTCCTGAACTTTAAAAACCGCATGGAACAAAATGGCTATCTCAAAATTTTGATTGGATGTGTTTGGGGAAATGGTGGGCGTGGAAGGGGTGTTAGTTGCCTTCCAATCACTTTCGACTATTAAAAAAGGCACTAGCCATTTCAATTTCCAATCGAAGGAGCCCTTTTTGAAGTTTCTACGACAATATATTCTATAAAAACCTTATATGCCCACAGGGCATAACTTACGACCCTTTCCTCAAGGGCTATGGGGGGGGGTGTTATCCTCAAAGACCTAATTTCCTGAACTTCAAACTATGTTGAATAAAATGGCTATCTCAAAATTTTGATTGGATGTGTTTGGGGAAAAGATGGACGTGAGAGGGGGGTTAGTTGCTCTCCAATCACTTTTGACTATTAAAAAGGGCACTAACCCTTTGAATTTCCATTTGAATGAGCCTTTTTTGAAGTTTTTAGACGACACCTTCAATAAAAACCTTATATCTTCCCAGGGTATAACTTATAACTCTTGTCCAGAGGGCTGTGGGGGTCTTGTCATCCTCAAAGACCTAATATCCAGAGCTTTCTACTACGTTGAAAAAAAACAACTTTCGCAAAATTTTGATTGGATTCATTTGGGGGAATGGTAGGCGTGAGAGGGGGTTAGTTACCCTGCAATTACTTTCGATTATTAAAAAGGTCACTAGCCCTCTCAATTTCCAATTGAATGAGTCCCTTTTGAAGTTTTTACGACAACCCTATCTATAAAAATCGTATATGTCCCCAGGGCATAACTTACAACCTTTGCCCTTAGGGCTCTGGAAGGTTTGTCATTCTTAAATACATAGTTTCCAGAACTTTCAACTACGTTGAACAAAACGGCTATCTATAAACTTTGATTAAATATTTTTGGGGAAATGGTCGGCGTGAGAGGGAGGTTAATAACTCTCCACTCACTTTCGACTATAAAAAAGGGCAATTTCGATTTTCTATCAAATGAACCCGTTTTCACTTTTCAACAACGTTGAACAAAATAGAAATCTCAAAATTTTGATTGGATGTGTTTGGAAAATTGGTGGGTGCTAGAAGGGGGTTAGTTGCCCTTCAATCACTTTCGACTATAAAGAGGCACTAGCCCCTTCAATTTCAAACTGAATGAGCACTTTTGAAGTTTCTACGACAAAGCTTTCAATAAATCCTCATATGCCCCCAAGGCATAACTTACAGCCCTTGCCCTGAGGGCTGTGGGCGGTTGTTATCCTCAAAGACCTAATATCCTGAACCTAAAACTACGTTGAATAAAATGGGTATCTCAAAATTTTGATTGGATGTGCTTGGGGAAATGGTGGGCGTGAGAGAGGGGTTAGTTGCCCTTCAATCACTTTCGACTATTAAAAAGGGCACTAGCCCTTTGAATTTTTAATCGAATGAATCTTTTTTGAAGTTTCTACGGCAACGTCTTCAATAAAAACCTTATATGCCCCCAGGGCATAACTTAAAACCCTTGCCCTGAAGGCTGTGGGGGAGTGTCCTCCTCGAAAAAATAATTTTTATCTGGAAATCAACTACGCTGAACAAAATGGCTATCCCAAAATTTTGATTGGATGTGTTTCGGGAAATGGTGGGCATGGAAGGGTGTTAGTTGCCTTCCGATCACTTTTGACTATTAAAAAGGGCACAAGCCACTCCAATTTCCAATTGAATGAGCCCTTTTCAAAGTTTCTACAACAACTTCTTCGATACGAAGTGCCCTGCTCTAAAGGAAAAAAAAAATAATAAATAACACATTGTGAGTAGGGAAGCAGCAGTAGTTTCAGAGAGAGATTTAATGTCCTTGGTAAAAGCCTTATTTCTAAGTTAATCACAGATCTAGAAATACTGGGCTAAGTGACGTCACAGGCACTTGCTCAATAAATACTGCTGGGTGTTACATCAGAGCAGATTTCTGGAACTATTAGCTTGAATTTTACGTAATATGCTTGTCGAAATCAAAATACCGTAAGATATATCTGCTATGACAAAATTTGTTTATGGGACATTGTATAAAAAAAAAAAAATTTTAACAAGAAAAACGGGTTTTAATTTTCTATAAAGCAGTGAAATACAAAACAATTAATTATGCACAAAAGCTCCGAATATTTCGGCCCCACATCCGGGAGCCTTTCTCAACGGAAAAAAAAATAAAATAAATAAATAAAAAATAACAAAAAACTTAACTTACATCACAATACTAAACACATAAAGAGAAAGAAAAAAAAAACAAAAGAAAAAATATAAATAAATAAGAAACAAAACTCACATATTAAATAAACACTTCCATGCACTGAATGTCTATAATGATTCAACTCGCCTCCTCCCAGTGTATAAATGGAAATATATTAAATAAACACTTCCATGCACTGAATGTCTATAATGATTCAACTCGCCTCCTCCCAGTATATAAATGGAAATCTATCAAAAATGAAGAATATATTTATACTTAGACCAAAACAATAAAAGGTCAACTAACCCCCCGGCCCATAACCCCTAATTAAATTTCACAAGTTCATCAACCAATGCAAGCTTAGCTGCAGTTCGTTTACTTTTCTCATCATTTAACCCATTCTGACCTTTGTTCGCAAGGTCATCTTTCGTTTCAGAAATATTATTAAAATCAGTACTGGTTGAATATCTTGCCTGCATTTTAATTAAACTATTATAAATTGAATTGATCCCAAATTCCCCTTCATCTCTATTTATACTAGTACCCCCATATATTATCTTTTTTATTTCTATAATTTCCCTGAAGCTTTGTAAAAGTCCTACAGACGTATCTACTATTTTTGTTTGATCAACAAAAATAGTAGATACGTCTGTAGGACTTTTACAAAGCTTCAGGGAAATTATAGAAATAAAAAAGATAATATATGGGGGTACTAGTATAAATAGAGATGAAGGGGAATTTGGGATCAATTCAATTTATAATAGTTTAATTAAAATGCAGGCAAGATATTCAACCAGTACTGATTTTAATAATATTTCTGAAACGAAAGATGACCTTGCGAACAAAGGTCAGAATGGGTTAAATGATGAGAAAAGTAAACGAACTGCAGCTAAGCTTGCAACCAAACGAATCCATTCAATTTATAATTCATATTGGTTGATGAACTTGTGAAATTTAATTAGGGGTTATGGGCCGGGGGGTTAGTTGACCTTTTATTGTTTTGGTCTAAGTATAAATATATTCTTCATTTTTGATAGATTTCCATTTATATACGAGTTGAATCATTATAGACATTCAGTGCATGGAAGTGTTTATTTAATATATTTCCATTTATACACTGGGAGGAGGCGAGTTGAATCATTATAGACATTCAGTGCATGGAAGTGTTTATTTAATATGTGAGTTTTGTTTCTTATTTATTTATATTTTTTCTTTTGTTTTTTTTCTTTCTCTTTATGTGTTTAGTATTGTGATGTAAGTTAAGTTTTTTGTTTTTTTTTATTTATTTATTTTATTTTATTTTTTTTTTCCGTTGAGAAAGGCTCCCGGATGTGGGGCCGAAATATTCGGAGCTTTTGTGCATAATTAATTGTTTTGTATTTCACTGCTTTATAGAAAATTAAAACCCGTTTTTCTTGTTTAAAATTTTTTTTTTTGTTTTTAATGGAAAAGCAGTGTGGTCTAAGAAATTATTTGGGACATTGTATATATTGTTTGCGCTTAGAGGCTTAGATAACAGTTTGTTTGATAGCAATGAGGAACAAACACCCGATAAAATGGATGATTTAGATGTTATTGCTACGCAATTTTACAACGAAAGTTTTATTTATAAATAATTAATTGAGATATTTGCATGGTAAATTTTTATCAAATCATGTTATTGATTTGCGAATAACGTGGATTATATATATTTTTTTTTGTCGGAAATGGATTTTAGCCTCCACCCCTATATATACTAATTCAGGGTATATATTTGCACATTAGGGGGATGGGGTTGTATGAAGCGTATGTTAAATGTAATCCAGCTAGAATTTTTTCTCTGAACGTATTAATTTATTTTCTACTAGGCTAGTTATTGAAAATGTCGTCTGGTATAAATTTTAGGCCTATAAAACTGTATGTTAACGAGGTTTTTTCTATTAATTATAGTGGGAACGTGCTTTTATGCCTATATTTCTAGAGTTTATGACATTTCGAGGGTTTTATAATGGGGGGTCTATAGCCTAGTATAGATTAGTAATAAAATATATCCCCACTTAATTCTTTTTTTAGAAACAAAATTTCTTTAAAGCAGAATGACACATTGTCTTAATGATAAATATCTTTTTTTAAGTATTTAATTTGCCATACAATATTATTATAAATAAATAAAAGAGCCTAACATTGCATAAGAATTATCAAACTTTTAGCTAGTTGCAATGATAAACCCCCCTCCCCCTCCCCCCAAAAAAGTTGTAAAATCGTTTTTTTAAAGAAACTATAACTTAATTTCTTTTTAAGGATAATTTTAAAGAGTATGCCCCTCCCGCCGTCAAAAAGGCCCGAATGGAGAATCCCACACGTCCTTCAGTAATTAAATATATCGGACTTTCGATGTCCTATATGCAAGGCAAGAATACAAGGACCAATATGCATGAAAGCAAATTGACTAAGGACATGAGGATCTCGCAAAAAGAAAATAATTCGCGTTTTAAATTTATAGATATTTCCTTTAAATAGACTAGCAGTCAACAACGGCAAATTCTCCCTTTTTGGCACTATTGACAGAAATCTTCTATAAAATCTAGGAGGTTCTAGAAGTTTTACTGGTCTGGTTAATTCCGGTAACGAACGAAAGGATGTAATGGTCAAAGGGAATATTTTAGCAGTCCTATATCGGGTTACAAAATATACGCCAATGAACATTCAATGCACAAAAAAGTCAGTGTCAGTATTCTACTTGTTGGATACTAAAGTAACGAAATAATACTTGTTCTAATCTACGTAATATTCGTTGTCAACTTTCAATTACGGCTTGCCTGGATTTGGGTACTCGATAAGAAATGCAATACCCATATATCAGCATTAATCGTTCCCTTATCATACATTCCAGGAGCCAAAATTCTTGGAAATAACAGACTCGCATTAATGGATGGGATTCTTGGCTTTTCGTAAAATAAAAACCAGAATAAATCTGTAAAGTTTTATATTGTTGTTTAGAATGTTCCATATTCTAAACAGATACTACAATCAAAAATTTCACAGCTTTTGATTGTAGCGGTTATCAGATATGAAAAAAAGGAAAAAAACTACGAATGTATGATGCATAACATTGAAGGGTTTTCCTTAAATATGAATTAAATTTAAGTAAATTGAAGTTGAAACGTTGAATATATAACGAATAAAATTTTAGGCCAATAATCTCTATGTGTGTGTCAACGAGCTCTTAGACACATGAAAAAAAAAGAGAAGTTTACTTAATAAAACAGAGAATGGATGGATGGAAAATACTTTAGAAACAAATTTGGAGTACATATTTGCATTTTCTAGATAAATGGATGACAAAGTGTTATTTAAATTGTTTTTACAATATTTAAACTATTGTTTTTGGGGTTCCAGAAGTAAATAAACAAAAATTTATCATGAAGGGGGTGGAGCAGGTACGTACATAGGAATCTTTTAGGGGGGAAACAAATAAAAAGGGAAAATCTACTGGATAACATGAATAAGAAGTGCCCAGAAATTCAAAAGTTAGAATTTCGGAAGGGGGCCGGACCCGAGACCGTCATATGTATGTACTTTCCCTAGCATTGTGGTTCATATCTGTAATGTTTTATATTGTTGTTTATAGTGTCCCATGCAGTTTCGCAGCTTTTGATTGTAGCGGTTATCAGATATGAAAAAGGAAAAAAACTACGAATGTATGATGCATAACATTGAAGGGTTTTCCTTAAATATGAATTAAATTTAAGTAAATTGAAGTTGAAACGTTGAACGCTATAATGAATAAAATTTTAGGCCTATAAGCTGTGTGTGTATATTAACGAGCTTTTAGACACATCAAAAAAGAGAAGTAATATATATATATATATATATATATATATATATATATATATATATATATATATATATATATATATATAATATATATATATATATATATATATATATATAGTATATATATATATATATATATATATATATATATAATTGTGCATATCGCCTAATTTGTGCATGAATGTTTTGTGGTAGATATCCAATACATCAAGTTTGACGCATGTGCCACGCTGTAGCCACACTTGTTCAAAATGTCTATTCCTGGTAATTTCTGTGTACATTACCAGCGCTATATTCTCCACTTCTCCTAGGGAGACATTGTTTATAGCCTAGAACTGAAATACCTCTTTTACACTTTTCATTCAGCCATTCAACCTTCAGATAGGAAACAAATTAGGGATCAAATCTGAAGGCAATCAATATAGGCTGATTAAGCTATCGCTTTGCAAATACATTAGTAGCTGTAATTGAAAGGTCATGTTACCTCTCATAACTGTCAATATGACAACAATGGACTATTGTCATCTTTACTTTTAATCCAATTTTCGACTTTCAAAAAAAAGGTGATTTATGCACATTGAAAATTAGTGTCTATTTTCTTTATAGGTTGGAACGGATGTCGTATCATACACACTCTTTTCTGCCCCACCTGAAGAAACAAGTCATGAACTATGTGATTGCATTTACAAAATAGTTTTAATTGAAGCGCCAATGGAATTTCGTGATATTCAGATCGCCGTTGAAACACCACCACATATCAGTGAAGGGTACAGTAAATTTTGCTGGGGTGTTATGGTAGTGATAATTTAGATAGTATACCTTCTGACATTACTGACGACACGGAATGGGCAGATAATTTACTAGGAAAATATTTCAGTGTTGATAATAATTCTTTAGATGTAGACGCTAGTGCAGTTGAACAAAGCAATGAAGTTAGCTCAGAATACGATTTGCTAGAGAGCCATTTACATTGGTTGAGTCCTAACACCATACAGATTTTAGATAATTTTAGTCGTGATTTAAATGAGAATCCTTCTCCTACAGATTTAATGAATATAGCCCCATTTCAATCGAATTTAATTGAACAAGAAAATAAATGCGCATGGATTGATTCGCATAGTCCTAACGCATTGGAGGCTATGTTAAGCGAACTGGGGTTTTGACTCCACACACCAGACATATTGTTGAACAAAGCGGGGGAGGGGGAGGTAGTGATGATATATAACTCCCACCGCTACCAGAATTTCAGCAAACAAATTCAATTCTGAATAAGTCTTCACTGAAACCTTTGGTGATCTTTTTAATACACTGATGGCTAGGAATATTATAAGCGACCCTATACATATCATTCATACATATGTGGAAAAGATTCGAGCATGTCTTGAACACCAAATTCAACTGTGGGGAGGGCGAGACAACATTAAGGCCTCAATTGTTTTAAAAATATTCTATTTAAATGAAAATCACGGTGAGGTATATAATCATTATGTGGACATTGAAATGTTGGTGCTGTAACTAGACCCCGGCGCCGCGCCGGCGGATCGACCGAACGCCGCCGACGAGAGGCCCGGTCGAACGCCGCCGAAGTGTCGTAACGCCGCCGGCAGAGGCGGCGGCGTTCGGTCAACTTTAAATTTATTTTGCGCCAATTCATTATTGCGTCAACCGCAAAGTCAGGGCTTTTCCTTCTCGTGTGGTTGAGCATTTCGATTTTCCTGATTAGAAATCAAGCAGGGCTTGCACTATCCCCGAATTTTTGGGTATTTACCCGAAAAAAAAATTGGTTCCCCAAATCCCCGAAAATCACGCAATCACGGTGCCACCCCTAGCGATTTATCACCAGTGACTTTCTCTGCCAAATATTACGTTGCATACCATAATTCTTCACTACTCTCTTGTGCATTAATTTTCGTCTCTTTTGTTACTTTGCATAAAAACCAGACAAAAGCAATATGCAAATACAAATATTACAATATACATAGTTCTTAATATGTTGACAAAAAAAAGTATCGTCATTATGAAATGAGTTTAAATTATTTCGAATGCAGTTTCCCAATCGCTATTTCTTACATCATTCGTAGTCAAGAATTTTATTTTCAAGTTGAATAGAATTATAGAACGCAGTCACTACCATACAGCTTCAGCCTTCAGTTGGATTTTGAAATTGACAGCCGACAGATTGTTTCTACAGCTGAATTGTAAGTTTGCAGATTTTTTTTGCTGTTTTTAGATAAGATTTTCTTAATATTTAATACTCAATTGTTGAACGCCTGATAGAGAATACAATCTTCTTTCTGAAACATTTTTACTCCCCCCCCCCAAAAAAAAAACGTTCTATTGAGACAAAATTTAGCTATAGACTAAGCTATTTACAAGGTTAGGGAATTAAAGATCGAACCGGAAGTTACCCCAGAAATATGATTTATAAATAAATTGTAAATTATTGCTTGTAGGGGGGGGGGATAGGGGGCTATCATTTTCAAATGGTAATACCTCATTTTTGTTTTGAAAGCAGGGATGCCAAGAAGATCATTATTTTTTTCATTTAAAATGGAGACAGAAGAAAATGATATAAAATTCCCTGGGAAACCATTGAAATATTTTGATAAACCCAGGGCCCCCCATTAGGACTTGTTCATTGTCCTGGGTATTTTGCGATTTCTCATAGGTTACTGGCCTAATTTGGCTTTTGTGTGTGCTCCCTTTTAATTAGATTCTTTGGATCTTATTGAAAGCCACGGCAAATCTATGACTCGGTGTTCCAATAATTTGAGGTATATCTGAATAATTTCGACATTTTTATTGTTGTCTTTGTACCCCTTTACTCATTCCCTCAATTATTTTTCAAGGAACACTAAGCTGTTTAACGGTATTTTGCGTGTTTGTTTGCACCATATAATGACCTAGTTAATTAGTAAGTAAATTATTAGTAGAGGTCTAAGTACCATTTTGATTGAGCCCCTAGGAATCTCCATGTTATTTGCTTGAAGCTATAGGAATCTCCATGTTATTTGCTTGAAGCTATAGGAATCTCCATGTTATTTGCCGAGACAATGGATGTGCTTGCCTTATGTTCCTTGGTGTCTTTCCAGAGCATGTACTTATGGATTTGGGTGGATTATGTTCCCTCCCATGCTATTATAAGGGCTTATGTTCCCTCCCATGCTATTTTAAGGGTTTATGTCCCCTTCCATACTATTCTATATTCCTTCCATTGTTATTCTATGGGACCTCTACACGTGATTAAAACACGTTATGAAACTACGTGCTATTTGCTTATGCCCCGCTGGTACCATTCCAAACGAGCGGGGATTCCCCACCTGTTCCTAAACATTGCCAAAAAAATAGCAGTATGAACGGGGATTCCCCCGACAAGTTTGTTTCAACTCCAAGTTTTTCAACCAGAGTGTTTTTGAGCCAACATCCGTTGAGAATTGTTTGATTGATATTTGCAAAAAAGGGTAAGGGATTTGCGGATTGGAGTGTAACTCGAGAGTAGTTTATTATTAAAAAATTGGATGCTACAATCAGAATTGTTTGATTGACATTTGCAAAAAAGGGTAAGGGATTTGCGAATTGGATGGTATGAAGGTGAAAAAAAACGAAAAAAAGGGTTAAACTGATTATCAGTTAAGGTAACCCCTCGGAGTTGTTAACTCAGGCAATTTGTTACAACATTAATCTCTGAAAATAGTTAATGATGATAGAATGACATTGTGAGTTGACCTAGCTTTACCTCTCGATATGTTCTGTATAATACACAAGTTGTGTTTGAACAGTGTTGTCAGTTTAAAATAAGGTCCAACGTTATAGTATACTAAAAAGTTGATACTAAGAGAGATGCAGATGGCAAGAAAATAATTTTAATAATGAAATTCAGAACAAAACTTAGAAATCCTTGCAAATCAAGTAGTAAGGTGTATGTGAGTACGAACCATCAAGGATCATAAGCACCAACGACCCTAACCAGCAGAGACATCAACCCCCCAAAGGTCCCCTACCCTCAAACTCAAAGGGTCCCCCTCCCCTCCAACTTTTTGCCCCCCCCCCCCCCATTTTTTTACATGTCTTCGAATGAGATGAAACATACTTAAATTCAGTAGTGTTTTGTCGTGGTTTACCTTGTCACAGTTACATTCTCTTGATTTTTCAAAGTTCATTTTGGATTTCTTTCATTGAAATGCAAGAGTTGGAATATTTCAGTAGTGTTTTGTCGTGGTTAACTAATTTCATTCCTTGAAATGCAAGAGTTGGAATATTTCAGTAGTGTTTTGTCGTGCTTTACCTTGTCACAGTTACATTTTCTTGATTTTTTCAAAGTTCATTTTAGATTTCTTTCGTTGAAATGCAAGAGTTGGAATATTTCAGTAGTGTTTTGTTGTGCTTTACCTTATCACAGTTACATTCTCTTGATTTTTCAAAGTTCATTTTGATTTTCTTTCGTGAAATGCAAGAGTTGGAATATTTCAGCAGTGTTTTGTCGTGGTTTACTATTGTTGTGCTTTACCTTGTCACAGTTACATTCTCTTGATTTTTCAAAGTTCATTTTGATTTTTTTTCGTGAAATGCAAGAGTTGGAATATTTCAGTAGTGTTTTGTCGTGGTTTACTAATTTCTTTCCTTGAAATGCAAGAGTTGGAATATTTCAGTAGTGTTTCGTCGTGGTTTACCTTGTCACAGTTACATTCTCTTGATTTTTCAAAGTTCATTTTTGGATTTCTTTCGTTGAAATGCAAGAGTTGGAATATTTCAGTAGTGTTTTGTCGTGGTTTACCTCGTCACAGTTACATACTCTTGATTTTTCAAAGTTTATTTTGAATTTATTTCGTGAAATGCAAGAGTTGGAATATTTCAATAGTGTTTTATCGTGGTTTACCTTGTCACAGTTACGTTCTCTTGATTTTTCAAAGTTCATTTTGGATTTCTTTCCTTGAAATGCAAGAGTTGGAATATTTCAGTAGTGTTTTGTCGTGGTTTACCTTGTCACTGTTACATTCTCATGATTTTTCAAAGTTCATTTTGAATTTCTTTCCTTGAAATGCAAGAGTTGGAATATTTCAGTAGTGTTTTGTCATGGTTTACCTTGTCACAGTTACATTCTCTTGATTTTTCAAAGTTCATTTTGGATTTCTTTCGTTGAAATGCAAGAGTTGGAATATTTCAGTAGTGTTTTGTCGTGGTTTACCTTGTCACAGTTACATTCTCTTGACTTTTCAAAGTTCATTTTGAATTTATTTTGTGAAATGCAAGAGTTGGAATATTTCAGTAGTGATTTGTTGTGGTTTACCTTGTCACAGTTACATTCTCTTGATTTTTCAAAGTTCATTTTGGATTTTTACATTCTCTTGATTTTTCAAAGTTCATTTTGATTTTCTTTCGTGAAATGCAAGAGTTGGAATATTTCAGTAGTGTTTTGTCGTGGTTTACTATTGTTGTGCTTTACCTTGTCACAGTTACATTCTCTTGATTTTTCAAAGTTCATTTTGATTTTCTTTCGTGAAATGCAAGAGTTGGAATATTTCAGTAGTGTTTTGTCGTGGTTTACTAATTTCTTTCCTTGAAATGCAAGAGTTGGAATATTTCAGTAGTGTTTCGTCGTGGTTTACCTTGTCACAGTTACATTCTCTTGATTTTTCAAAGTTCATTTTGGATTTCTTTCGTTGAAATGCAAGAGTTGGAATATTTCAGTAGTGTTTTGTCGTGGTTTACCTTGTCACAGTTACATTCTCTTGATTTTTTCAAAGTTCATTTTGAATTTATTTCGTGAAATGCAAGAGTTGGAATATTTCAATAGTGTTTTATCGTGGTTTACCTTGTCACAGTTACGTTCTCTTGATTTTTCAAAGTTCATTTTGGATTTCTTTCCTTGAAATGCAAGAGTTGGAATATTTCAGTAGTGTTTTGTCGTGGTTTACCTTGTCACTGTTACATTCTCATGATTTTTCAAAGTTCATTTTGAATTTCTTTCCTTGAAATGCAAGAGTTGGAATATTTCAGTAGTGTTTTGTCATGGTTTACCTTGTCACAGTTACATTCTCTTGATTTTTCAAAGTTCATTTTGGATTTCTTTCGTTGAAATGCAAGAGTTGGAATATTTCAGTAGTGTTTTGTCATGGTTTACCTTGTCACAGTTACACTCTCTTGATTTTTCAAAGTTCATTTTGGATTTCTTTCGTTGAAATGCAAGAGTTGGAATATTTCAGTAATGTTTTGTTTATGGTTTACCTTGTCACAGTTACATTCTCTTGATTTTTCAAAGTTCATTTTGATTTTCTTTCGTGAAATGCAAGAGTTGGAATATTTCAGTAGTGTTTTGTCGTGGTTTACCTTGTCACAGTGACATTCTCTTGATTTTTCAAAGTTCATCTTGAATTTCTTTCGTGAAATTCAAGAGTTGGAATATTTCAGTAGTGTTTTGTCGTGGTTTACCTTGTCACAGTTACATTCTCTTGATTTTTCAAAGTTCATTTTGGATTTCTTTCGTTGAAATGCAAGAGTTGGAATATTTCAGTAGTGTTTTGTCGTGGTTTACCTTGTCACAGTTACATTCTCTTGACTTTTCAAAGTTCATTTTGAATTTATTTCGTGAAAGGCAAGATTTGGAATATTTCAGTAGTGATTTGTTGTGGTTTACCATGTCAAAGTTACATTCTCTTGATTTTTCAAAGTTCATTTTAGATTTTTACATTCTCTTGATTTTTCAAAGTTTATTTTGCATTTCTTTCGTGAAATGCAAGAGTTGGAATATTTCAGTAGTGTTTTGTTGTGGTTTACCATATCACAGTTACATTCTCTTGATTTTTGAAACTTCATTTGAATTTCTTTCGTGAAATGCAAGAGTTGGAATATTTCAATAGTGTTTTATCGTGGTTTATCTTGTCACAGTTACATTCTCTTGATTTTTTCAAAGTTCATTTTGAATTTCTTTCATGAAATGCAAGAGTTGGAATATTTCAATAGTGTTTTATCGCGGTTTACCTTGTCACAGTTACATTCTCTTGATTTTTCAAAGTTCATTTTGAATTTCTTTCCTTGAAATGCAAGAGTTGGAATATTTCAGTAGTGTTTTGTCGTGGTTTACCTTGTCACAGTTACATTCTCTTGATTTTTCAAAGTTCATTTTGAATTTTTTTTCTTGAAATGCAAGAGTTGGAATATTTCAGTAGTGTTTTGTCATGGTTTACCTTGTCACAGTTACATTCTCTTGATTTTTCAAAGTTCATTTTTGGATTTCTTTCGTTGAAATGCAAGAGTTAGAATATTTCAGTAGTGTTTTGTTATGGTTTACCTTGTCACAGTTACATTCTCTTGAGTTTTCAAAGTTCATTTTGGATTTCTTTCCTTGAATTGGAAGAGTTGGAATATTTCAGTAGTGTTTTGTCGTGGTTTACCTTGTCACAGTTACATTCTTTTGATTTTTCAAAGTTCATTTTGGATTTTTACATTCTCTTGATTTTCAAAGTTCATTTTGAATTCTTTCATTGAAATGCAAGAGTTGGAATATTTCAGTAGTGTCTTGTTGTGATTTACCTTCTCACTGTTACATTCTCTTGATTTTTCAAAGTTCATTTTGGATTTCTTTCGTTGAAATGCAAGAGTTGGAATATTTCAGTAGTGTTTTGTTGTGCTTTACCTTGTCACAGTTACATTCTCTTGATTTTTCAAAGTTCATTTTGAATTTCTTTCGTTGAAATGCAAGAGTTGGAATATTTCAGTAGTGTTTTGTTGTGCTTTTCCTTGTCACTGTTACATTCTCTTGATTTTTCAAAGTTCATTTTGGATTTCTTTCGTTGAAATGCAAGAGTTGGAATATTTCAGTAGTGTTTTGTTGTGCTTTACCTTGTCACAGTTACATTCTCTTGATTTTTCAAAGTTCATTTTGGATTTTTACACTCTCTTGATTTTTCAAAGTTCATTTTGAATTTCTTTCGTTGAAATGCAAGAGTTGGAATATTTCAGTAGTGTTTTGTTGTGCTTTACCTTGTCACAGTTACATTCTCTTGATTTTTCAAAGTTCATTTTGAATTTCTTTCGTTGAAATGTAAGAGTTGGAATATTTTAGTAGTGTCTTGTTGTGCTTTACCTTGTCACTGTTACATTCTCTTGATTTTTCAAAGTTCATTTTGGATTTCTTTCGTTGAAATGCAAGAGTTGGAATATTTCAGAAGTGTTTTGTTGTGCTTTACCTTGTCACAGTTACATTCTCTTGATTTTTCAAAGTTCATTTTGAATTTCTTTCGTGAAATGCAAGAGTTGGAATATTTCTGTAGTGTTTTGTCGTGATTTTATATTGTCACAGTTACATTCTCTTGATTTTTCAAAGCTGATTTTTGGATTTCTATCGTTGAAATGCAAGAGTTGGAATATTTCAGTAGTGTTTTGTTATGGTTTACCTTGTCACAGTTACATTGTCTTGATTTTTCAAAGTTCATTTTGAATTTCTTTCTTGAAATGCAAGAGTTGGAATCTTTCAGTAGTGTTTTGTCGTGGTTTACCTTGTCACAGTTACATTCTCTTGATTTTTCAAAGCTCATTTTTGGATTTCTATCGTTGAAATGCAAGAGTTGGAATATTTCAGTAGTGTTTTGTTATGGTTTACCTTGTCACAGTTATATTCTCTCGATTTTTCAAAGTTCATTTTGACTTTCTTTCGTTGAAATGCAAGAGTTGGAATGTTTTAGTAGTGTTTTGTTATGGTTTACCTTGTCACAGTTACATTCTCTTGATTTTTCAAAGTTCATTTTGAATTTCTTTCATTGAGATGCAAGAGTTGGAATATTTCAGTAGTGTTTTGTCGTGGTTTACCATGTCACAGTTACATTCTCTTGATTTTTCAATGTTCATTTTGGATTTCTGTCGTTGAAATGCAAGAGCTGGAATATTCCAGTAGTGTTTTGTCATGGTTTACCATGTCAGAGTTACATTCTCTTGATTTTTCAAAGGTTATTTTGAATTTCTTTCATTGAAATACAAGAGTTGGATTATTTCAGTAGTGTTTTGTCGTGGTTTACCTTGTCACAGTTACATTTTCTTAATTTTTTAAAGTTCATTTTGAATTTCTTTCGTTGAAATGCAAGAGTTGGAATATTTCAGTAGTGTTTTGTTGTGGTTTACCTTGTCACACTTACATTCTCTTGATTTTTCAACGTTCATTTTGGATTTATTTTGTTGAAATGCAAGAGTTGGAATATTTCAGTAGTGTTTTGTCATGGTTTACCTTGTCACAGTTACATTCTCTTAATTTTTCAAAGTTCATTTTGAATTTCTTTCGTTGAAATGCAAGAGTTGGAATATTTCAGTAGTGTTTTGTTGTGCTTTACCTTGTCACGGTTACATTCTCTTGATTTTTAAAAGTTCATTCGTCTTAGTTTTTAACGATGCTCCTTATTTCTAGTTAAAAATGCTTATTTTTTAATTTCATTGGGAGGAAAAGTCAAAGTCTAACATAAAGAACAAGGTATTTTGGAGGGGGTAACTCACTTCATATACGGGGTAATTTCCATTCGTCTTTACACAGAGAGACGACACACACAAAGTGACGACTTACACATTTTTCAATGTGTCAAAGGCAGAGCAATTTTTTAATAAATTCCACTATTTAATGACCCCCTTCGGCGCGCCGAAGGGGGTCATTAAATAATAAACCATGACAAAACACTACTTAAATATTCCAACTCTTGCAATTCAACAAAATAAATCCAAAATGAACTTTGAAAAATTAAGAGAATGTAACTGTGACAAGGTAAACCACGACAAAACACTACTGAAATACTCCAACTCTTGCAATTCAACAAAATAAATCCAAAATGAACGTTGAAAAATCAAGAGAATGTAAGTGTGACAAGGTAAACCACAACAAAACACTACTGAAATAATCCAACTCTTGCATTTCAATGAAAGAAATTCAAAATTAACTTTGAAAAATCATGAGAATGAAACTGTGACAAGATAAACCACGACAAAACACTACTGAAATAATCCAACTCTTGCATTTCAATGAAAGAAATTCAAAATGAACTTTAAAAAATTAACAGAATGTAACTGTGACAAGGTAAACCACGACAAAACACTACTGAAATAATCCAACTCTTGCATTTCAATGAAAGAAATTCAAAATGAACTTTGAAAAATCAAGAGAATGTAACTCTGACATGGTAAACCATGACAAAACACTACTGAAATATTCCAGCTCTTGCATTTCAACGAAAGAAATCCAAAATGAACATTGAAAAATCAAGAGAATGTAACTATGACAAGGTAAACCATAACAAAACACTAATGAAATATTCCAACACTTGCATTTCAACGATAGAAATCCAAAAATGAGCTTTGAAAAATCAAGAGAATGTAACTGTGACAAGGTAAACCACGACAAAACACTAATGAAATATTCCAACTCTTGCATTTCACGAAAGAAATTCAAAATAAACATTGAAAAATCAAGAGAATGTAACTGTGACAAGGTAAAGCAAAACAAAACACTACTGAAATATTCCAACTCTTGCATTTCAACGAAAGAAATCCAAAATGAACTTTGAAAAATCAAGAGAATGTAACAGTGACAAGGTAAAGCACAACAAGACACTACTAAAATATTCCAACTCTTATATTTCAACGAAAGAAATTCAAAATGAACTCTGAAAAATCAAGAGAATGTAACTGTGAAAAGGTAAAGCACAACAAAACACTACTGAAATATTCCAACTCTTGCATTTCAACGAAAGAAATCCAAAATGAACTTTGAAAAATCAAGAGAATGTAACAGTGACAAGGTAAATCACAACAAGACACTACTGAAATATTCCAACTCTTGCATTTCAATGAAAGAAATTCAAAATGAACTTTGAAAAATCAAGAGAATGTAAAAATCCAAAATGAACTTTGAAAAATCAAGAGAATGTAACTGTGACAAGGTAAACCACTACAAAACACTACTGAAATATTCCAACTCTTCCATTTCAAGGAAAGAAATCCAAAATGAGCTTTGAAAAATCAAGAGAATGTAACTGTGACAAGGTAAAGCACAACAAAACACTACTGAAATATTCCAACTCTTGCATTTCAACGAAAGAAATCCAAAATGAACTTTGAAAAATCAAGAGAATGTAACAGTGACAAGGTAAAGCACAACAAGACACTACTGAAATATTCCAACTCTTGCATTTCAACGAAAGAAATTCAAAATGAACTTTGAAAAATCAAGAGAATGTAACTGTGACAAGGTAAAGCACAACAAGACACTACTGAAATATTCCAACTCTTGCATTTCAACGAAAGAAATTCAAAATGAACTTTGAAAAATCAAGAGAATGTAACTGTGACAAGGTAAAGCACAACAAAACACCACTGAAATATTCCAACTCTTGCATTTCAACGAAAGAAATCCAAAATGAACTTTGAAAAATCAAGAGAATGTAACAGTGACAAGGTAAAGCACAACAAGACACTACTGAAATATTCCAACTCTTGCATTTCAACGAAAGAAATTCAAAATGAACTTTGAAAAATCAAGAGAATGTAACTGTGACAAGGTAAAGCACAACAAAACACTACTGAAATATTCCAACTCTTGCATTTCAACGAAAGAAATCCAAAAAAAAACTTGGAAAAATCAAGAGAATGTAACAGTGACAAGGTAAATCACAACAAGACACTACTGAAATATTCCAACTCTTGCATTTCAATGAAAGAAATTCAAAATGAACTTAGAAAAATCAAGAGAATGTAAAAATCCAAAATGAACTTTGAAAAATCAAGAGAATGTAACTGTGACAAGGTAAACCACTACAAAACACTACTGAAATATTCCAACTCTTCCATTTCAAGGAAAGAAATCCAAAATGAACTTTGAAAAATCAAGAGAATGTAACTGTGAAAAGGTAAACCATAACAAAACACGACTGAAATATTCCAACTCTTGCATTTCAACGAAAGAAATCCAAAAATGAACTTTGAAAAATCAAGAGAATGTAACTGTGACAAGGTAAACCATGACAAAACACTACTGAAATATTCCAACTCTTGCATTTCAAGGAAAGAAATTCAAAATGAACTTTGAAAAATCAAGAGAATGTAACTGTGACAAGGTAAAGCACAACAAGACACTACTGAAATATTCCAACTCTTGCATTTCAACGAAAGAAATTCAAAATGAACTTAGAAAAATCAAGAGAATGTAACTGTGACAAGGTAAAGCACAACAAAACACTACTGAAATATTCCAACTCTTGCATTTCAACGAAAGAAATCCAAAATGAACTTTGAAAAATCAAGAGAATGTAACAGTGACAAGGTAAAGCACAACAAGACACTACTGAAATATTCCAACTCTTGCATTTCAACGAAAGAAATTCAAAATGAACTTTGAAAAATCAAGAGAATGTAACTGTGACAAGGTAAAGCACAACACAACACTACTGAAATATTCCAACTCTTGCATTTCAACGAAAGAAATCCAAAAAAAAACTTGGAAAAATCAAGAGAATGTAACAGTGACAAGGTAAATCACAACAAGACACTACTGAAATATTCCAACTCTTGCATTTCAATGAAAGAAATTCAAAATGAACTTTGAAAAATCAAGAGAATGTAAAAATCCAAAATGAACTTTGAAAAATCAAGAGAATGTAACTGTGACAAGGTAAACCACTACAAAACACTACTGAAATATTCCAACTCTTCCATTTCAAGGAAAGAAATCCAAAGTGAACTTTGAAAAATCAAGAGAATGTAACTGTGAAAAGGTAAACCATAACAAAACACGACTGAAATATTCCAACTCTTGCATTTCAACGAAAGAAATCCAAAAACGAACTTTGAAAAATCAAGAGAATGTAACTGTGACAAGGTAAACCATGACAAAACACTACTGAAATATTCCAACTCTTGCATTTCAAGGAAAGAAATTCAAAATGAACTTTGAAAAATCAAGAGAATGTAACTGTGACAAGGTAAACCACGACAAAACACTACTGAAATATTCCAACTCTTCCATTTCAAGGAAAGAAATCCAAAATGAACTTTGAAAAATCAAGAGAATGTAACTGTGAAAAGGTAAACCATAACAAAACACGACTGAAATATTCCAACTCTTGCATTTCAACGAAAGAAATCCAAAAATGAACTTTGAAAAATCAAGAGAATGTAATATAATAAAGAACGACCTCTTGCCTAGACTAAATTTTATACGCCACTTAATTATTATAGTATAGGTTAGTAATTCCACAGATAGCTTGGCACTGGAACATCGTAGAGAGTTGTTCAATGGCTCATTTTAATCCGGGTTGCAGCGGTAGCTAGCAACCTAGTAAGAGACGATCACGCCCCATAGTAAAAACTAATGTATAAAACCAATAACTCCTAAAAAAAAGTCAGATCAAAATAAAAAGAGCACCATTTGAGAACTGCCTTGTCCGAAACCCCTGTATAAGAAACTTTCTGTCCCTTGGCTTGAACAGCAAGGGAAATATATTGGCTTGAAAATCAAGAAAAGTGGCGGCTACTAAAACATTCTGCCTTAAAGGCATATTTTTTTTTCTTTCTTCTTTTCCACAGATAGCGTGGCTTGAAGTTATATTAATCCAGGTTGCAGCGGTAATTAGCATCTGGGTTGCAGCGGTAGCTAGCAACCTAGTAAGAGACGATCACTTCCAATGTTAAGAAATATAAAAACCCAAAGCTCCTAAAAAAGGAGTCAGATCAAAACAAAAAGTACACCATTAGAACCGCCTTGTATGAAACCCCTGTATAGTAAACTTTCTGTTATTTGGCTTAAACAGCAAGGGAAATATATTGGCTTCAAAATCAAGAAAAGTGGCAGCTACTACAACATTCTGCCTAGACGGCATATTTTTTTCTTTTTTTCTTTTTTCTTCTTTTCCACAGATAGCTTGGCACTGGAACATCGTAGAGAGTTGTTCAATGGCTCATTTTAAAGTAAATTAATTGGGTTAAAAACCTTTTGTAACTAAAATAAAATATTTATAAGAGAGAATAAATTTTTTCACTAAAAACTGTATTTTTGATGTCTTTTCATACTGCAGTCTTTTCAAAAATATTTGAATTTTGAAGCAATCAAACAGTTCATGGTAATGAACTTTATAGTAATAATAGCAACTTGTCTCAATAGTAACCGAAACTCTAAAGAACGAAATTTTGATACCAATAGATACATCAAAGCAAACAGTTCGTGATAACGAACTGTATGTTGTATAGTAAGAGCAACTCGTCTCAATAGTAAAACTTGCTACATCTAGTTCCTTCTGTAATTATAAAGATAAAATATTTTTTTAATAGTTCCGGTTTGCAGCGGTAGCTAGGAACCTAATTAAAAGAGATCATTCTTCGAATGAACATACCATTGTATATATTGGACTTAGTTAGCTAATCGATTCCTTGAAAAAAAATCTTATTTTTCAACTGAAACTAGAATAATTCCTGAAAATTTTATACAAAATAATTTTATTTAGCTGCAAAGTGTAAAAATATTTACGGTGTCTGATCCGGGTTGCAGCGGTAGCTAGCAACCTAGTAAGAGACGATCACGTCCAATGTTAAGAAATATAAAAACCCATAGTTCCTAAAAAAGGAGTCAGATCAAAACAAAAAGTACACCATTAGAACCGCCTTGTCCGAAACCCCTTTATAGGAAACTTTCTGTCCCTTGGCTTGAACAGCAAGGGAAATATATTGGCTTGAAAATCAAGAAAATTGACTTTAACCACGTTATTCTCCCCAAACGGGATATTTTTTTCTTTTTTTTTCTCTTTTCTTTGTATCCAGAGATAGCTTGGCACTGGAACATCGTAGAGGGTTGTTCAATAGCTCATTTTAAAGGAAATTAATTGGTTTAAAAATCTATAGTAACTAAAATAAATTATTTCTAAAAGAGAATAAATTTTTCCACCAAAAACTGTGTTTTTGATGCAGTGACGTCATAATTACTATATAAGAAACGTCAAAACTGTAAATGGTCTCATTCATGAATACATAATGGCTAGATCAAAGCAAGCTACACGCAAGTTAAAAAATCAGTACTAAAAAATCAAGAAAAGTGGCAGCTACTACAACATTCTGCCTAAACGGGATATTTTTTTCTCTTTTCTTTGTTTCCAGAGATAGCTTGGCACTGGAACATCGTAGATAGTTGTTCAATAGCTCATTTTAAAGGAAATTACAGTAAAGAACGAACCTTAGCCCATAGTAGCAGAAATAAGAATATCTAGGTTGCAGCGGTAGCTAGCAACCTATTAATTACATAGTGCGGGTTGCAGTGGTAGCTAGCAACCTCGTAAGAAACGCCAAATTAAAAGATGATCATTAGAAGAACAAACCATTGCTTATATTGGACTTAGCTGCCTGATTCTTTTAGGTTCGTCTCTTACTATTTCAAAGAAGAAAAAGCCGTAGGCTTTTTCCTGTTTGTAATAATACATTAAAAGATAACCATATGTGACGTAATAAGTGAATGCAATATTTATACACGTTCTTTCGACAAGTATTGCATTAAACAACGTTGACTATACAAAGAGATATGACAAGAGTGAAGTTACATTGTACTGTAGAAAACGTGACCCTGACTTTGCAGTTAATCAAGATCAATATACAGTGAATCCAAATGATTTACCAGCATTAGTGGTTCACGACAGTTGCCTATACACCGATGAAGAAATCTAAATTGAAGATTTAAAGACATTGTTGTATATATATATCCATTTTATTGATAAACAAATTCACAAACATTTTTTAAGCACTTTACTCTTAGGGCACCTTTCTCAATTTGATGTATTTTCATGGTTTCGATGAAATTGATTTACATAATCGAGGGGAATTATTGATTCACGAAAGGTGAGAGAATTTTTGAGAACTTGATTTACATAATAGCTAGGGGAATTATTGATTTACGAAAAGGGGAATAAAGAAACAAGTATAGCTTCTTTGATCTTAGGTCTGAGGGATAAACGCTCTTTAGGTTAGAGAGAAAAATTAATATTTTATTTTTAGATAAGGCTTCGTTGATCTTTAGTGTCAGGAATTAGAAATGACATCACTTGTTATCTTGGATTTATGCGGGAGTCTAAAGAGATAGAAATTTTATTTTTAAATACCTACGCAACTAGACTAAAAATGAAGATATTTATGCACGGTTTCAACTAGCTATGGCTAAGTTTGCTAAAGACAAGCTATTTTCTTGCGAAAACACACAAAATCAGAAAAAATGTTCAATGTTCCTTTAGTACCTACGCAATTAGACTAAAAATGAAGATATTTATGCACAGTTTCAACTAGCTATGGATAAGTTTGCTAAAGACAAGCTATTTTCTTGCGAAAACACACAAAATCAGAAAAAATGTTCAATGTTCCTTTAGTACCTACGCAATTAGACTAAAAATGAAGATATTTATGCTACATCTTACTAGGTTGCTAGCTACCGCTGCAACCCGGATAGTAAGAGACGATCACGTCCAATGTTAAGAAATATAAAAACCCATAGTTCCTAACAAAGGAGTCAGATCAAAACAAAAAGTACACCATTAGAACCGCCTTGTCTGAAACCCCTGTATAGGAAAACTTACTGCCCTTGGCTTGAACAGCAAAGGAAATATATTGGCTTGAAAATCAAGAAAATTGACTTTACCACGTTATTCTCCACAAACGGGATATTTTTTTATTTTTCTTTTTTCTTTTCCACAGATAGCTTGGCACTGGAACATCGTAGAGGGTTGTTCAATAGCTCATTTTAAAGGAAATTAATTGGGTTAAAAATCTATAGTAACTAAAATAAATTATTTCTAAAAGAGAATAAATTTTTCCACCAAAAACTGCATTTTCGATGTCTTTTCACACTGCAGTCTTTCAAACATAATCGTATACCAGCGGTAAGATTTGAACCCACGCCTCCGAAGAGACTGGTGGCTAATTACATTAAAGACGATCATTGGAATAACAAACAATTGCATACATTGGAATTAGTTAGCTACTTGATTGTTTGAGGTTCGTCTCTTACTATTTCAAAGAAGAAAAAGCCTTAGGCTTTTTCCTGTTTGTAATCAGTTTATTATCCGGGTTGCAGCGGTAGCTAGAAACTTACATAAAGGATCTATAATAAAGAACCACCTTTGCCTAACTAAATTTTATACGCCACTTAATTATAGTATAGGTTAGTAATTCCACAGATAGCTTGGCAATGGAACATCGTAGAGAGTTGTTTAATGGCTCATTTAAATATAATAAAGATCAAACTCTTCCCTATACTAACTTGCATACGCAACTTCACTATAGTTAAGATGACAGTATTTATATTTTTACATTAAAAGACGTTCGTTGAAATAACAAACCATTCCATACATTGGACTTAGTTAGCTACTTGATTGTTTGAGTTTCGTCTCTTAATATTTAAAAGAAGAAAAAGCCGTAGGCTTTTTCCTGTTTGTTATTTATAATAAAGAACGACCTCTTCCCTATACTAAATTTTATATGCCACTTAATTATAGATAAGGTTTTCCGGGTTGTCCGGGTTGCAGCGGTAGTTAGCAATCCGGGTTGCAGTGGTAGCTAGCAACCTAGTAAGAGACGATCACGTCCAATGTTAAGAAATATAAAGACCCATAGTTCCTAACAAAGGAGTCAGATCAAAACAAAAAGTACACCATTAGAACCGCCTTGTTCGAAACCCCTGTAGAGGAAACTTTCTGTCCCTTGGCTTGAACAGCAAGGGAAATATATTGGCTTGAAAATCAAGAAAAGTGGCAGCTACTACAACAGTCTGCCTAAACGGGATATTTTTTTCTTTCTTTTTTTCTTTTTTCTTTTCTACAGATAGCTTGGCACTGGAACATCGTAGAGGGTTGTTCAATAGCTCATTTTAAAGGAAATTAATTGGGTTAAAAACCTTTTGTAACTAAAATAAATTATTTCTAAAAGAGAATAAATTTTTTCCACCAAAAACTGCATTTTTGATGTCTTTTCACACTGCAGTCTTTCAAACATAATCGTATACCAGCGGTAAGATTTGAACCCACGCCTCCGAAGAGACTGGTGGCTAACACCAGTGCCTTGGACCACTTGGCCAGGCTGCCTCTCATAAATAACTATATATGTGAATCTGGGTTCCAGCAGTAGCTAGCAATCTAGTAAGAGACGATCAGTCCAATGATAAGAAATGTAACAAAACTCCTAAAAATAGAGTCAAATCAAAACAAAAGTACATCATTAGAATTACCTTGTCTGAAACCCTACTAGATAAATAATAAATGTCGTCATAGTTTTATATTAGAGCTATGACGTGAATAGAAAAACACGAAATTATATTGTTGTTTCTGAAGACATCATGAAATAATATCATTGCGCTATGACGTCATCATGAAATAAATCATTACGCCGTGACGGCATAATTACTATATAAGAAGCGTCAGAACTGTAAATGTTCTCATTCATAATTACATAATGGTTTCAATCAAGCAAGCTGCATGCAAGTTAAAAAAATAGTACTACACAAACAACAGAGATAGTATCTTGAAAAGAGAAAAGCAAAGGTATTCAACCGACCAGGCGTATCGAGAAGTAAAAATTGAGAGAGCAAAACAAAAGATCAAGGAGCGTTATCACAATGATGAAGATTACCGAATCAAATATAAGAAAAAAGAAAAGCAAAGGTATTCAACCGTCCAGGTGTATCGAGAAGTAATCCTAGTAAGAGACGATCACGTCACATACTGAGAAATACAATAACCCGTAACTCCTAAAATTAGTGTCAGATCGAAACGTAAAGTACACCATTAAAACCACCTTGTCCAAAACTCACAGTCTCTACATAGGAAACTTACACTCTCTTGTCTGGAACAACGAAGAAAATATGTTGGCTTTAAAAACAAGAAAAGTGGCTTGATCTATGATATTCTGAATCGACGGTATCTTTTTTTCCTTTTATTTCCTTCCGGCTTGCTTGGCACTGGAAAATCATAGAAAGCTGTTTAATGACTTATTTTAAAGAAAATTGCTACATTTAGTGCCTTTTGTAATTAAAAGATTTGCATAAAGTATCGATATAGTTCATTATAAATGAGGACTATGTAAGTTTTATCGGATACAGCTGAAACCTAGTAAAGAACAAACAGCGGCACATAGTGGCTAAAGGTTAAGATAATACAAGCATCTTTTGAAAAGTTGCTTATTTGGAATATAGTGCCTTACTAAGGATCATCTCTTACTATTCCAACTAAGAGAAAGCCATAGGTTTTTTCCTGTTGGATCGTAGTTTTATCATTTTATCGGATATCCAGGTTGCAGCGGTAGCTAGCTGTAACATATTAAGAAGCGATCACGTCCAATACTAAGAAATGTAATAGCCCATAACTCCTGAAAATAGTGTCGGATCAAACAAGAAGTACACTATTAGAATCGACTTTTCCGAAACCCCTATATAGGAAATTTACCGTCCCTTGGATTCAATAATGAGGAAAATTAATTGGTTTGAAAAACAAGATAAGTTGCTTTAACTACGATATTTTACATACATCTCTTTTCCTCCTCAGATAGCTTGACACTGGAGCATCGTAGAGAGCTGTTTAATGGCTCATTTTAAAGAAAATTGATGTGGTTAAAAATCTTCTGTAATTAAAAAAATTAATTTTTAAATAGAAATCAATTTTTTACGTAAAACTGTATTTCTTACGCACAAGATTGATCAATGATGTCATAATTGTAGGTTGTAGCCAGGCCGTATCTTAAAAAACAAATTAAGAAAAAGCCATAGGCTTTACGTGTTTGTAATTTTGTGATACTAGACCAATAAGGGCAGCTAAAGCAAAGGATATTGGTATTAAATTCACAATGGATGAAAATCACCAACCTGGACCATCAAATAAGACAAGACCCAAAAAACAAAATTTTCAAGTGTTATAAATAATAGTTCGTTGGAAGAAAAAGAAGTTTTTGTCCCACCACCTGAACAATTAACAAATCCTTCCAGGTTGCAGCGGTAGCTAGCAACCTAGTAAGAGGCGATCACGTCCCATACTAAGAAATAAAATAACCCATAAGTCCTAAAAATTGTGTCAGATCGAATCATTACATCAAAAGACAATCATTTGAATGTATAGTAAAGTTACGTAAAGGATCGATGTGGTTCATTATAAATTATAAAAGGTTTAGAGCTTCTAATGTTCGAAGATTATACGGGTTGCAGCGGTAGTTAGCAACCTAGTAAGAGACAATCATTACTATATAAGAAGCGTCAGAACTGTAAATGTTCTCATTCATAATTAGATAATGGTTAGATCAAAGCAAGGTATACGCAAGTTAAAAAACAGTACTACACAAACAAGAGAGATAGTATCTCGAAAAGAAAAAAGCAAAGGTATTCAACCGACCAGGCGTATCGAGAAGTAATAAATGAGAGAGGAAAACAAAACAGCAAGATGTGTTATCACAATGATGAAGATTATAGACATGCAAAAATAGAGACAGCCAAACAAAAGATCAAGGAACGGTATGGTAATGATGAAGATTACCGAATCAAATATAAGAAAAAAGAAAAGCAAAGGTATTCAACCGTCCAGGTGTATTGACAAGTAAAAATTGAGACAGCCAAACAAAAGATCAAGGAGCGTTAAGTCGAGGGCTCGTACAAGGAACTAAGTCATTATATAGAAGAAGTGTCAAGTAGACTCTGTCGTAATAATAGTCAAGACTTCATCTACGGTGATAGCAATATTAGAGTTTCTGTGGATGAAATACAATAATAAAATTATTTGGTGAGAGCCTTGATAAGGTAGCTATCATCAGGGATGTATACCCCACAATGCATTGTGACAGTTGCGAGCAGATAAAGACAAAATACCAATTGAAGAGTCTAGATCCCTTTCAAATAAGAAAGGTTTTGATGTAATGATGGCCACGATTTTAGAACACCTACAGCAGGACATACCCAAAGATGACAGAGAACAGCTAATTCATTGTACAGGTTGGAAAGAGGATGTCATAGATTCATTCTCTGTCTGTGATTACTGTGCTGGGAAAATGTTGTAAAGTCAGGAGAATGTCCGATCAGTATTAAATAACCTTCATATAGACTGTACACCGGAATGTATAAAGTGTTTTAAATAATTTTGAAATGGCAATTATTCGATTTGTAATGCTTGTTCTTACGATCGTCAGATTAGGGCAGGTAACTGCATTGAAGAGACCTAGAACAGAACATGTTGACGCTCTTAATGGGAGAATAGTATATCTACCTGTTGATGTGCAAGCAAATCAGATATTCAGCCTGAAAAACTTCTTAACATTGATAGTTTTGTAGTCATTGTCAATGGTCAGCCTACTTACAACAAGAATGTTTGGACTGCACTAATAGATCTGAGAAAATTCCATGACGCACAGTTGTGGTTATTAGATTATTATAATAAAGAACGACCTCTTTCCTATACTAAATTTTATAGGCCACATAACTATAGTATAGGCAGAGTACAGTTATTATATTTTAGGTCAATATATTAAAATTGTTCCACTAAAAGGCGGTCATTGGAATAAAAACCCAATATATACATTTGATTTAGTTAGCTACTTGATTGTTTGAGGCTAGTCTCTTACAATTTCAAAGAAGAAAAAGCCGTAGGTTTTTTTCCTGTTTGTAATCAATTGAAAGAGTTTTTATAATAAAGAACAACCTCTTGCCTATACTAAATTTATAGGCCACTTAACTATAGTATAGGCTAGTACAGCTTTATATTTAAGGTCAATATATTAAAATTTTTCCACTAAAAGACGGTAATTGGAATAAAAACCCAATACATACATTTGATTAAGTTAGCTACTTGATTGTTTTTGAGGCTAGTCTCTTACTATTTCAAAGAAGAAAAATCCGTAGGGTTTTTCCTGTTTGTAATTAATTAGAAAGAGTTCTACCTTTAAATCCGGGTTGCAGCGGTAGCTAGCAACCTAGTAAGAGACGATCACGTCCAATGTTAAGAAATGTAATAACCCATAGTTCCTAAAAAGGAGTCAGATCAAAACAAAAGTACACCATTAGAACCGCCTTGTCATAAACCCTAGTCTCTTACTGAGGCTACTTGAGGCTAGTCTCCTTACTATTTCAAAGAAGAAAGAGCCGTAGGGTTTTTCCTGTTGTAATCATTATAAAGAGTTCTACCTTTAAATCCGGGTTGCAGCGGTAGCTAGCAACCTAGTAAGAGAGACGATCAACGTCCAATGTTAAGAAATGTAAAAACCCATAGTTCCTACTAAAGGAGTCAGATCAAAACAAAAGTACACCATTAGAACCGCCTTGTCCGAAAACTCTGTATAGGAAGCTTTCTGTCATTTGGCTTGAACAGCAGAGAAATATATTGGCTTGAAAATCAAGAAAAGTGGCAGCTACTACAACATTCTGCCTAACGGGATACTTTTTTCTTTCTTGTTATCCAGAGATAGCTTTGCACTGGATACATTAAAGAACGATCTTCAGTTCATAATACTGAAGTGTTATAAGGAACCATTATATAGATGATGCTTACAGTAATCAAAGGTTACTATATAAAAACCCATAGTTCCTAAAAAATAAATTATTTCTAAAAGAGAATAAATTTTTCCACCAAGAAATGCATTTTTGATGTCTTTCATGCTGCAGTCTTTAAAGATATTGATTTTGTACATCCGGGTTGCAGCGGTAGCTAGCAACCTAGTAAGAGACGATCACCTCCAATGTTAAGAAATATAAAACCCCCCAACTCCTAAAATAAGAGTCAGATCAAAACAAAAAGTACACCATTACAACCGCCTTGTCCGAAACCTCTTAAAGGAAACTTACCGTCCTTTGGCTTGAATAACAAAGAAAATATATTGGCTTGAAAATCAAGAAAATTGACTTTTACCACGTTATTCTTCACAAACGGATATTTTTTCTTTCCGCTTGATTTTTCTCCTCAGCTAACTGGGCACTGGAAAATCATAGAGAGCTGTATAATAGCTCATTTTAAAGGAAATTGCAACATCTAGTGCCATTTTGTAATTAAAAATAAAATACTTTTTAAAGTAGAATCAATTTTGTCAAAAAATTGCATTTTTGATGTATTTTCATACTGCAGTCTTTTCAAAGATATTTGAATTTTGAAGCAATCAAACAGTTCATGGTAATGAACTCTATAGTAATAATAGCTACTTGTCTCAATAGTAACCGAAACTCCTGGAACCAAAATTTTCTTTTTTGGTTTAATCGCTAAAATTATTATCTAAAACTGCAAAAATATTTATGATGCCTAATCAGTAATAGTAATTTCTTAATTTAAACAACAAAAATACATGAAAATTTTATAATTAGTTTTCCCTGGAAGAAAATTTTTTTTCATCTCAGTTCAAAGTTATTATTGAATGCTGGAACCAAACTTTTCTTGGTTTGTAACCCGTAAAGCACGTATCTCCATATTATTGTCTTATAATTGCAATTATTTAAGTTTTCAGTCCAGAATAACTAAACTTATTATGTAAACTGCAAAAATATTTATGGTGTCTAACCAATAATACTAATTTTGTAATTCAAACAAGATAAATACCTAAAAATTTAAAAAATTAGTTTTTTTTTATGCTAGGTTTTAGATACTCGAACACGGGGTATTGTGTACTTAATAATTTTAAACCTTAAGAAAATATAGTCTCGCTTGAAAGGAAAAAAAGAAAGAATAACCAAAAAAAAACATCAAAATAGAGCAAACCAAATTTCTACTAGTAAAAAACTTTACTGCACAGAAAATAAAGCTAACATCCTGAAATATAAGAAAAGTTTATTTAAAAGAGATAAAAATGCCACCGAACGCAATAAAGCTCGAGAACGCGTAAGGATTGCAAAATAATCCGGGTTGCAGCGGTAGCTAGCAACATAGTAAGAGACGATCATGTTAAGAAAATAAAAATCCCTAACTCCTAACAAAGGAGTCAGATCAAAACAAAAAGTACACCATTAGAACCGCCATGTCCGAAACCCCTGTATAGTAAAATTTCTGTCCCTTGACTTGAACAGCAAGGGAAATATATTGGCTGGAAAATCAAGAAAAGTGGCAGCTTTTACAACATTCTGCCTAAACGGGATATTTTTTTTTTCTTTTTTCTTTGTTTCCAGAGATAGCTTGGCACCGGAACATCATAGAGAGTTGTTCAATGGCTCATTTTAAAGAAATTAATTGGTTAAAAACCTTTTGTAACTAAATAAATTATGGGCCACTAAATTTTATAGGCCACTTAACTATAGTATAGGCGAGTACAGTTATTATATTTAAGGTCACATAATTATAATGTTCCACTAAAGGCGTCATTGGAATAAAAAACCCAATATATACATTTGATTTAGTTAGCTACTTGATTGTTTTGAGGCTAGTCCTCTTACAATTTCAAAGAAGAAAAAGCTCTATTAGTTTTTTCCTGTTTGTAATCATTTAGAAAAGAGTTTTATAATAAAGAACAACCCTCTTGCCTATACTAAATTTTATAGGCCACTTAACAATATAGTATAGGCTAGGCCAGTTATTATATTTAAGGTCACTATACTAAAAATTTTCCACTAAAAGACGGTAATTGGAATACAAACCGCAATACATAGCATTTGATTAAGTTAGCTACTTGATTTGTTTGACGGCTAGTCTTTCTATACTAATTTCAAAGAAGGAAACAATCCGTAGAGGTTTTTTCCCTGTTTTGTAATCAATTAGAAAGAGTTCTACCTTAAATCCGGGTTGCAAGCGGTTAGCTAGCAACCTAGTAAGAGACGAATCACGTCCCAATGTTAAAGAAATGTAAAAACTCCATAAGTTCCTAAAAACTGAGTCAGATCAAAACAAAAGTACACCATTAGAACACGCCATTGTCATAAACCCTAGTCCTCTTACTGATGCTACTTGACGGCTAGTCCCCTCTTACTATTTCAAAGAAGAGAGAGCCGTAAGGGTGTTTTCCTTGTTTGGAAATCAATTAGCAAAGAATGTTTCTACCTATTAAATCCGGTGTGCAGTGGTAGCTAGCAACCTAGTAAGAGACGGCTTTCACGTCCAAATGTTAAGAAATGCTAAAACGCCATAGTTCCTAAAAAATGAGTCAGATCAAAACAAAAGGTACACCATTAGAACCTGCCTTGTCCGAAACACCCCCTGGGTATAGGACACTTTCTGTACGTTCCGTCCCCATTTGGCTTGAACAGCAAGAGAAATAGATTGGCTTGGGGAAAAAAAAAATCAGAAAAGTGGGCAGCTACTACAAACATTCTGCCTAAACGGGATACTTTTTTTCTTTCTTGTTATCCAGAGATAGCTTTGCACTGGCTACATTAAAGAACGATCTTCAGTTTCATAATAAACTGAAGTGTTATATGAAGGACCATTATCTAGACGCTGCTCTACAGAATCAATCCGTGGTTGCAGCGGTAGCTAGCAACCTAGTAAGAGACGATCACGTCCCATGTTAAGAAATATAAAAACCCATAGCTCCCTAAAAAAGGAGTCCAGATCAAACACAAAAGTACACCATTAGAACCGCCTTGTCCCGAAACCCCTGTAATAGGAAACTTTCTGTCCCTTGGCTTGAACAGCAAGGAAATTATAGTGCTTAGAAAATCAAGAACATCTGACTTTAAAACCACGTTTATTCTCCCCCAAAACGGGAATATTTTTTTTTCTTTTTTTTTCTTTTGTATCTCAGTAGATAGCTTCGGCACTGGAACATCATTATAATAAAGAAACGACCTCTTGCCTATACTAAATTTTATTACGTCCCACTTAATTATAGTATAATAAAGATCAAACATCTTCCCTATGCTAACGTTGCATACGCAACTTCACTATAGTTAAGATTACAGTATTTATATTTTTTTTACATTAAAAGACGATCACTGAAATAAACAAACCATTCCATACATGGGACGTTAGTTAGCTACATTGATTGTTTGAGTTTCGTTCTTCTTCCTATTTAAAAGAAGAAATGAAAAAGCCCGTACGCTTTTTCCTGGTTTGTATTTATAGTTAAAAAACAAACTAAAGTCCCAAAAAAAAAGAAGGGAGGATATGAAACATGCAAGGGGAATATATTGGCTTGAAAAACACGAAAAGTGGCGGCTACTACCAAATTCTGCCCACAACGGCATATTTTTTTTTTCTTTCTTTCTCTTTCTTTTCCACAGATAGCTTGGGTTTAAATTGGGGTTCAAAATCTTTTGTAACTGAATGAAGTACACCATTAGCACCGCCTGGTTCAAAAGAAGTCGAAGATTATAGCGGGGGGGTGGGGGGTGGGGGTGGGAGTTAAAAACTTTCCACACCGGGAATTCGAACCCGGGGCCTGTTGAGTGAAAGTTAACTATCCTAGCCACTAGACCATATGGGACCATGAGGAAGTTATGATTTAAAAACCTATATGCATATTATTATTTCACCATACCGATTATAATAAGGCCAAAACAAAATCGCGTCGACTTGCAACCTACTCCGGGTTGCAGCGGGTAGCTAGAACCTAGTAAGAGACGATCACGTCCAACTGTTAAGAAAATCTAAAAACCCATAGTTTTTTCCTAAAAAAAGGAGTCAGATTCAAATTCAAATGTTACCACCATTAGAACCGCCTTGTCCCCGAAAAAACCCCTGTATAGTAACATTCTGTCCCCTGGCTTTTTCTGACCAGCAAGGTGAAATAATATTGGCTTGAAAATCAGAGAAAGTGGCAGCTTACTACAACATTCTGGCCTAAACGGGATATTTTTTTTTTCTCTTTTTTCTTTTGTAGCCTAGGAAATAGCTTGGCACTGGAGGAAAGCATCGTATAGAGAGTTTTTCAAGATGGCTCATTTTAAAGGAAATTAATTGGCGTTCATAACTCTATAGTAACTAAAATGAAATTATTTCTAAAAGAGAATAAAATTTTTCCACCAAAAACTGCATTTTGTTGATGTCTTTCCACCTGCAGTATTTTCAAACATTATACCAGCGGTACGATTTTGAACCCACCCGCCTCCGAAGAGATTGGTGGCTAACACCAGTGCCTTGGACCACTCGGTCCAGGCTGTCTGGTACATAAATAATATAATATGTTGAAATCTGGGCTGCAGCAGTAGCTAGCACCCTAGCAAGAGAGATACGATCAGTCCAATGCTAAGAAATATAAAACCCCACAACGTCACTAAAAAAGAGTCAGATCAAAACAAAAGTACATCATTAGAACTACCTTGTCTGAAACCCTAACTAGATTAAATTAGAGCTATGACGTGAATAGCAAAAACCACACGACCTTATATTGTGGTTTCTGAAGACGTCCTGAAATAACTACCATTGCGCCATGACGGCATGAAAAAAAATTCATTACCGGACGTTCGTGATGTCATCCGGGTTTGCCAAGCGTAGCTAGCAACCATAGTAAGAGACGATCACGTCCAATGTTAAGAAATATAAAAACCCATAGCTCCTAAAAAAGGAGGTCAGAATCAAAAACAAAAAGTACACATTAGAACCGCCTTGTCCGAAACCCCTGTAATAGGAAACTCTCTGTCCCTTGGCTGGAACAGTCAATGGAAATATATTGGCCTTGAAAATCAAGAAAATGGAATTCTTAAACCACGTTATTCTCGGCAAAAGGGATATTTTGTTTCGTTTTTTAGTGTATCCAGAGATAGCTTGGCACTGGAAACATCGTAGAGGGTTGTTCAAATAGTCTCAATTTAAAGGGAAATTAATTGCGGTTAAAAATTCTATAGTAACCTAAAAAGAAAGTGATTTCTAAAAGAGAATAGATTTTTCCAATAAAAAACGTGTATTTTTGATGCAGTGACGTACAATAATTACGATATATAAGATCACATCATAGTTTTATATTAGGAGCTCTATGACGTGAATAGAGTGACGTCATAGAGTAGTATATAAGGAAAGTCAACACTGAAAATTCTCTCATTCTTGATTAGAATAATGGGTAGATCAAAGCAGGCTATACGCAAGTTGAAGAAAGCGTACTACTACACAAGCAACAGAGATAGTAACATTGAAAAGAAAAAAAGCAAAGTATTCAACCGACCAGGTGTATCGACGAAGTAAATAATTGAGAGAGCAAAAAAAAGGTATTCAACCGGACCAGTTGCGTATCGGAAGTAATAATTCGAGAGAGCAACAGAAACGGTATGGTAATGGAGGAACATTACAGAGAAGCAAGAATTGAGCAGAGCTAGACAAAAAAGAGCAGGGAAAACGCAGTATGATAATTGATAGGGGAAAGATTACCGAAAACAAACATAAGGAAAATATAATAAAGAACGACCTCTTACCTATATTACTTGTATATTCTTTATAACTTATTATAAAATTAATATTCTTTATTAGCTTGTGTAAAACTGCCAAAAATATCCATGGTATCTGAGCAGTAGTTTGAATATTTCAATACAAGCTAGAAAAATACCTTAAAATGTCAAATTAGTCTTATTTTAGTTAATTTCTAAACTACCGGAGGTGTGCTTCGACAAAAGTAGATTCCGACCAATTACAGTAGAAGACGATCTCTCGCCTATAGTAACTTATATAGGTGGTTCAGGATAGTTTACACAAGGGTTATACACGTATAGTCATCATAATAGTGTTTGTAATTATGCGTAAAGAGGAGCATTGGAATAAAAATTATTGCATGAATTGGACTTAGTTCGGTACATGATCGTTTGAGGTTCGGCTCTACTATTTCATAGAAAGACAAAAGCCGTAGGCTTTTTCATGTTTGTAATATTTTCCTGTGTGTCCGGGTTGCAGAAGTAGCTAGCAACCTAGTAAGAGACGATCATGTCAATGATAAGAAATATAAAAACCCTAACTCCTAAGAAAAATTTCAAATCAACAACATCCGGGTTGCAGCGGTTAGCTAGCCCGGGTTGCAGCGGTTGCTAGCAACCTAGTAAGAGACGATCACGTCCAATGTTAAGAAATATAAAAACCCATAGTCCTAAAAAAGAAGTCAGATCAAAACAAAAAGTACACCATTAGAACCGCCTTGTCCGAAACCCCTCTTTGGAAACTTTTTTTCCCTTGGCTGAACAGCAAGGGAAATATATTGGCTTGAAAATCAAGAAAAGTGGCAGCTACTACAACATTCTGCCTAAACGGGATATTTTTTCTTTCGTCTTTCCAGAGATAGCTTGGCACTGGAACATCGTAGAGAGCAAGGGAAATATATTGGCTTGAAAAATCAAGACAAGTGGCAGCTACTACAACATTCTGCCTAAACGGGATATTTTTTTTTCTTTTTTCTTGTATCCAGAGATAGCTTGGCACTGGAACATCGTAGAAAGTTGTTCAATGGCTCATTTTAAAGGAAATTAATTGGGTTAAAAATCTTTTGTAACTAAAATAAATTATTTCTAAAAGAGAATAAATTTTTCCACTAAAAACTGCATTTTGATGTCTTTTCACACTGCAGTCTTTCAAACATAATACCAGCGGTAAGATTTGAACCCACGCCTCCGAAGAGACTGGTGGCTAACACCAGTGCCTTGGACCACTCGGCCAGGCTGCCTCTCATAAATAAATATATATGTGAATTTGGGTTGCAGCGGTAGCTAGCAACCTAGTAAGAGACGATCACGTCCAATGTTAAGAAATATAAAAACCCATAGTTCCTAAAAAAGGAGTCAGATCAAACCAAAAAGTACACCATTAGAACCGCCTTGTCCGAAACCCCTGTATAGGAAACTTTCTGTCCCTTGGCTTGAACAGCAAGGGAAATATATTGGCTTGAAAATCAAGAAAAGTGGCAGCTACTACACATTCTGCCTAAACGGCATTTTTTTTTCTTTCTTTCTTTTCCACAGATAGCTTGGCACTGGAACATCGTAGAGAGCAAGGAAATATATTGGCTTGAAAATCAAGAAAGTGGCAGCTACTACAACATTCTGCCTAAACGGGATATTTTTTTTTCTTTTTCTTTATCCAGAGATAGCTTGGCACTGGAACATCGTAGATAGTTGTTCAATGGCTCATTTTAAAGAAATTAATTGGGTTAAAAATCTTTGTAACTAAAATAAATTATTTCTAAAAGAGAATAAATTTTTCCACCAAAAACTGCATTTTTGATGTCTTTTCACACTGCAGTATTTCAAACATAATACCAGCGGTAAGATTTGAACCCACGCCTCCGAAGAGACTGGTGGCTAACACCAGTGCCTTGGACCACTCGGCCAGGCTGCCTCTCATAAATAATATATATGTGAATTTGGGTGCAGCGGTAGCTAGCAACCTAGTAAGAGACGATCACGTCCAATGTAAGAAATATAAAAACCCATAGCTCCTAACAAAGGAGTCAGATCAAAACAAAAAGTACACCATTAGAACCGCCTTGTCTGAAACCCTGTATAGTAAACTTTCTGTCCTTGGCTGAACAGCAAGGGAAATATATTGGCTTGAAATCAAGAAAAGTGCAGCTACTACAACATTCTGCCTAAACGGATATTTTATCTTTTTTTTTTATTCTTCTTTTCACAGATAGCTTTGCACTGGAACATGCAGAGAGTTGTCAATGGCTCATTTTAATTATAATCGAACGACCTCTTGCTATACTAAATTTATACCACTATTATAGTATAGGTTAGTAATTCCACTGATAGCTTGGCACTGAACATCGTAGAGAGTTGTTTAATGCTCATTTAAGGAATATTGGGTTAAAAGCTTAATAATTTATAATAGGAACGACTTGCTATACTATCTTGCATAGGCAACTAACTACAGCTAGGTTGTACATTATATTTAAAGTCAAGAGATTCATTAACGACGATCATTAGAACATCAGACCATTGCATATATTGGACTTAGTTTGCTGCCTGATTTGTGAGGCTCGTCTCATACTATTCCAAATAAGAAAAAGCCGTAGGATTTTTCTGTTTGTTCCGGGTTGCAGCGGTAGCTAGCAATAGTAAGAGGACGACTCTTGCCATATACTAAATTTATAACCCATTAATTATAGTAAGATTTAAAATCAACAGCATAGCTTGGCACTGGAACATCGTAGAGAGTTGTCAGTGCTCATTTTAAAGAAATAAATGGGTTAAAAATCTTTTGTAACTAAAAATAAAGTACACCATTAGAACCGCCTTGTCCGAAACCCCTCTTTAGGAAACTTTTTGTCCCTTGGCTTGAACAGCAAGGGAAATATATTGGCTTGAAAATCAAGAAAAGTGGCAGCTACTACAACATTCTGCCTAAACGGGATATTTTTTCTTTCTTCTTTTCCACAGATAGCTTGGCACTGGAACATCGTAGAGAGCAAGGGAAATATATTGGCTTGAAAATCAAGAAAAGTGGCAGCTACTACAACATTCTGCCTAAACGGGATATTTTTTTTTTCTTTTTTCTTTGTATCCAGAGATAGCTTGGCACTGGAACATCGTAGATAGTTGTTCAATGGCTCATTTTAAAGGAAATTAATTGGGTTAAAAATCTTTTGTAACTAAAATAAATTATTTCTAAAAGAGAATAAATTTTTCCACCAAAAACTGCATTTTTGATGTCTTTTCACACTGCAGTATTTCAAACATAATACCAGCGGTAAGATTTGAACCCACGCCTCCGAAGAGACTGGTGGCTTACACCAGTGCCTTGGACCACTCGGCCAGGCTGCCTCTCATAAATAAATATATATGTGAATTTGGGTTGCAGCGGTAGCTAGCAACCTAGTAAGAGACGATCACGTCCAATGTTAAGAAATATAAAAACCCATAGTTCCTAAAAAAGAAGTCAGATCAAAACAAAAAGTACACCATTAGAACCGCCTTGTCCGAAACCCCTCTTTAGGAAACTTTTTGTCCCTTGGCTTGAACAGCAAGGGAAATATATTGGCTTGAAAATCAAGAAAAGTGGCAGCTACTACAACATTCTGCCTAAACGGGATATTTTTTTCTTTCTTCTTTTCCACAGATAGCTTGGCACTGGAACATCGTAGAGAGCAAGGGAAATATATTGGCTTGAAAATCAAGAAAAGTGGCAGCTACTACAACATTCTGCCTAAACGGGATATTTTTTTTTCTTTTCTTTCTTTGTATCCAGAGATAGCTTGGCACTGGAACATCGTAGAGAGTTGTTCAATGGCTCATTTTAAAGGAAATTAATTGGGTTAAAAATCTTTTGTAACTAAAATAAATTATTTCTAAAAGAGAATAAATTTTTCCACCAAAAACTGCATTTTTGATGTCTTTTCACACTGCAGTATTTCAAACATAATACCAGCGGTAAGATTTGAACCCACGCCTCCGAAGAGACTGGTGGCTTACACCAGTGCCTTGGACCACTCGGCCAGGCTGCCTCTCATAAATAAATATATATGTGAATTTGGGTTGCAGCGGTAGCTAGCAACCTAGTAAGAGACGATCACGTCCAATGTTAAGAAATATAAAAACCCATAGTTCCTAACAAAGGAGTCAGATCAAAACAAAAAGTACACCATTAGAACCGCCTTGTCCGAAACCCCTGTATAGTAAACTTTCTGTCCCTTGGCTTGAACAGCAAGGGAAATATATTGGCTTGAAAATCAAGAAAAGTGGCAGCTACTACAACATTCTGCCTAAACGGGATATTTTTTTCTTTTTTTTTATTTTCTTTCTTTTCCACAGATAGCTTTGCACTGGAACATCGCAGAGAGTTGTTCAATGGCTCATTTTAATTATAATTACGAACGACCTCTTGCTTATACTAAATTTTATACGCCACTTAATTATAGTATAGGTTAGTAATTCCACTGATAGCTTGGCACTGGAACATCGTAGAGAGTTGTTTAATGGCTCATTTTAAAGGAAATTAATTGGGTTAAAAACCTTTAGTAATTTTATAATAAGGAACGAACTCTTGCCTATACTATCTTGCATAGGCAACTTAACTACAGCATAGGCTTGTACATTTATATTTAAAGTCAAGACATTTTCATTAAACGACGATCATTAGAACATCAGACCATTGCATATATTGGACTTAGTTTGCTGCCTGATTCTGTGAGGCTCGTCTCATACTATTCCAAATAAGAAAAAGCCGTAGGATTTTTTCTGTTTGTCCGGGTTGCAGCGGTAGCTAGCAATAATAAAGAACGACTTCTTGCCTATACTAAATTTTATACGCCACTTAATTATAGTATAGGTTAGTAATTCAACAGATAGCTTGGCACTGGAACATCGTAGAGAGTTGTTCAGTGGCTCATTTTAAAGGAAATTAATTGGGTTAAAAATCTTTTGTCACTAAAATAAAGTACACCATTAGAACCGCCTTGTCCGAAACCCCTGTAAAGTAAAATTTCTGTCCCTTGGCTTGAACAGCAAGGGAAATATATTGGCTTGAAAATCAAGAAAAGTGGCAGCTACTACAACATTCTGCCTAAACGAAATTTTTTTTTTTTTTTCTTTGTTTCCAGAGATAGCTTGGCACTGGAACATCGTAGATAGTTGTTCAATGGCTCATTTTAAAGGAAATTAATTGGGTTAAAAATCTATAGTAACTAAAATAAATTATTTCTGAAAGAGAATAAATTTTTCCACCAAAAACTGCATTTTTGATGTCTTTTCACACTGCAGTCTTTCAAACATAATACCAGCGGTAAGATTTGAACCCATACCTCCGAAGAGACTGGTGGCTAACACCAGTGCCTTGGACCACTCGGCCAGGCTGCCCCTCATAAATAAATATATATGTGAATTATATATTACATCATAAAATAATATAGCATTAAATTATAATAAAGAACGACTTCTTGCCTATACTAAATTTTATACGCCACTTAATTATAGTATAGTTTAGTAATTCAACAGATAGCTTGGCACTGGAACATCGTAGAGAGTTGTTCAGTGGCTCATTTTAAAGAAATTAATTGGGTTAAAAATCTTTTGTAACTAAAATAAATTATTTCTAAAAGAGAACAAATGTTTCCACTAAAAACTGCATTTTTGATGTCTTTTCATACTGCAGTCTTTTCAAAGATATTTGATTTTTGTACATAAATCATAATCGTATACCAGCGGTAAGATTTGAACCCACGCCTCCGAAGAGACTGGTGGCTAACACCAGCACCTTGGACCACTCGGCCACGCTGCCTCTCATAATCCGGGTTGCAGCGGTAGCTAGCAACCTAGTAAGGGACGATCACTTCCAATGTAGGAAATATAAAAACCCATAACTCCTAAAAAAAAGAGTCCAATCAAAACGAAAAGCACACCATTAGAACCGCCTTGTCTGAAACCCCTGTATAGGAAATTTTCTGTCCCTTGGCTTGAACAGCAAGGGAAATATGTTGGCTTGAAAATCAAGAAAAGTGGCAGCTACTACAACATTCTGCCTAAACGGGACATTTTTTTCTTTCTTTCTTTTTCTTTTCCACAGATAGCTTGGCACTGGAACATCATAGAGTTGTTCAATGGCTCATTTTAAAGGAAATTAATTGGCTTAAAAATCTTTTGCAATTAAAATAAATTATTTCTAAAAGAGAATGAATTTTTCCACTAAATTTTACAGTAAATATTACTGGCTAATTAAAAATTTACAGTAAAGAACATAGTAAATAAAATAAGATTATAATTTATGACTCAAACCATTAATTTGTCTGCTTTGCTCTAAAGTACTGTCAGCGGTGGGATTCAATCCCATGCCTCCGAAGTGACGGGTGGCTAACACCAGCACTTTAAACCACTCGGCCACGCTGCCTCACATAACTATATGAATATTTTATAATAAAGAACAAACTCTAGCCAATAGTAACTTAAATATTTTTATAAGGATTTTGTAGTAAAGAATGAACTCAAGTGCAAAGGAACTGACCCTGTGGTTCACTCATATAATGAACTAGCACTTAATTTTTTTTTTAATTATAAATTCAAAAAACATTGCTTTAAATTCAATATTTTAAAAGTTCTCCCTGACGGGGAATCCGCATGACAAGTGTGTATGCTTACATTGTACCATCAGAGACTTGTTAAATACAAGTTACATATAAAGCATGATAATAAATTCGTTAATAAATTAAAAAAATATATATATAAGGAGTCGGTGTGGTTCAATACAAATGGCGACTACGTAGGTTTCATCGGTATCATAGCTGTAAAAATGGCTGAAACCTAGTATAGAACAAATCATGGCACATATTGGGCTTATCCGGGTTGCAGCGGTAGCTAGCTCCGGGTTGCAGCGGTAGCTAGTTACAGTAAAGAACAAACTTCCAGCCCATATTAACTAAAATAAGATTATAATTTATTTTAAAGACTGATCAATGATGTCATAGTCGTAGGTTATAGCCAGGTCGTCTCTTACTATTCCAATTATTAAAAAGCCATAGGCTTTTTCCTGTTTGTAATACAGCCGGGATTTCAGTAAAGGGACGACAATAATAATCCCTAATAACAGAAATGACGACAGCAGCAATGAAAATGATGATGAAGATGATGACGTCAGGCTCCGGAAAAGTCTAGGGGTCATACGGCTCAGTGTTCTTTCAGTCTTCTCCTCCAAGGTAAATTGAACGATGTAACCCTGAGATAGGCTTTGTCACATCGTCAACACCAAATATATTGGACCTTTGAACTATGTTAAACAAAATGGCCATCTCAAAATTTGTATAGGACTAGTTTGGGGGGAGGGGGCCTGTAGGGAGAAAAATGTAGCAAAATGCAGCAGTGAGAAAGGGTTTTTTCCATCCCCTCACTGTTGTCTTTAAAGCATTTTCGTTATGTCGGTTGTAAATTAATTAATTGCTTCTTTTAATGCACAATTTATCTTCCGTAGTGCCAATGGGGGGTTGAAATTTGTGCCCCTAAATTGTTTGCCCCCTCACTGGATTTAGAAAAATAGTTTTTTGGTATTGTCCTTTAAAAATCGAAAAAAGTATGATCTTAAAGTGTTTTACTATTGGAGAACCGATGAAATTATTGCATATATATATATATCTTTCAGCTCAACCCATTCATTTTAACTCAACCTCAGTGCAATTAAACCCTCAAAACTCACCCCCCATTTAACCCAATTCATTTGACTTAACCCTCACGCAGCTCATCCCCCATTCAATTCAACATCCATTTTATTCAAGCTTAACTCACTTCGACCTAGCTTTAGTTTTGAATGGAAGTTGAGTTAAAAGGGAATTATGTTGCATAGGGTTGAGCTACACACACACCAAGGAGCAAATTTCCTCTTATTTAGCATTAGTTGTAATGACTAAAAATTCGCACACATCAATTTAATATAAAAGAAAAATGTTATAATGTTATTTCTAAGTTCGAAATTCTGTAATAAATACAAGAGACCTATAAAAAAAAAATCAGAGCAAATATGTGTGCCTACCGGTTTGAAATTAACAAATTTTTAATAATCATTATGCCCGATTGATATATTTGTTCACATCACCGTCAAAATGCTACAGAACGTAATTGCATATAAAAATAAGTGTCTCCGGTGGGATTTGAAACCATCGACAAATTACTTCAATAACTAGATAATGATATCTATCTATCGGCTGGAAGCAGTAACGCACGCTGCTGTAACCCAAGTACGGGTCGGAACCAGTGGATGGTTTGAGGATGGGGTGTCTCTGACCTAGTTACCGATGTTGAGTATGCGTCCGCACTGAGTTCTGCGTCAATATCGTGGCCCTCGCGGAGGCAAGAATCATGAGGTTGCTTAAAGAGTTGTGTACCGGGCCAGAGGGGAAACCCAGTAGCCAGAAGCACCCGTGTTGGACAGTAGTCGGACAGCGCCTGTGAGTGGGGGCTATGTTGGAGCCATCCAGTAATCAGACCTGATTCCATTTAGCATATTTTTGGCAAATTCATTTTTAGAGAAGTCGATTAGATTTAGACCGTGGACCTGGAATTTTGAAATTTTGGAATACACACTTAAAAGTACAAACAATCTCAAAATATATGTATTCCCCTCCCCTTGACCCATTTTTAGGTCTATTTACACCCGAAAAACGGGATTTTTTAAGACTTTTTTTTCATAATTCTATAGTTTTTCAGGCCAGTATTTTCGACAGTGTTATAACGTTGAACAGTGAAAATAAATAAACAAACTAATTAATTTAATTTGATAAGCTTTTTGTCAGCAAAAAATCTAACTTAAAAAATCAGTCGATTCCCAAAAGAATTGAACCTTCAAAGAAAACCTACGCTTTTTTAAGCTGTTTGGTTTTACATGTATTTACCTTATTTTTTTTTCACATATTTAGGACCATACAGGGATAGGACCTTCGCTAAATCTCACGGTCAGCTGATTTAAACGCTTGCTCATAATCTATAAAACAGAGGACTAAAGGGGTTTGATGACCTAGGCACTTCTTAATTATTAATCAAAGAGTAAAAATTTGGTCAGCGCATCATCTCCCTTTCCTAAAACCACACTTTTCTTCTCGTAAAACTTTACAGACAGCATCACTAATTCTAAATAACATCATCACAGTAAATAATTTACTTTATACAAAAACCAAGTTAATGCCTTTATAATTACTACACTCCCTCTTATCGCCTTTAATCTTGTCTTCATCAATTAGTCTTAGGGCATATACAACTATGACTGATGCCTCGTAGTTTTTGGTTATATTGTCAGCAACTATAATTCTACTGCTCATACTTTCTTAACCTAAGCAAGAAAAGAAGCTTGCTTATTCATCATGAGCCCTGCTCCCTGTCTATATACCCCATCCTTCCTACCTAAATAAATAAATTCCATACCGCCAATTTTCATTTTTCTAACTCAACTTTGAGAGATGAGTTTCTGAATCTCCTAACGAATCCACCTCAAAACATTTGTATTTGTCAGTCAAAATTTCAATATAACTGTCTTTCAACATCGGACCGTACCTTGTCGAAATTCTCAACTGAAATTATTATGACCTCCTTAAAAGCAATGAGTCCCAACAATGCATGTCAGGACTAATAACTTCTTCAAGTCTATACGAAGCGTTTAAGCCGAGTTAAAATCAGACAGCAAGAAGTCAAACGGAACTCAGAATGGAGGCTTTATGCAAGTCTGGGCCCGTCTTGATCACTATATGGTTTTCCGCGCTTGGCGATCCTCTCCTATTAAGAAGAGCAGACGTCCTGCACAAGCAATTTCAAGTTTAGTGCCTCCAACTGAATGTATATTCATGCCACAGATATTATACTACAATGATAAGGCAGCCTATTATACACAAAATAGCTAGAAAAGGCTATTCAGCCTAAAAAATCATCGAAACAAAGAAAACCCAGAAGACAATCGTAAAAAAAAAACTATCCACTACTCAAAATCCAGTACAATGCTGCTTTGAATATTAGACTATAATTTTCTTAACGGGCACCTCTCCTTAAGATCACCCTTCAAAACTGTTTGCAGTCACTGTTCTGATTAGAGAAACTCGCGAAAGGTCCACCCCGACACCACAATGAGGCAATGCAAGCAAGACTTTTTATCCGGGGATAGGGACGAAGAAAGGAGCTCATGACCGATTGAAGACCTATGACCAAAGCTGCACCCGGGGTGGGAGGGGGGGGGGGGGTACCGGCTTTGATACCCCCCCAAATAAAAACTTTTATCCGACTCGTAAAAACACAACAAAATGCATATAAACTAATTTTAATACGTTTTTACCCCCCCCCCCCCCGCCCCCGAAAAAAAAATCTTGGATACGCCCTTGCCTCAGACCATTTCAAAATAGTGGGATAGCTTTAACTTTTCTAACCAGTCTATCCTCGTCAATTACCAAGTGATTTCTAGAAGCCAATGCGACCAAATCCATACTAAAATATAACTCAGGACAATTTTTGCTTGACAATTAGTTTGACATTGACTTGTCCTGACGTAAGAATTAAAATGATTCATGATTGGTCACTTAAAAACGACCCACCAATTAGAAAGAAGTTTACGTTCTTACATACCTAAGGTAAACTGGCGTCACAAGTTTAATTAGCCAATTGTGCTTAACGACACAAGCAAGTACCAAAACTTCTAGATATTTTTCCAATAGGTAATTGGTACATTAAAATAAACATGGGGAATATTTCTTCTTTTTTAATATCTGCTAGTGTTTATTGTACGGTCTTAGTCAGGTTGTCCTCTTGGCATTCTAATCTTAAACATGGTAATAGTAACATTTATTCATATATTAGTTTAAACAGTAATTCACAATACAAAATAAGTAATTTGATTTTGAAAATACATTCTTAGAAAAATATAATCAATCTATGAATTAATACTGGTTAAATAATCACACAAAAATAGATAGATGGAATCTACTAATGCTCTACTCTGATTTAGCTAAAAATTAAACACTTAAGGCCGATTCACAACGAGATTTTACTAACACCGAGATTTAGCCGGCACTAATTTGATCCAAATTAGTTTTATTTATTGTGCTATTAGTGCTATTTTATACCATTGAGTGGTTCGTGCCTGCAGTTCAAAATACACCTGTTTCTGTGGTAAATCCTATAATGATTCCAGATAAATACCCTTATAGTGTGAAAGCTCCATCGCTTTTTATAGGCAAAGGCGCTGTTTTACAAGAGTGTCTCAGCTTATAATTAGATGAAAATAACAGAGATCTGAGACATCATGATAAAAAGATTAGTATTATGAATTATGTGGAACACACCTTACGAAAGTGGGAGTTTTGTCTCAATCTATCATAAAAAAGACATAATTTTCATTCCATGAGGTGATCAATGGGAGACAGTTTGACTATGGGAACTCAAAGGGTATAATTTGTAATTTTCATTTAAACTGAGATTTGAGCTCTTCAGAATACTATATAACCCACTCTGCTTTCTGGATTTTTATAGGTTTTAATACTAAAACCCCTGATTGCCTCTTAACATTATACAGTTGTAAAGATATTCCCCAAAACCAGGATGAATACCAAAAATGACAGAAAAATGTTTTACCATTGAGTCATAAACACAGTTTTTTTTACGCAATTTCAATACGATCTTCCTAATATACACTTTTCCTATTCAGCCAAATAAGCGAGGGCCGACAAAACCTGAAAATTTTCCCGAAAGCTGACTGGCACGTTGCATTTAAAACAAAACAAAGGATTTATTGATGTTATTTTTTTTAACTTGGTTAAATCATTACCCTCCACAGTTCATTTACAACCTTAACCCGCTAAATTGATCTTACTAATCTGTTTTCTAGTATGTTATTTTGTTCTCTCAAATTCGACGGTTTCACATTTTTTTTTTTTCTAAAATACACCGTTTCCCCTTTTCTCACATGCAAAATTAGTAGAAAAAAGAATCTTTAAAAGGCTAATCTGACCAAGTCAATTTTTTACAATTTTTGTAAGCTTTTGTTCGAAAGCTATTGATTGCGTCTCCGTGTTTAACATTACAATATATAATCCCTACGATATTTAAAAAATGGGGATTCATACCAAAAATGTCATTCAACAAGGAGATTACCTATCTTTCTTCTTTAGAATCTTCTTAACTGTTGTTTTATGAACAAGGTCAAATTGACTTCTAAACAGTTAAAATAAGAGTATTGGTATCAACATTGTCTTCACCTTGCATCAAAACCTCAATGAACTATTCTTTTTCAAATAACTGATCATTATTAACGGTTAAAAAGAGAGAGAATAAAAAAAATAAAAAATAATTTTTTAGTCTTCAGTAAAATTTGTGTCTAGAAATCTTAACGACTTTTCAGTCACAACAACCAGTCTATGTCTATTTTTCACCTCTGGATTACGCAGTTCTGGTTACCTACACTCTTCCTGAGGTATAACAACCCTACCAGTAGCAGTTTTAGCTCTCGTAATCTGGGGGGGGGAGGGCAAGGTATATCACAGGGTTTTATAACTATAAAATAAAAGAATTTTAATGTCCAAAGTCAGAAAAATTGGGGGGGGGAAGCTCCCCCCCTACTCAGACCTATAACCGCTACTGCACCCTATCCCTTAGTAAACAATGAAAACCACAGACAAGTAAGCAGTTCCTGGATTTACAAGAATTGACGTGACCAAATCAGGGCATTGAAAATGCGCATTTTCAGTACCAAAACAATTTTCCACTTTCTTTTTCATGTTGTTACAGAGAAACCAAAAAAAGTATATTATACAGTCACAAAATATGAAATCTTCAAAAAATTCACGTTAGGCTACCATAAAATAATGACAGTCATAGGTGGAGACAGATCTGAGCCTTGTGAACAGATGGGGGTCAGATATATTTTCTGGTAGAAGGGGTTAAAAATTGTTCATTCATTTCATTTTAAAAATACATAGTTTCCAACAATCTTTGAAGAGATATGACACCATCAGAATATCACATGTATATTGATTACAACCCCACTAAATAATGGCCGTCCAACATAAGAATAGTAGCTTCATGAAAAACGAATTTCAATTCTTTTCTCCATCAAAGTTCTAATTTCAGTCTTTTCACCTATGGGATTTTCCTCAAAGGTACACAATGAAACAGTGATTGTATGATTAACTCAGGTTATTTTTGCTTATTTCTTTAATTAGGGATCGAAATTACAGCAAGCAGTGGGATTATAGACAATGTGTAACATTATCTTCAACGAAGGTTAGACACAATATCATAACCCTTAAGTCTTTTTGCAACTTAGAATCAAGAGTCTCTGAATTCAGTGTACAGAAAAAAGAATATATTTCCAAAAGCGGGTCTACGTGATTATTATGCACTAGGCTATGCATAATAAAAACAAATATATTGTATTGGCTGCCTTCTAGGTAACTGTACAGGTTTATTTTGTCAAAGGATGGACGTTAATCAGAATACTCTGACTAAAAAATAAAACTAAGGTTCAGCGTTGCCAACACTTTGAAATAAACTGTACCAGTTTTCCGACTAAAATTGTTCAGCAAGAGATCAATTTATGCTATCTGAACGGCAAGTTAAAAATTTGCTGCAACAAGAAGAAAATTTTCTATAGAATCAAAACTAGGAAGATATTAGAGTCAAAAAGGAGCCAGTAAAAACCAAATGTACAGGAAAAATTGATTGTACCAAAAACTTTCCGAATGTACCACAGTGTACCAGGACCTCTAAATTGTACCGAAAACGGTATGATTGCACTGCGGTGGCAAGGCTTCTGAGGTTCCTCACCTGGTTTCAACTAGGAGTGATTTATCGATTATACACACATCGTGTAAGCTTTCAAATAAACTTAATCCATGCATAAAGGGATGTGACAAATTTTATCAATTTAAACGTGAATTGCTTATGGAGCTGCTGAATAAGTATACAGTTGAAATTCACTGATAATTATTAATTTCATGCATTTAGTTTTCTTTTCAAATTTTATTTGATAGTTCTAATTTTAATCGTTTCAAAAATTTTGAATCAAAGCAATAAAATGTTTGAATGAAAATAATGTTTCGTAGGCCTATGTGTTTGGTTGTTTGTCTTAGATTTGGTACTTGGTTTCACCCCCCCCCCCCCTAATTTTTATTTCTTAAAATAGTTCAAAATTCTCTTCGTTTTATCTATTTAATTCTACTTGTTATTTTTTAGCCATTTCTGTAGCCATTCTCTTCGCGGCATGCTCTCGCAAGCTTAGCTTTTGGTATTCCCCTGATTAACTTTAATATTACATTAGAATTTGGTATAACAAACAATATATCTAAATACCTATCCATCATATGTCATGTTCATCATCATGACTCACAACAGAAATTAAAAGTAAGAGAAAGAACACTGCATCTAATTCCTAACTAGGATCAGCAAATTTCTCTGGCATTCTCAAACTCAGATAAAGAAGAGACGAAATCTGTCCAATAATTCCAGTTAATCAGGAGTTACAAATTTTGTTTTTTTCAGTAGATAATTCCATTACAAATAAAATACAACTAAGTACCGATTGCCTAAAATACCTGTCCTATAGAGTATATTCCTATCCATTTTCGAATTTGAATAAACCATAGAAAATTAATTTTGTTACTTTTGTATAAGTTGGATTTCAGGATGGGTTCTCTTCACCTTGAACATAATCATGGTTCAACATAAAAAAAAACTACAGCAAAGTCCAAGAATTACCAGTAACTTCAATTCTAACGACGTTGTCTCCTTTAGATGGCTCTGCTTCTGATGCTACTCTAGCATTAGGAGGTAGTAAAGGTCCTTCGACATGAATACTTACAGAACCACAATTAACTTCCTCATTCTTCTTAGGTTTACTCACTTTCGAATATAATACACTTGAATTAAACGGGATAACAGGTTCTTCCCTTGGCGGAACAGGAATGCCATCTACAATTTCATAATTATTAACACTCCCAAGCTGTTCGTAAGGTGGCTCACCTATGAAATATTTAACACTTTCATAATTAGGCTCACGTCCATCAGAGGAGCCAAGCTCTTCATACATCTCATTACGAGAGTCATACCGCACACATTCATAATTGGAGCCTTCAAGAGAAACTGACTCGTATCCTGGCTCCTGAGCAGTTTCATAATTAGGGTCACTAGTATTTAGTCTTATTGCTTCATAGCCATGATCTGATTTAATCTGTTCATAACCTTCATTTATAACTTTTTCATACCCTGGGTCGTTATCCTCTCGTTCAATTGATTCCGCACTTCGACTAGGACTATTAGAAACTTGGATGTCAGATAAAAGATGAGCTTTTACAGTATCGTAATTCATTTCCTCAGGAAGACTTGGGAAACCTCGTAAATGATCTAGCGGTGTTAGGCTTTGCCTACTCCCAAGGGTATCAGTAGATCCTCGTCTGCTAGCACTTACACCAGACGGACTACTACCAATTTTCTTATGCCCTTTTTTGGCTTCTTGGCTAAAATCTAATTTTTCTAAATCTATTGATCCTCTATGTGATGAACTTTCTGACTGAGACAAGAAGTTGGCATCAGAAGCACGTGATAACGTTGCACTCGTCCGTTTTAAGACTTTGGCGTACATTTCTTCCAGGCTTTTGACGGCAGTTCTACCATGCTCAACTAATGTGCGACTATTTCTTCTCACCTTATTTACGGTTGCATACATATCATCGCTGAAAATAAATAAATCAACTGCTTTTCTTTTGACATAAATAGCTATATAAAAAAAAAGAGAAAAAGATCCCATCAAAATCATAGTTTTTTAATTATAAACCTCACAGATCAAAAACCTAGAAAATCAAAAAATACTTTTTTGAATGCATATAAATTATTCAAATGTCCTTTCCGTAATCAACTATAAAAAGATCAGATGTGAGGTATCTTATCAGCGTCTTTAGATTATAATGCCCTAACTTATCCTATTTATTAATGATTTAGACAGTTTTATGAAAAGTAATGGAGCCCCTTATGTACCTTTGGATTGGTTTAGGCTATCATGTACGTTATTCGCGGATGACATAGCTCTAGTTGCGGACAGTGGAAATAATCTTCAGGAGCAATTAGATATAATAAAAAATCATTTAGAAAAGAAGGATTTAGGGTTGAACGCTAAGAAGCCAGTAGTATTAGTATTTAGGAGCAAAGAGGACGTTGATTCTGAGGTTCATTTTAATTTTAGAGGAACGATGTTAGAGGTTAAAGAAAAACTTGTTTATTTGGTTGTTAAGTTTAGTGTGTTAAGGGGGATGTCTAGGCATGTAGAAGATTGTAATTTGAGGGGTAATAGGCTAATAAATATGCTTTTGAGAAGTAATTTAGGTCAGCTAGCTGACATGAGGACCCAGAAAAAGTAGCTTCTGGTCTACATTGGGGTTCTGAGGTTTGGGGTTTTGCTAAAGAAGCTAAGCTAGAAGTAGTTTAGCTAAGATATTTCAAGAGAATTTTAGGCTTGAAGGATTCATTTAGTTCAAGTGATACTGAAAGGAGATTTGGGGCTTTTCACTTTAAGGAGTGTTAGATTGGTTGGAATGGTGAAATTCTGGGAGAAAATAATTAGGCTACCTAGAGTTCGGCTTCTTAAGTCAGCTTATTTGGAGAGCTTGAAGGACGGTAGACGCGATTTGTGGCCAAATCAGGTGAAGAAAATACTGGACCTTTGTGGCCTTTTGGAGATGTGGAATGAAGGAAAAGGCCAAATGGGTGAAAGCGTATCAGTATGGAAGGAAGTCCAGCGAACCCTAAATGACCAAGAAATCCAAGAGTGACAAGCTCATAAGGACCAATCTATTTCTTTGAGGTATTACTCCCAAGCTAAAGACTGTTGGGGGGAGGAGATTTATTTTAAATTTGTGTTGAATAAAAAGGATTTGAAGAATTTGTTGTTGGTAAGAGAGGATAGTTTGGATTTAGGTGAGAGAAGGAAATTTTGGTGAAAGTTTAGGCTGGTGGCTGGCCCCTATTTTTGCCCTATGTGTGGATGTGTGAATGATAACTTATTTCATTTTGTATCCGAGTGTGAAGAGCTGTCTGAGTTGCGGAATGGATGTTTTGGACAAGTGTTTGGGAGTGAATACTGGTTAATTGAGCGGGTGGCAGAGTGGAATGCATGTGCTATTAAACAGCTGTGTAAGTTTCTTCGTTTAGAGATTAAACATAGGGAAGCATGTTTGAGGGGATAGCTGGTTACGGTTTTTAGGATTTTCGGAGTTTCAGGAGTTTTAGGAGTTTCATTATTAATGGTTAGAATGTTGAACCTTGGTGTGTTTCTTTTTTTGTCGTTCTTTTTTCTTTTTCTTTTTTATTTATTATCCAAAGTTGTATTTTGTTCCGGAGTTTTGTTTGTAGAGTGTATACTGTGTTGCTATGGCCCGCAGACTTTTTGCAATAAATCTTATCTCATCGGGTAATTGCCAGAATGTCAACATATCTCATATAATTTGATTCCCAATTCTGTTCTCTTTCAACTGATACAACGTCAGGAATTCTCCTTGTTCTCTAAAGCAATGTTGCCAAGTTTCACAGACTACTACTACTACTACTAACAACTCACCGCAGCACCAAAAAGCATTGGGGAACCCAAAAACGAGCCACTTTGGATCGTTTAAATAACCTAGCGGTTAAACAAGTTAGTTAGCGCAACCAAACAAGTTAGTAACAAAACTTAATACAGAAAAAGAAGAAGAATATTGTTCCACAAATCAGGGGGTTTGTTTTCAAAACTTATCTCTTACTCTAAATTACGTAACTTTCAGTCAGCATTGCCACGCAGATTAATTCTTTAAAATTAATAAAAATTATCATTTTTTATCATCATCATCACTAATTATTCTCAGACGTATTACTAATTCATGCAACTAGACACAAATACTAAATCTAAAATTTTAGGAGCCGATCCTTCTACAATAAAGGATTAGCTTACTACAGGATATTTAATAATACAAAAATAGTCTCGTCATTCTTTGCTATCCAATGTAAAATTATGTTCGACGAATTCCTCAGTAGCTAATGATGGTCAGAATACGGCAGGTCTGGGCAAAGATAATCTGTCAGTCCCATTGGTCTTATTGGTCTATTAATTTCCCATTGGTCTATTAATTTTTCACTTCTTCTAATCTTTACAGCCATGGATAGTTTTTTTTTTTCCAAATAAACAATCACTCTCATCTTCCATGCATGAGGAGAGTGATCGACTAGTTTCGTGTAGTTCGACTAGTGATCGACAGCTTCGGATAAATCGACTAGTTACCCAACAAAAATTAAAATTTTCAACTCCATTAGTTGTTCGACAAATCAACTAAAATTGTTAAAACTGGCAGCTAAATTACCATAATGAAAAAATATTGCTCCGACTTGAACACTTTTGTGGACCCAAGGCAGGGGCGGATCCAGGATATTATTAAGTGGGGGGGGGGGCAAAATAGGTTGATCCGATAAGCTTACGTTAGGAGCAAGTTTAATTAACGCAAATTTCCGTTAATTAAGTGAAGTACACTACTTTAGACTATGTTAGGGGGGGGGGCGCCCCGTCGCCCCCTCCCTGGATCCGCCACTGACCCAAGGATTAACATTTCTTTGAATAATACGATCATTGCCAATAGCTTCAGGACCAACTCGATGTCCAAATTCGTCGGGAGTCTAGAGAGCATTATATAGTTTATAGCGATAAGGTTTATAGCGATAACAGCGCTAAAATAGAATAGAGAAATTGTTATTATTCATCTTAGAATTCATGCAACACCCTGTAACAGTTTCAGAATTGCTGTTAGTCCGTAAGAACAGTTACTTCTGATCCTCTTACATCTACTAATAAGAAAACTAACAAAGGAATGGAGAGCATAGTCTCTTCTGATCGGCTTATACATGAATTAAGACAAGGCAAAATCTACTCTCCAAAAATTGGGTATAAGCTTTCTAAGATATAGCATCTTTATGACCTTCATCAGAGCAATTAGGACACGGGTTTAGTGATGCCTTGTCTGGATGATGACTGAATAGGAAAGACATGCCTCACTTGTGTCTTTAGTTTTTTGTTTCCTCTTCGTTAGACATTTAGTATTAAATTAAAACATTTTCTTAAATGGTTTTAAATAAATATAATCTTATTTTAGAAGTAGACAACAAGATTGTACCGAAAAACAGCCCGGCAAAAACTAGCCAATAGTCCGCGGGACAACAATCTCGAGTAGGGCGATCTTTTTAAAGGTTTGACACGTTGCCATGGGCTGCCTTACCCTTACAAGATAACCAAAATTAGCAACACCTATTTATTACAAAAATTATTCGTAAACAAATGGAATAGAATTCATTGGCTTTTATTTCCACCATCAACAGAAGAAAATAAATAATAATACTTGTTTAATATTAATCAAAATTTATTTTAAAATAATGAAGGCCATGAACATTTCTGTTTACCATTGGCACCACAAATATTCCAACACCTAACCTCAATAATTAATATTTAACCACATTTAACATTCAACACCTACAACATACAAACTTTTTTTTTTTACCAATTTATCCAATTAAATAAAGTCAGTTTGATCAAAGTGTAAACCTACATGTTTTGAATTTTTTAGATTAAAAGATGATTCATTTTAATTAACTTTCGAGATATTTACTATTTTTATCTTAAAAATTATGCGCGGGAACATTTGACGGAAAGAGGACCTTGCCATAAAATCATGGACCACGTACTTCTTATTTAAAATGACCTCTGATGAGACTTACTTGTGGGGTGATGGTGGGGGTGGCAGTGGTGAATTAGCTTTCCTTCTTTCCGGCTTAGGCGAGGCTAGAGACAAGTGACTTGAAGAGCCACTCAACATGCTTGCCATTGAGCCTTGAAATAAGAAAATAAAATTACAATTCCATCTTGGGATAATGTATCGGGTTATCAATCTTTCCGTCGATTTAAGATATGAAGGGCGAAAAAAAAAACCCTTATAGGCACATAATTACGGTTATAGAGAGAAGGGGTGTCACACGACTGTTTAAAAGGTGAGGGTTCTAAAATTATCAATAAGCTTCTAAAACAAAAAAAGTCTGATAGCAAATGTCTCGGAACCCATCGTTGGAGCATTTTCTAGGATTAAATTGACCTTCCTAAAACATCTTATTGTGCGATAAGCCATACAGTCTATTGTATTATTATCTAACCAATAAATAAGTAAATCCATGATAATAAAAGTGGAGCCAAGTGTGCAAGGGAAAAAAGTCGTTAAAATGCTTCCGGAACTACAAAAGCATCAATGAGGTTCAAAGAGCGATTTAGATACTTTGGCACCAATTCACCAACGCTAATTTGATGCAGTTAGAGCATTGTCCTGGATCATCATTTTCGTTGAATATCATAAAAAAAAACTCCACGTTTAATTTTTTTTTTTTTTTTACATAGGAGTAGCAGTGCGTCCCGTTCGTGGATCACCGTGAAAATGTCTTCAAAAGTGTATATGATTCTTCTGGATACTTTTCTGCTTCCAGCAGCATTATTTTGTCTTTCCTTCAAAGCTTAATTTTATCATTACAGAACCAGCAGCACTCGGAAAAAAATTGCTGCGACAGACACTATCCACCAATAAGCAATGCCCATTAGTTCATACACTATTTTTACATTGCCCAGCTTTAGCAGCTCTGATTAGCTTTTCAATCAAATAAAGAGTTTATTCTCGCAATTACTGCTATTGTTTAGAAAATAAATGCCGAGGAGTTG
>CM051273.1:23377697-23587697 GCA_027921565.1 Artemia sinica | reverse complement strand
TACTTTCTTTACTGTACTTGCTCTTCACAGGAGATTTAACTAGTCATAGCTTTCCTAATATTAAATAAAAAAAAAGTCTTTTCAACTTAATGTAAGGAGTAATATTGAAACTTAAACGAACAGAAACTATTCCGTAATGGGGGGGGGGGCACCCCTTCCTCAACCCTAGCTTTTTAAGCTAAACTCTTGAAGTTCTTTAAAAATAGTTCTTATTCAAATTCATCAGCCAATACGCTTGAGCAGTCTGTCTTAACGAATTGCGGCAAAAAGTCAAAAAAGGGATTTGTGTGTTTGAAACTGGTCTCTTACATTCAGCTATACAGAATTGTTTTCACAAAATTAATACTTCATCAAATCCTAAATCAGACAAAATGTCTACCTCTACCATCAATAAGGGTGGAACTGTGTGGTGAACTCGTGTAAATAATAAATAAAGCTTAATTATGGCTTTTATTGAAAACGACGCCAATGTATCAAGCAGAAAAAAATAACCTTGTCGATGTGTCAAGAAAAGAACTAACCTTGCCGAGACGTAAGAGACAGGTGCTTTAAGCTAATCACACTTGGAGGTTCAGGTGGCATGTCAACTTCTAGAGAATCTTCGATCAGCAAAGCTGCCGCGTCTGTCAATAAAGGTGCCTGATCAACTCGAGCATAAGTCTCACTTCCTCCCCCGCTTGAATTGTAAAGGTTGCCATTAGGATCAGGAATAGCTGAATAGACATTTTCGGAGTATTCAGCTTCTGATACCGTAGCATAATTTGGATCACTCATCGACTCCTGTCGGACGACAAGAGCCCCAGGACGGGAGGATCGTACAGGAAGGTTCTCCTGTGCTATTTTGGCCCGAAGAACAGCAAGTGACTCACGAACAGTTATGCATGAATATCCCTCTACAACAGATATAAATAATCAATTTACGTACAAAAAAGCAAAAAAACTACACTAAGAGAATTAGTCTGGTAATAGCTGTTAGAATTTCGACAGAAATTCAAATAATTTCTTAATCACTCTGAATTGCTGGTTGTGCTTTTTAATCAGCCTAATATACATTTTCTAAAGGAAGCCTACGACTATTGAACCAAACAAAGATTTTTTTCTTTGTTCAGTGACAATAAAATTGGTATAAGGAGTTAGGCTACTTTACTATTCCCTAGATAATATTATGCCTACATCTGAAATTGGTTCCAACGCTGTAAATGCGGATCAGTCTCTGCAAACGCTACTAAATTAATATGGATATTCATTATCAAACTTTTAATTCCAAAAATCGGTAAAAAATAAAAATAAAAAAATTCATTTTCTGAGTTATAAACAAAAACAATTTCATGAATTATTATCACTTGAAAATAATATTGGATCCTACAAAAAAAAAAAAAGTTTCAGCATGGGCATCAATCTCTCCGAACGATAACAAATTAATATACCTATCCACTATTGAACTTTTACTTCAAAAGATCGGTAAAGCTAAGAAAAAAATGACTGATAATAAAATCTAAATTTTGAGTTTTAAAAAGATAATTTTATAAATTAATAGTATTGATCATACACCTTAGAAAGAATATATGATCCTACAAAACCAAAAACGGGATTTGGGAAGTTCAAAACTATGATAAGAATTCCGTTGCAATTTCAGTTCCTTATTTTAAGCAATTAGTAAATCGTAATTGGTTTCAGGTAAAATACAGCTTTTATGTAACTTAAAAGTTATAACATAAAAGTTATTTTCCCCCAACTTTTTAATGTTTTGACTTTTTCTTTTTTTAACAAATAGACAAGTTGTATCCCTGACGCAGTTTTTATGCTGGATTCAAGTCTACAATCGCATTGTTATAGGAATGAAACGGTTTCTAGAAACTAAATTTTTTTATTGTGTGTTTTTTAAATTAGGACTACCAAAAATTTGAAAGCATGAAATTACAATCGTATGACCATTCAAATGAAATATATGAATAAATATATCAGTTAAAAATTAGAAATCCCCATGAGAAGTTTCATCAGGATGATATTGAAGTCTTTAGTTTATTAACACTTTATCAATGACATTTACTAATTATATACATATATCCTGAAAATAAATTGTGCATTTTATACATTGAGTTTCGATAAAATATTAATTTATTTAAAAAAAGATTTTAATATACTATTATTTATACATTTTAATATATTGACTTACTTGACTTGACTTAAGGCTCCTGCCACGTTGGGGGTTGCGTAGAGAGCGTCGCAACTCTGCTCCTGCAGGCTGACCGGTCTACTGCTATTAGTGGGGCCTCTTCGACAGCAATGTTAGCTATCTCAAGGAATTTGTTGAGGCTATCCTTACACCTTGTCTGAGGTCTGCCCCTCGGGCGAGACCAACCATTAGCTTTAGCGTCAAAATCGTAGACTATTTGGGCTGGGGTTGTCGTCGGCAAACGCAGGAGGTGTCCGAACCATCTGAGAGTACGGTGCGCTATTTGGACGGAGAATGGCACTTGGGAGGTAAGTGCGAGCAACCTTGCGTTGCTTACAAAATCGTCCCATCGAAGTCCCTGAATCCGACGGAGCTGTTTCGTCTGGCAGACGTCTATCATGCTGAGGATTGTTGATTTCAGAAGCCAGGTTTCCACTGCATAGAGGAGGACCGAGCCTACGGATGCATTAAAAGTTCGCATCTTCATGCGCCTAGATATATGCGGCATTCTCCAGAGATTGTTGAGCCTTCCGACGATAGACGAGGCTTTTGAAACTCGGCTGCACACCTCTTCCTCCATAGAGCCTTCATTAGACAGCACGGAGCCAAGATAAGTGAAGTTCTTTACAACTTCAACAAGAGCTCTGCAAACAGTTATGTTCTCAGGGGGCGAGACTGGGCTTGGGGGCTCAATTGCCATTATCTTCGTCTTAAGCCAGTTTATTTTCAGCCCCACTTTTGTTGCCTCTTCCTGTAGGACTTCCAGAGCGTCAGTCAACTGGTCGATCGAGTCGGCAACGAGACCAAGATCATCTGCGAAGTCAGCGTCCGTCAGAACGCGATCTCCAAACTGCAGACCAAAGGGCAGGCGATTTGTTGTTCGTGTCATGACATGGTCTATCACGCAATTGAACAGTTCCGGGGCGGCGGCACACCCTTGTCGTACACCGGTTTTGATGCCGAATGTCGTGCTCCGTTTGCCGTTGACTTGGACGCAACCCACGGTCTCTTCGTAAAGCTTTTCAAACAACTTGGAGTATTTGTCTGGTAGACAAGTTGATCGAAGTATCAGCCAGAGCGAGTTGCGGTCCACCGAGTCAAACGCAGCCTTGAAGTCCACAAAGGCTACATATGCTTTCCTCCTGAATTCCTTCGTCTTCTCAATTAACTGGCGCATGGTAAAGATTTGTTCGACAGTGGATCTCCCGGGCATAAACCCCGCCTGCTAGACTCTCCTCTTTCTTTTGAGGATACTCGTGCATCTATCCAGCAGGGTCATAGCAAAGAGCTTTCCAGGCACTGAAAGTAGCGTTATGCCTCTGTAGTTCGAACAGATGCTCTTGCTCCCATTTCTGTTCCATAAGGGCAGGATTATACCAGCTCGCCAGTCCTTCGGGATCCATTCTGTGCGCCAAACCACAGAAAACAGAATATGGAGCCAGAGTAGCATCACCGGCCCGGCATACTTCAGGAGCTCCGCAGATATTCCACATACGCCTGCCGCTTTGTTGTGCTTCAAACGTTTTACTGCTCTGTAGAATTCTGATGACGTGAAAGGAGTTTCTGTGTCACTTGTCAGCAGTTCCTGGGTGCTGGTTGCTAGGCTGATGAGTTCCTGGTCAGTCTGCGTTACGGCTTCAGCGTTGAGGAGGCCCGAGAAGTGGTTTTTCCATCGACTGACCTGGGCAGCTTCGTCACTGAGTGGCTGACCATCTACAGAGACAACACATGCAACCGAGGGGGCTATGTCTCCTGTTAGATCACGGAGATGCTTATAGAAACTGCCAATGTCACCTTTCTTGGCTGCACCCTCTAGCTCATGTGCCTTCCTTTCCACAAACAGTTTCTTGTCTCGCTGTATCAGTTTGTTGCGGACCCCATTAAGGCTTCTATAGGTTGGCATGTCACCGAGTAACCTCGCCTTGCGTCTCTGCTCTATGACGTCAAGCGTATCCGACTGAATCCACGCTTTATTAGCACGCTTTTTCCGACCAACATTTGCTGTCGCTGATTCCATGACATTCTTTTTGAACGAGAGCCATGCGTTTTCACAACTTTCAAATGGCAGGAGTGTGTCGAAGCGGTTCGAGACATCAATGGCATATTTCGACCATATCTTCTGATCGCAGAGGCGAGAGACATCGATCTTGGCTGGTCTTGGTTCTGAGCGATGGGCTTTGAGCCTTAGTCGCATGTTAGTGACGACGAGGCGATGGTCAGTGTTGCCAATCTCAGCTGCCCTATACGTCCTGCAGTTACTGATCGAAGACCTCCATCTCTGTGACACGATGATGTAGTCGATCATTTTTTTTTTGGTATGGCCGTCATTGCTGTACCATGTATATTTGTGAATATCCTTCCTTGCAAACATGGTATTCGTAATCACAAGGTTGTGCATGCTGCAGAGTTGTAGAAGCCTTAGACCATTGTCATTTAGGGAATCCGGAGTAACTGGTCCAATGACTTGTCGCCATAAGTCGTGGTTGTCGCTCACAGTTGCATTAAGGTCACCCAGGAGAATCACAATATCGTGCGGGGATATCTTAGACAATTCATTCGTCAGGGCAGAGTAGAAAGTGTCCTTTGTTTCGGTGTCAGCTTCGTTTGTCGGGGCATAACAAACAAGGACCGTCATTTTGCCTTGCTTGTGATTGAGTCGAGCATTAGCGATTCTATCCGAGACGGGAGTGAATGACAATAGACACTTCTTGGATTTGTCATCAAGAGCTAGTCCGACTCCATTTCTTCTGGTGGTTGTCTGGCCAGACCAGAGAAGGTGGTATCCCTCACCTATGGGGTCATTTCCATTCCCGACTAGATGGGTTTCTGTTATTCCAGCAATAGAGATGCGGAATCGCTTCAGTTCCATCGCCAGAAGCGTCTTAGCTCCGGGAAAATTTAATGTCAATACATTCCAGGTGGCAATTCGGAGGCCACCTTGGTCAATAAGATTCAAACGCTGGTCATTTCTCAGTCCAGGGGCAAGCAAGGGTCGTGATGGGATAAAAGAAGGTTGGTCATCCAATGCAGTTGCTAAGCTATTCGTTGCAATGGGTTTCGGGTGGAGGGTTGCAAGCCCAACCGACCCTAGGCCTGGATTCTGATTAAAGCCAGGATTTACCTGGATACTGAGAATCCTGGGGTGGGCTCCACCCACCTCATGATATTGAGGCCAGATATATTACTAAAACAGATATAATAACAATTATTAATAACTGGCCAAAGAGCTCCATATAATAGCTCCACTTCACGAGTCGAAGGGCCCTCATTTCACTAGGGCGAAAAACCAACGAAAAACATTTAAAATACCAAAGGCTTGCTGGACAATGAAAAAGAACAATTTGGGGGGAGGGGGTGGGTCCTTCCTCTTTATTGACTCTTTAAACGGTTAGTTCGAACGGCAAACATATTTATGTTTCACAAATACTGCATGAGCTTATGCTATCCTTGCACACCATTTTTTGGGCTGTGATGCCCAAACTCTTTTTTTACGAGTCTAGGTACGGAGAAATAAGGAGATAAGTAAGCGCACTCCTCCTCCGTCCAAATCTCTTCAATGCCACCCTCTTTACACCCTGCCGAGAGGGTTGAACGTCCCTTAAGTCTTTACTTACGACCTACTCCCACTACATTCAGGGACGACTTGCTTTTCACTTGGGCCTAGATGGTTGGACGAAAAGGACGTTCTTTGGCAATATATCATCTTTTATCCATAGAATGTGTCTTCGCCAATTCAACCTTTCTCTCATTATAGCCCTAGCAAGCAGGATAAGAATTATGTTTCTCGTCTGCTGTAGCAGATTCTTATTGTATTTCTTATTTGAGATCTTTTGAGATCTTATCAATTCCATGGTTACCCATTCTAAAAAATTGAATTCTACCTAGGTCAGAAACGTCTTTTCCTCAATAATTCTGTCAATGCGTAATATTAGGACTCAAAGTGGCTAATGTCACTTATTTTTTTGCGTTATTTGCAGAAGAATTCTTAAAGACCTTCATTGCTGTAGCAAAGAGCGCATCCACTGTATAGACCGCATAAGATACTCTCTATGGTATGGAAGGGGGGGGGAGGGTTCAGGAAATAAACTAGAATAATTTTACTGCTTCCAGAATATTACAAGGAAGAATAATGCTGGGTTTTTGGAAGAAATTCAGAACATTACCAGAATAATGCTTCCGAATAGTTTTTCTTATTGTAAAAAATAGCTGTAATAAGCAAACCCGCCTTTCCGTTTTTTTTTCCCATATCATATTTCTTTCAAATACTATTGACTATTTTATTTACGAAACTCATACAATAAACACAACAACCACCCAGGGAAGGCACAATGCGCCTGATAAAAGACAGCTGCAACCCTTTAACACTCAACCAATTAAAAACAAAAAAAGTTCACTCTCATCATATCAATGTAAAAAAAGAAGAAAAAAAATTAAATCCCCCCACCAAAAAAACAATCTTAATTCGAATTCAATAAAAAAAAATGAATGCACTATATTTCCTCATTTAAAAAAAATACTTTTTCAGTCTCTTTTTAAACAAACCAGTGTGTTCAGCCTCCCTAATGCTAGTTGGTAAACCATTCCAAATATCCGGAGCTAAATGACGGATCATGAAGCCGGCACGCATGGCATCTCGATACTCGACTACGAAATTATCTGCATTACTTGTTTCATATATATGGAGGACACTATTAACACGAAAGAACTGACTAAAAACTGAAGGGCATACATTATTTCAACACTGATAGGCGAAAAATTGCAGGCTGGTAATCTCTAATTTGACCAACATTAAGCACTCTCAATTGCACAAAACAAAACACTGTGTCTTTGGCATTTCCGCATAATTACCCTATAAACGAACCGCTTTATTCTGTAAAATCTGCACTCTTCTAAAATTCACATAAAAATTACTTGACCAAATGACACAACCATAAGAAATATAGGGGTTCACTATTACATGGTATAAAGTTAAAAGGGCCAATATCGGTAAAATTCCAATCTACGTATCACTCCTAAACCTCTTGCAACTTTTACTGTGACTAGATCACTATGCTGCTTCCAAGATAAATTACAATCAAGGAAGAAACCAAGATAACATACCGATTGCACTTGCGACAAAACTTTACCTTTAAAAACCACTTTTTTAATCAACATCTGGTGGACTTTCAAATCTACTATATACAATAAAATTTGTTTTCTCCACATTTACTGATAAATGACTCAAACTGGTAAATATACAAAATGAATTCAAAACCCTAATTTTTACAAGTAAATCCTCCATCACCTGATTAGGAACAATTATAGCAGAGTCATCCGCAAAGGATGTAAGGAAACAATCTGGCAGATAAAATCGAAAAGTATCAACGTAAGCTAGATATAAGAGTGGTCCTAAGACAGATCCCTGAGGAACGCCGCAATTAACTTCAAAAGGAGACAACACAACGCTATTAATAAGAACCTGAATAGACCTACCACATAAAAAGCTTTTTAACCAATTGAAACAAGCACCCTTCACACCAAGGTGTTCTAAACGTTTAGTTAAAATTTTAAAGTCAACTGTGTCAAAAGCATTTCAGAAATCAACGAACACGGTCAGAGGAATTCCACCACGCCGGAAGCAAATATTCACAGTGTCACTAATGTGAGGCACAGCATGTGACGTCCAATGGCCCTGTCTAAAACCAAATTGCGTTTCACTTAATAGATCGGCATTCGTGAGGTAATCATACAATCTTTTTTATGTGCTATTTTGTCGTAGATTTTCCAGAACAGAAAGAGAATAGATATGGGCCTGTAATTCTCGACATCAGACTTACGAACCCCCCTCATGGAGCGGAATTACCTTTGCTCCAATAAAACTTTGGATTAAATACAATATTAACTTTGCAGTTGAGTCACAATTAGCATGTCGTTGAACAGGATACTAAGACACTATTTTATTAGAAACCAAATGACATTATTTTGAGGGATCTTCCTACGTCTTTTCTCTGTGGTTGCAGTCCATCCTATATAACAAATAGTGTCAGTTGTTTATATAACTATTAGCCAAAACTTACGGCAGGAAACCAATCCAATCGATCATGTGCATTATAACATTGAGAAATGTAAATCATTTCGAGTTTATCAATATAATTTTACCAGCACCCGGAGCCTAGTAATACAAAGTCTTGGGTTGAATTAGTCAATGATTATGAAAGTCTTCTTTCCATTGTGGATTTGTCAAAAAGAAGACCAACTTCACTTCCAAACAGGGCGGTCAAATCTCTTGCTATAAGGCTGATAAAAATCTCTGTCTTTCAAGCTACAGTTTTAGTAGAGATTTCCAATCTCTCACTTAAGTTTACAGTTTAACTTATAAACTAAAATTGTCATCCACTACAGATTTCACATGAGGTGGAAGAAGCAGAAGCTATCCTAACAGACTGAGTAGAAGAGGAATGTCCACTGGTGTTTTGTCTTAACGCTGTAACAAATCTACAGCACTGTAGCGTGTTAATGAAAATTCAATAGTAGTTCAATCCCAGTTTTTTGGCCATTCGTTAACTACCTTTTCTATTATGAACAATTATAAAGCAAAACCTTAAAGATAATTGTAAAAGCATAAACTAAAATATTAGTTGTAGTTTTTTTGTTTTGTTTGTTTCTTTAAGAGCCCATTAGATGTGTTAGTTTAAACTTTCTTTTATTTGCTTTAAAAAAAAAAAGAAAAATCCAAATAAGAGATTTTTTGAAGAAAATTTATGACCCATATTAAAACCTAAAACGAGCAGAAATTGATATGAGTGAAATACTGTAACTCAAAACAAACATAAATTAAAATGAATAATCGTATCAAACATAAAGATAAAAAATACTGATAAGGACAAATCGATTAATCCTAAAACGAGCAGAAATTAAAGTGTCTGATCAAGTCAAACTTAAAACGAATAGAAATTACCATAAATAAGAGTAGGGTTACCACCACCCTAAATCTTTTTAATGCCAGAGCGTGATTTGCGCTTTACTGAGAACCACATGTATTTTAAACAGTGTAATTTTTATTTGTCAAAACATCAACAAAAAAAAGCAAATCATGAACAATGTGGAAAGAAACATTTCTTAGAAAAATTACATACATGACTTTTAATTTAATTTTCCGTACATTTGAATGGAAAGTGTTTCAAAGGGAGATAGCATGGAATTAATCGTTCAAAATACATATGTAAGAAATTAAAAGACATTATATGTAAAATAGTAGAAATTCCGACAAGTTTCAACTATTTTTGATTTCTCAATGCATATTATAAAAGAGAAAATGTTTAAAACATATTTGGTGTATTCTGATTTAAAAAAAATAGATCATAGTATTCCTTTACTAACGTGTTGTCATTTCGAGCTTTAGGAAGATCAAGGCTGTTGTTTTTTGGGATCCGTTTACTACAGTTTATAACATCCTGCAACATTTTTCGCTTGGATTGTAGAAAGTAACAGGTAGCATATGGTAATTTGACATACTTTATACAAAATATCATCTCTTTTCACTAGTTCTTTGGGTGTAATCTTTGTACAAGGCTAATTAATAGAAAATAGGAAAAAAAAATTAACAAACGCAGAAACCGAAGCTAAAAAAAAGTATGGCCCAATGATTTAGGAAGCGCTGATTTCCAGGTAGCCAAAAATTATATAAAAATCTGATTCGCTCAAATTGGCGCTAGCTAAACCTAGGTATCATTAAAATCTCGTTGTGATTGGGTATTTAAGAAAATGCTATCTTTTTACAGCTTATTACTTTGTCTCCACCCTATCTGTGTCATGAGGGAAGAAATGTCAATAAGCTGACTAAAAAAAAAAAAAAAATACAAAAAAATACAAAAAAAAAAACGATAAAATGAACACCCACTCGAGTCCTGAGAGTCTCCACTAAAGTGAGGGCCATCCCCTTCCTGTCTTCCAGCAATATCAATTTGTGATCCAGCAGGATTGTACTCCACTTCCCCTGCAGCACTGACTGGTCTTTCTTGCGGCAGCACGAAGCCTGAACTTGGTCCACCAAGTTCAAAAGAGGTCACAGGTCTCCTCCCTCTTGGTGGTGGTGCAGGACCGTTTGACGGACTAGAGGCAGAATCAACCCTGTAAGCAAAAGTAGTTTCTGATAATTCTTCCGCTCTTATATTGTCTAATTGACATTTTCCTTGATTCTGAACTTATTACAGTTTAAAAGTCAAAGAAGTTTGATAAAATTTGAAATTGATATATAAAAAAAAAATCATTAATTTCTAAAATCTGAAAAGAGTTTGGTGGTAAAGTCAAAGAAGTCCAATGAACCAGCGATGTTGCCTAAGTTGTCAAGCATGTTTTTCTTGCCTTTTAAATCGGGTGCTTTATATTAGATTCCCCCCTCTTTTTTAGTAATGTTATGTGGCATATTAGCCCGAAAGCTGCGCTGAACATTTTAATGTGTAGCCGTTGAAAAAACAAGAAAATTAGCCTTTAAAACAAGATTTAAAGATTTAAAACAAGATTTAGATTTAAAACAAGATTTAAAACAAGAAAATTAGCCTTGGTTCTTTTTCCAAAACGCAACTGTTTGCAGTAGATCCTGCCTTTTCTAGATGCAGCGGTATTTCATAGGACATATGACTCAAATGTTCTCATCCTAATATATAAAAAAAAAATTCCATTGTTCTAATTTTTTAGTTTGCATTGTAACCAATAGGACAAACCAATTTGATATAGATTAGTTCAGCATTTGCTGCAGCCGTGTTGCCTCAGAAAAAAAATTGTTAGTATATTTGCGTTTTAATCCTGTTTTCTCTACCATGGTCATTCTTAGACAATTTACACAGGTTTAAATTTTTAGCCAAAAATCCTAGGAAATCAGTTTGATTAAGTTCCAACTGGCAATAGACAGTTGGTACGTAACAATCAAATTTCGACATCCAACAATTTTGTTTCTTCACAGGGAGACACTATGAGATGTTGCTTGTAGCTTTTACGAAAATAATCCTTTCATTCTCAACAACCTCTTCACAGAAAGCAGCATTTTGAACATTTGGACTTGGTGCTACATTTCTAAAGTTAAACTCAGTCTTAATGAATATGGAAAGACCCATTATTGGCCACCTACTATTTGAAGGCTGTAAATTACATAAATCATTTCCATTCTTTCTATTTAACAGAATCTATTCTCATCCTAAACCATTGGCTATTTCAGTAGCATCAATTCATGAAAATTTAGGGGGAAGGAAGCAAACAGATTTTCCAATATTTAGGGGAGAGGATCAAACTTGTTGTTTTTTCAATCTTCCATGAAATACAAAAAAGATATTTATCAATATAAATACCTAAAAAAGGCATTTCAATATCTAGGAGGGGCAAAAAGAATCTAGCGGAGGGCACATGCAACCCTTGTCCTTTACTCTCCACCCTCCCCCCCACCTTAGTTGACGCCACTACTATTTACAAATACGTCATATATTGAATACAAGACGAAATAATTCCCTCTATTTCCGCATAAGTAATTTGTACTCATGGTGCCAGGTTTAGGATGACCAAGTTTTAGTTTGGAAACCATTATTTTTACACAATACTTTAATAAGTGGCTACATCACAAATTCAATTATACGTAAAGAGTTTGTTCTGGAGATTCACTTTGGTACACATAATTATGACAACAGCAGTGAAAACAAGAGCCAAAGAGCCAAGCAATGGTTTCTTAGAGTCAAAACCTAATGAATTAGCTCCTTTCCAACAATGCCAATGGCCGTAATGCAAGCAAAATATATATATAATATTTTAATTTAATAGTAGACATTCCACTTGGGACAGGTTGACAAGTTTACCTATCAACTCCAGATCGCCTTGCCTCAATTACGTCATAGCTATCAGTATCAGTTTCATCACCTTCTTGCTGGCCTTCTAAATCTTTGACACTGGCATAAGGATGTTCTCTCTCAGCTGCAATAATGAAGCAGATTAATTGCTTTATTAAAACAAGCGAGAAAGAGAATTCTAGCAATAAAAGATGAAAAATTGTCCACAAAAGCCACTGTTCATAAACGTTTAGGGCAGAAAAAAAAATTGAATTAAGAACTGCGATAGTGAGCTATCTATATCAGTTTCTTCGCCTTCATACCGGCCGTTTAAAATTTTCACACTTGCACTGAGACACTCTCTCAGTCGTAACAATAAATACCAGATCATAATGGGAATATGCAAAAAAAAGAATTGAAGTTATCAAGTATTTTGCAGTAGGATGCATAGGTTGCATCAAGACATGGCTAATTGTAGACAGAGAAAAGCCAAGACAGATAGTCCAAGTAATTGAGAGGTTAGGTTATGTTCTTCTATTTATTTTATTTACATGTATTCAATTAAGCTGTATTTTACATCTGTTTATAATTAGAAATAAAACTATTTATTCGTTCGTAGGTTCCAGAGCCATAAAATTGAAGTAGAAAATAAATTTAATTTCAGAACGGAATGCTGAAAACAATTCATCAGAGGCAAAATAACAGGTATAATGCTATGATTTAGTTATAATTGCATGGTAGCATTACAAAGTCCGAAAAACGTAAAAATTATATTTTTGAGAATTTGTCACCATTCTCCAGCAAGAAGTAGAATTTAGAAAAAAAACCAGCACGGGTCTAAGATTTGACTCTCCTACGTGGAAATCTGCAGACTGCCTGTAAGTTCAGCAAAAAAGAACTTGGGGGTGCATTTGATGTTTAAACTAAGTGACCCCCAAGTAACTATATCCAATTTTCGTTGGAGTATCAATGGATACCAACCATGCCAAGTGGAACATTTTAGCGTTACACTGTGAGTACCTGGCAGTGACGACAGCAAACAACAAAATTCAGTGTTAAAATTAGAAGAAAAAATGGCTAGATTAGAAATACATAAATAAAATATTCTTTACTTGAAAAAAAATGTTCAATATGTTCGTATATATATTCAAGTTACTTCTGAGAATTTTATATAGATAATATGTATTCTTAATGAAATGTTCCTTTCAATACATTATAATTAGCCACTAATTATGTACGAATCTCATTAATAGGAAGACTGGATAGATCTAAATCGAGTACATTTCATTATCGCAGGGTGCAAATGACCGAAAGCTAGTAGGATTAACCCATAGTTAATGAGAAAGTATTTTAGTTCAAAGCAAAAGGAACTTGCAAGTTATCATGGATGAAATATTTAGCATATTACATGAAAGAAATTGCTTACCTTTCTTCTTAATTTTCGAATAGGGATGATTAGTCTTCTTGATTTTAGCATACGGAGGTGTCAAAGAACCCTTTACCTCAGCATTACTATCTCTGGCCTGAACTCTTTCAACAGCAGGAAGCTTAGCAGGAGTATGTTCCGGGTCTCCAGCATTGCCAAGTTGGGCATAGAGATCACTGTAAGCGTCTTGCCCAGAATCACGTCGAATGGTGCGATTAAAATTTTCATCAGGACTTGTGACACTTGACGGTGGGATTTCTGGAAGCCTTCTATTGCTCGCTAGCCTAAAATTTTAATATGAACATATACTTCTATAATCAAGGGACAGATTAATGAGCATACACGTTCGGGTAGTTCCTTTCTTTTACCGTATTCTACTTCTCTGCCAATGCCTTTCAAAGCTTGTCTAAAAACGCTTTGTATACTCTAAGGGTTCTTACCTGTTGCAGAATTAGTTTTGTTGGATTCTGCGGATCGCGCTTCATATCTCTTCATTTTGAGGATCACTTAAATCAGATGCATCAACCTAAGACTGGTGACTGACTGAAATATTTCCCATATTTAGGATTCTCACCAGACTTTGTTGACAGGTGGCGAAATGCCCTCAAAGCAAACTTTTTTGTCACTATTTCAGGTAGAACAATGGATCAAAATATCAAGTTAATATTAACTTGATATTTTCCTCGGTTTATTTTTAGTTTTTTAAGTCAAAGCATTAACATCTTATAGATACTGATCATAATCTCAATAAAGGGTAAGTTAACTCTATTTAACACAGAGTGAAGGTTTGAAAGGATGGGAGCCTCCCCTCATATATAGAAAATCTATTTTAAGTATGAACGTCGCTATTTGATTTGACAAAAACTTGTAATTTAATTTTGTGAATATTGAAACTGCACCAGGAGAGTAATATAAACTTTAAAGAGACAAAAAAGGTGCAAGTGAAAAAAAAAAAAAAAACCTTAAAAAACAACAATAACTGCCTAAAATATATACTTTGCAGATTTTTTTTTTTTTTTTTTTTTACTAAATTTCAACAGAATCAATTGAAAAGAAAAAAGAACAAAATAAATCAGTGCAGAGCCGCTCTATATGGCAGAAAAAATATGGTTACATTTTTTGAATCCATAAAAAAAAAAAACTATTAGAATAAAACATTACTCCCACGAATTCAAAATAGGACTGAAATTGTTGGGTAGTGTTATTCTGAAAATTCAGCTTGCATTTCGTTTTAGACCACCTCTTCCCTTTAATAATTCAACTTCAACCACCCACCCCATTATTTATCACGGGAGTGGAGTTGTGGAAGGCTAGAGAACCCCTAATTTTTAAGAAAACTGAAAATTTTCTAATAAGACTGACTTAAGTTCATTTTTACAGGCAATTTTTTTTCATCGAGTGAAAGTAAAGAGCAGCACAAGCTTCAAATGAACATAAATTATCATATATATCAAGGTGCTGACAAGCTGTAGTTTCAACATGTTATTGATCTTGAATTAACTTCATTCTTTACTTTAATTTGATAAAGTTTTCTTTCTGTTAATGAAAAACACCCCCAGGCAGGTTATACAAGATTTAAATAGCATGCAAAAAAGGTGTGCGAAAACGAGACAACTTCCCGAAAATACATACATTGGAGAAGATAGGGATGTCTGAAGTTAAACATTGGCTAATTATTTTAAATCGGTGCAAAATGATTTATTGACAACACAAACAATATAAAATTTAAAAGAAAAGTTTGACTATAATTTTGTAAGCAAGAAAAAAGGAAAGATGACATAAAAATTTGATTACATTTGTGGAATGTTATAAAAAAAAAGAGAAAAAATAATAAGTTCTATCAGTAAAATATATTATTTCCTTGGATATGCAAAAGTGGATTAGTTCTTGAAACGGCTTTTATTCTTAGACAGAAGCATACATTCACTACAGCGTCAGCCATCTAGTGTTTAAAATAAGCAACCTTTATAAGGTGAGCACTAACTTCCATTTATTTCATTAATAAACATTGTTCTTAAATTTTTCACACTATCAAATCTTTGAAAATTAAAGCCAGCAGAACTTAAAGCTTTTAATGTGGGACTTTAAATTTGAACAATGACACAATTAAGGTATTAAAGTGGGAAAAGGTAAGTAGCCTGTAAGAAAATAACTCACTTTTTTGCTTGGCAAGAGAGTTGGTCAGTACTATCGGAATTTCTATTTGCTTCATCATCTGGACAGATAATAGAGCTGAAAAAAGGGACAAATTAAAGAGCAATTCCTTCCTCCTACTATTTCTACGACAACTTACCATAATTTGTTTGACCCCTGATATTTGTAAGCAATTGGCTCCATCTTTCTTGCTATTTTTGTTCCGACCTGCATAACATGGTGAACTGCAGCTTACAATACTTACTGAGCATCATGAAAATCTTTTGTGTATATAAAATACTCAATTGAAATTAGAACGCAGCTTTCAATTTTTAAGTATAGAAGGATTTACACTTGTTTTCACTTCTAGTCAGGCAACGAAAAATTAAGCAAGAAAAATGGGTTTTATTTTTCATAAAGCAGTGAATAAATACAATAAAATAAACACTTAATTAAACAAACACACTCCGAATATTTCGGCCCCACGTCCGGGAGACTTTATCAACGGAAAAAAAAAGGGAGGGAATGAAACAAAAAATTCTCTCATTCTCTTGAATACATATTTCACCCCAAAAGTGGCAGTTTCTCTACAATTGACCTACAAATTTTGTCTTTAAATATTTTGAATAAAATTTATATAAATAAAATTGATAGTCTATGTACTGACCACTTTGCCATAGTTTGCTCCCTAAACGAACCTGCTGAAACCCTATCACATACCTCCAAATATGTCAACACTAAAGCAAATTGGCCTAAAGCAAATGGCCAAAATAAGCTAAATGATGATACAAGTTTCACCCAAAATTCATGCATTTCAAACGCAACAGCTGACACACATGCTGAAGTTTTGGCATCTTTACTAATAAATACAGCTAATCATGCTATCCCCAGGACAACACCCAGGAAAACCTTTGCTAAACACATTCCCAAAGCATGGTGGACAAATGAGTGCCAAAATAAATAGAGAATAAAAAAGGCAGCTAGGACAGAATTCTTAAAAAAAACCATCACCTACTAAATATTTAAAAAAATTACAAGCAGAATCTAATCTAAAAAGGACTATAATAGATGCTAAATATAATTACTGGAATAATTTTGCAAATAATCTCTCCAGAGAAGCACATGAGCCAATCATACATAGTCATAAGCCACATCTTTGGGAAAAATATTTCCCCCAACCCACTCCAGTATGAGCTTATACATAATAATACCCATTATGACAATGATAATGAAAAAGCTAAGCTATTTGCAACTCTTTTTGTTAATAAGCTAACATCAAATAATCGAAGCAAAATGTCCCCAATTCCTATGAACCTAAGTTACCAACCACGCCCAGGATCCGAGTATATAAGTAGTCCATTTTCAATCCAGGAAATGAATAATGCAATACATCATATTAGGACCAAAACTAGCGGCAGCTATGACAATATACACCCTACATGGATAAAGAATCTCACCCCTTCATACAAACAAGAACTGCTAAATTGTTATAATCACGCTTGGGCATCTTCTAAGTTCCCCAATATATGGAAATGTTCGTCCCTCCTACCAATCCTAAAGAAAAATAAACCCAAAGAGAACCCTGAGTCCTATAGGCCCATAATGATTACTCCTGTGATGGGGAAAATAATGGAGAAAATGATCTATCACAGACTCCTCTGGTTTGCTGAAAAAAACAATATGATCCCTCACACTCAAACTGGATTCAGGAAACACCACTCCTCAACAGATGCTTTCATTTTGCTAACAAATGCAATAAATGAATCATTCTCAAAAAATAATGACCTAGTTGCAGCTTTCCTAGATTTTGAAGGGGCATATGACAATGTGAACCACCAAATCCTTTTAAACAAACTTGCAAACCTTGGACTACCCCCAAGCTAGTATCCTTTATAAAATCCTTCATAGAAGTGCGAAGTTTCATTGTTTGTGTTGGTTCAGCCTCTTCACCCCAAAAGACAACAACCAAAGGCCTACCTCAGGGAGCAGTCCTCAGTTGCCTCCTGTTTGCCCTATATCTCTGGGACATGAACTTACCCCACACGAATCTACAATATGCTGACGATCTGGTGCTATGGTCACCTGGCAACACCTTTGAGATAGCACAGTCAAATCTGCAAAAGTCACTTTTCCAATTTAAAAATTCTCTCAACATTCAGATTTACCCATTCCACCTACCAAGTCAAAAATAATCCAATTTCACCGGAAGCGAAACCATGTTAATGCAAAACTAATTCTAAATAAAACAACTATTCCAGAAGATAATCATATTAATTACCTAGGTCTCATGCTTGACCAAAAACTTAATTTCCACCTCCACATTTCAAACACAATAAAAAAATGCTATAGAAAAACAAATATACTAAAAAGACTTCTTTCCACACCCTGGGGCTGTAAGGAGAAAACCTTACTCCAGTTTTATAAAACACATATAAGACCCCATATTGACTATGGGCTCATCGTATATGGTGCATGTGCAAAGACCCAGATGCAAAAAATTGAAACAGCACAAAATGATATAATACGCCTCATATTTCGTCTTAGGAAACCCACAAGCACCAAGTTTCTGCTTATGGAGAGTGGATTAACAACAATAAGGGAGAGACGTAGCTTTCTCTTGACAAAACATCTTACAAAAATTGAATCAAATAGCTCACACACCCTACATAATTGGTTAAGAAATCCAGCCATGTATAGAGGCATTGCAGATGAGTATGCCAACATTCAGAAGAAGTTCCCCGTTCCAGCAAAGTATATTGCACCCACTTTCCCCCAATCACCTCCATGGAATTGGTCAAGTCCCATAATAAATACTGATTTCTCAAAGTGGACTAAAGATTTAACCCCCATCGCTTTTGTCCAGAAAAAATTTGCTGAACTTAATACAATTACCTATAAAAATCACTTCCAAATATTTGTTGATGGGTCAAAAATGAATGAGAAGGTAGCAAGTGGTGCTTTCCTTCCTCGCCTGAAAATTGCAATGGGCGAGAGATTACATAATAATTTATCTATAATGTCTGCTGAGTTAAATGCCATAATCATGGCATTAGAACACATTAAGGAAAACCAACCTTTGATTGCAAATTCAAATAATATTATTGTATATTCCGACTCTTTATCCAGCCTTGAGTTGCTGGCCTCAGCTCCTCAGTATAAGTTGGACATTGACACTTATCATTGTCTCAGTATTATAGATAATCTTGCTTCAAGTGGCATAAAAACTTATTTTCAGTATATTCCTAGCCACTCTGGCATAAGTGGTAATCATCAGGTTGATGAAATAGCAAAAAATGCTATAAACATTGACCAGCCAAGTGGGAGACCAATCCCGATTAGAGATATTTACCGATGGAGGCTATCAGATATTAATTTTAATAAGATTAATCTTATCCTTTCCCAATAAGTATCTTTCTAAAATTTATCATAGAATTCGTTCTGGAACAAATGGACTAAATTTTCTTGCATTCTCGTATAAGTTTTCTAATTCAAGTGGTTCAATTCCCCTGTCCCCTCTTTGCAGGCATTGTAATATGAATAATGAAACAATTGACCATTGCCTATTTGAATGTAATATGCTGACGTCTGCACAACATACCTTGCTTTGCAAACTGTTAAAATGCTTCAAACACCACAAAATCTCACAATCAGCCAAGAGCCTAGCCAACTATACCTGCACACAGAGCATAGAAATCGACATCTATCAACTCATAATTGAACTCCTAGAGTCGAAAGATCTACTGAAAGATATCTGAAAATATCTAATAATCATGAGGTAATCAAGCCAGTAGCTCTGTAGCCCACAGAGTGAAGCAAAATGAAAAGGGTTAAATAGTATCACTGAAAATCCCGCCTGCTGTTAAATAGAAGAAGAAGAAGAAGAAGTGTTTTGTCAACCATTGCTCTTGGTGGTCCTGTTAATAAATATCCAGTTTTCATTCAGAATCATTTAACTATGAGTTCTTACAAATTAAAGCTTGATTTATCATACCCCTATATTGATTCACTCTACTCCCTGACATTTTCTACTATACTCCCTCTGATATTGATTTATTGTTTCAGTAGGCCACCACTTGGATAGTTCTTCATCTCGATCAAAGCAATCCCCATCAGTAGTACCCTATTCCTACCACAGACCAACAAAAACAAGTTCTTGAGGGAATGGAGATTGAGGAGAACCCTGGAGTTACAATGGAGAATAAGCTGAAATATCAGAAACACGCGGCAGTACAACCGAAAAAGCTAAAAGATCATTAGGTCTTACTAGAACAACTATCATCTTCAAAAAGAAAATAATGATGAAAAACTAAAAAACAAACCAATAAAGAGCCAATAAAATGCCAACACCTAAAAACCCTCCATTACATGGAAAGCTCGAAAAGTCTCAAAGCGCTGGTTTAAAAAAAAAGAGAAAAAAACTTCATACTGCTCCAGTCTGCTCCTACCTGTAATAAAGTCCAGTTGATATCATCTCAATATATTAGTAATTAATTTGCATGATAGTGTTAAAAAACAGCCAACGAAACGCCAACATCTAAGCACCCTCCACTGCAAGAAAAACTTGAAAAGGGTCAAAAGTACTGATGCTTAACTGTTGGCAAAGGTTGATCACTTGGTCAATTCATCAATTAAAACCATCGATGTGTGTGAGAGCTCTACCGGTTCATGATCCTTATCTTGCGCAAGAGATTTAAGGCATTTTTAAAAGGTTTTTTATAATGGCTAGCACTTTTGCTAAACATTTTGGCACCATCTGAACCAAAATTGTACTCGGAGGCAAAAATAGCAGTTTTTGAGACAAAATTTGTTTATTACTTAAAATAAAAAGCTGCAATTTGTGAATCAGCTTTTTGCACATTTTCTAAGACCATTGGTTTGTCATAGAAATGACCGCACTACTAAAAAGCTTCCAGAGGATGCATTCTGAAATGTCAAAAAAAGGTGCCCAATTTTCCAAAGAAGCCTTAATTCTTCAAATCCTTTCAAATCGTTTACTTCCAAAGTATAATTTTTAAAATGTAAGCTGTTCCCTTTTTTCAGCTTTATTTCAATTTAGATTCACCTAACAATACTCATAACCAAACTAAAATTAGTAGTAAAAAAATTTAAAAAAATACAGTAACCAAGAATCAAATTGTAACTGCTTGAAAATGCTTAAGTTTAATTCCTGAATTAACCAATTCAATTAAACTTAAATCACACACTCCTTGTAACAATTTATCAGATGAATGATCACTGATGTAAGGAATCGGAATATCCAGTAGCTTTTGTATCTGTTTTTCACTGCCTAATAAAAGGACCTATCCCTATTGGAACTGTTTTTTATTATGCCACAGAAAGGCAGTGCGGTATTGGAAAAAATACTGATCTGCAAGAGTCCTCTTTAAAGCCAAAAAAAAAAATACTGGGGTTCAACATTTTTGAACCTATAACATAGCTATTAAGTAAATTTACACGGCCCCCTGATCATTGCCACTGAATGTAACTTCTGGATTATGAATGAAAATGCAACTCAATTGTATAATAAGATAATAATAATAAAGAAAACGAAATGAACTAACCTTTTAGTTTTCTTAATGCAAGTGCAAAGCCCTACAGTGAGAATGATAAGACTAGAACCAATTGCTATTGAAAGTACATCAAGGTAGGTCATCGCATTCTCAAGTATTGGACTGACCACAAGTTAAGAACTACATAATGATTTAATATCACCTAGAATTAAAGTGCAATATGTCAGTGTGATAGTTGACACCAATGTTTGTGTCAGGTAAAATAAATTTTCCATAGTTTAAGACTATTGATTGACCAAACCACTGCCATAATTATGCTCTAACAACAAATCCAAGAAATGAGTATTTTTGGGGGGCTGAAAATAAACTGGGACAGAAGACCCTAATACCCCATAATTTAAAATTTGATAAGCCACAGGCTAATGTTGCATGAATGTTTGAAACAATCCTTACTCAGCTTTTATTTAACAGGATGACCATGGGTTTAGAAATAAATAGGCATATTCAGGACAGGGGAAGAGGCTTCTCTTTTGGGTGGATGGGGTTTTTGCTTACATTCATACAAAATTTTTAGCATGAAAAAGGGAGGGCTATTATAAAATACTTATCTTTAAGTTTCTATACTAAATTCTATTAAAAGTGGAATTGTTCTCATTCAACATTCAGCCAATGCCACCTTTATTGGAATATATATCCTATATATATATTTATATACGTATATATATATATATTTATATATGTATATATATATATATATATATATATATATATATATATATATATATATATATATATATATATATATATATATATATATATATATATATATATATATATATATATATATATATATATATATAATATATATATATATATATATATATATATATATATAATATATATATATATATATATATATATATATATATATATATATATATATATATATATGTATATATATACACATATATATTAAGTATATATATTAAGTATATATATATATATATACATATATATATATATATATATATATATATATATATATATATATATATATATATATATATATATATATATATATATATATATATATATATATATATATATATATACATATATATATATATACTTAATATATATACTTAATATATATGTGTATATATATATATATATATATATATATATATATATATATATATATATATATATATATATATATATATATATATATATATATATATATATATATATATATATATATATATATATATATATATATATATATATATATATATATATATATATATATATATATATATACATATATATATATATATATATATATATATATATATATATATATATATATATATATATACATATATATATATATATATATATATATATATATATATATATATATATATATATATATATATATACATATATATATATATATATATATATATATATATATATATATATATATATATATATATATATATATATACATACACATATATACATATATATATATATACTTAATATATATACTTAATATATATGTGTATATATATACATATATATATATATATATATATATATATATATATATATATATATATATATATATATATATATATATATATATATACATATATACATATATATATACTTAATATATATACTTAATATATATGTGTATATATATACATATATATATATATATATATATATATATATATATATATATATATATATATATATATATTATATATATATATATATATATATATATATATATATATATATATATATATATATATATATATATATATATGTATATATATATATATCAGTGATTTTGGGGGTGCAATAGGCTGGAAACTTTCAGGGTTCATTTTGTGGATCAAAGTGGTAAGACATTTTATTGTCTTGCAACAAACAACAGCTGGGAAAACAGTTGTCTCCCAAGGAGGATGTCCATAAATCCGTGGGGCAGGACAGAACTACCATACCAAAAAAGTTGGTCCAGAGCATAGTTCTTGCACCCAAAAAAATTCCCTCCATTGTCTTTAAACCTCCATTCCTAAATAGGTTGCTCTACGACCCATGACTCGTAGAGTTTTCCAAGGGTAAACTCTGGAAAGGCATGCATTTGGCACCTGAGTAAATTAAGATGCAATGTGCACACAAGTTTTCATAATATCTGTAATATCTTGGGAATTGCTAATGGGATCAAGTTGAAATTTTCAGGAAGTATAGAAGTGGGGGGGGGGGGGGGGTCAAGTGGACATAAAACTTGACTTGGGAGAAGAGAAGAGGTAAATCAAAAGACACTATGCATGCCCAGGTCATCAAAACAGCATTTCTCCAATATCTTGGCAATGGCTTGGGGGATAAAGTTGAAACTTTCAGGTAGTGGTGGAGGGAAAGAGGGGATTTCATGTCTCTAATCCACCTAAACCTTGTTTTTCTATAATAATAATAATACTTTTATTTCCCTCAGGATACACAATCAGGAGTACATTCAATAAAAATAAAATATAAAGACACAACTTACTATTAACAAGACCAGAACTACCAATAAATACAACCACCTACATCAATTGGTTAACATCAGTTAGATTTTTTCAAAAAACAGGAATAAATTTCAATATTCAAGATAATTTCGAGCCCTTTGAACTAAAAGCTCACACTTAATGTTTATTACATCAAGCGGGTCCTTTATTCCATACATATATTTTAAAGAATTATTACTAGCACTTAGCAGAAAACCTAGTAGAAATTTAAGATATCTAAAATACACAACTTTAATTTGAGATGAAGTAGAAGATGGAAAAGTATTCAAAATCACTGCTGAAAAGCTAATCAAAGGTAGAACCATTGACTTATACAGTCTAGCTAATATATCCCTTCTCATATTATCCCGCAGATGAACACGGGAACCGAACGTCTTTCTTATTTTAACTTCCAGATGGCTTATTATTATAAGAGGTGATAGTCTTTTTACAGAAGAATATGGGACACCTAGGTATATTACTGAGTCCAAAGCATGGAAAATCCGATCAATACCGCAATCAAGAGGAGGAGAGCCAAGAGGGTCATTAGTCACAAAATACTGGCATTTCGCGAGGTTAATTTCTAGTCCTTTTTTTTCGACTCATTCGCTAAAATCTTAAAATTTTCAATCAACACAGTCTTTGACTGACTAAGTAAATCAGAGAGGTTTTTAATGAAGAAAACAATCTTTTAGAGACAAATTGAAAATAGACGACGATGATATCCCCCTGTCTAACCCCCCTCCTAACTACTACTTCATGAGCAGAAATTATAGATCCCATGGCAATGCGAACTTTAAGTCCAGAATACCACGAACGAAAAACCTTAACCAGGTTATGTGGTAAACCATATTTTAGTAAGCTAAGTAGAGCAGACGCATGAGAAAGATTATCGAAAGCTCCTTTAATATCTATTAATAAACAATATAAAGGATCTCCTTTCTCCTTTAAGCCATGAAGAATTTAAAATTTGAAAAAAAAGTAGTATGAGCATGATCACAACCCGTACCCCTAGTGAACCCCAATTGATTCAAACCGAAATCAAGCGAAACAAAAAGAGATTCAACACTTAGTTCAAACATCTTATTTAATTGAGAGCCCTTAGTAATAGGCCGAAAAGAATTGCATGTCTGGTACTTGCTTTTTCCATGCTTTGGAACCGGCGTAATTATCCCTGTTTAAAAAAAAGTTAGCACTTCCCAAGACAGAAGAATCAGATTAAAAAAACACAAAAGTTTAGCAAAAAATGAAGGCAGGGCAAGTTTCAGATGATTGGAAAAAATTCCATCATGGTCTGGAGCACTTTTATTTTTAAGACTCTTCATAGCTTAACTCAGATCATAATTAGTAACAAAAAACTGGGGATCTCGACAAGAAAGAAGTTCATCAAGTTCTTGGACCTCTTCAGGATTATCATTACATAAAGACATTACATTCGAGAAATGGCCCACCCACATTTTCTCTGTTGGGGCTTTATGAGAGATTTTATTTGAACCAGCTCTTTCCTATTTTTTAAAGTTCTTCATAATGACTGCTGATCATCATCAACTTTTTCTGAAGCAACTTTTATCAGATTATCTTTATGCTGCTGGAATTCTCTTTGGAATGCCGCCTTACTTGCTTTCATCTCAGAAAACGTAGGGTGATCTGGGGGCTTACCAATGTCTCGCCAACGAAGATAATTAAGCTTAGCTAAACTGTTCGCCGCTACAAAATCTGCGTTATTAGACCAACAAGGTATCCCAGTTCTTACTTTGTATCTTTTCTTCTCAAAAACTAGATCTGCACTAAATTTAAGGCAATGGACAAGCTGGTGAAATGCACAATCTATATCTAATAATGTAGACTCTGCAGGTTTAAGACTGGAATAATCAGGTACAATAACTTTCGAAACTTCAGAATCTACAGAGACCCTATAAGAATCAACAAGATTTTGATCCCAGATCAACTTAGTTCTCCAAGGTTGATTTTTTCTTTCATTTCTTTGCTGAGGAATTCCTACAAGTGAAAGCAAAAACTTTAAAGGTCTATGATCACTAATCAGGAAATCTACAACCACTTCAATCAAACCAGAAACCAAACTAGAAGTAAGAACAAGAACGTGATCAAGATTACTAGCTGACCCAGAATTATGAAAATAAGTACAATTATCCGTTTTATTTATGATTGACAGATTTGGTAGTGAAGAAAGGAAAAGAGAAGAATGCACACAACTTGAATTGAGCAGATTGCAGTTCAGATCACCCGCTATGCAAATACCATAATTAGCTGAGTACTTTTGTACAAAAGCACTCAGTTTACCATACGCATCCTGGAATAAATAATCATACAGGTTATTCCGGTAATCTGTTGGAAAATAACAAAAAAATCAAAATACACTCAGAAATATGGCATGCAAGAAAATAATTATTATAAAATATCAGACGAGAATAAAATGTATTCGGTATAAGAGTAACTACGGTAGCCCTCCTGATGGGCGTCCCCCAGTAGGTATAGCAGGCATCAAGTAATGTTTATAACCAGGAAGAAACATATCAAAAAACAGCAAAGCAAAATCAAGGAGGTGATGTTCCTGTAAACAGAGTATTCCATTAGTAGGCAAAAGCAGCCTTAACACTTCAGTTTTACCAAAAATCCCATTCAAATTAAAAGACACTACAGGAACAAGCAATTGATCAGGTAAGTTGTTACTTTGCATTTATATGCTTACGAATCTGAGGACAACAGAAACTGAAAGACAGATGGTCTTTTGAGCCACAATTTGCACACTGAACCGGAAGAGAGCAAGACTTGTCTCTAGAGTGTTTTGTGGTTGCCCAAACAGTGTGCGCATTTCATAGCACTTGATTTGCACTTCTTAGTATTGTGGGATATACTCAGGCAATGCTGACATCTCCTTGGGAGCTTCCTGTTAGCAGTAATCCAAAAAATGCTCATAACCTATGTTTAAACCATGGCACAAATAATACTTCATAAAAGATTCTGAATCGAAAGTTATTTTCACCACAGAAGATTGTCCAAGCTGCTTGAAATCACAAATCCCCAAATATTTTCCTTCTAGGGCTTCCAAATCACAATTTTTCTCAATCCCATGCATGATACCTGCAAACTCAAGTTTTCTCAATTTGATGCAGCAATTGGGATAACCATGGGCGCAGGGAGGGGGGGGGGGTAGCTGCCCCCCCCCCCTAGACCTTCAAATTTACATTAAATATAGCTGAAACAGCAGATGGTTTGGAAAAAGCAGTTGATAAAACTCCATCACACTATCAACTGCCCCCCCCCCCCTAGACAATATGCTGCCTAATGCTGCCTACGCCCATGGGGATAACTATTTTTTATTAAGCTTGATATGGGTCTCAACTTATTCACTTTAACTTTTATTGTAACAGAGTCTCTAGTGTGTCTGACATCATAAATGTCATTCACTCCTAGTTGATCTAAATCTGCCTCCTGCTTTAGCTGATCTGACCAGTTATTGGGAAATGAACTGATTTTCAGAAGTTCAAATTTTTTGCTTGACAGCAGTAAATTTGGCCATTCAGTGGGGATTTTACTAAGGGGTGGGGGCCTATCAGTGATGATTGCCTGTAGATGCAGGATACCCTTAGAAATGTTTGTTAACTTCTGTTCACACAAGGACACTAAGCAGTCAAGTCTAACTGATGATTCACTTTTCAGGACTGGAATTTCACATATATTCTTTGGCACAATAATAGACCACACAAAACCGGCCGAATCATATTCAACCATGCAATCTAGAATGTCACTTAGCATATTAGTGGAAGCAGCTTTATCCCTCCTCTTGATAGGCTTTAACAACATTTTGTCATATTCCATATCAGTGTCTTTAGGAAGACAAGATTTTCCAAGCTTATAAAAGAAGAGCAAGCCTCAATAATTTCTTCTCAATCTATTCCACTAGAAAAAGCATCTAGTAGAAAAAATAGTCCTGAATTGACAACCACCTTCAATATTCCATTTTCCATGATAAAAGTACCTTGGAAATCATCCATCATCCTTGATGGTCAAAAAACACTGCTCATAAGTTAAAAAGACAGTATGATAATACAGCATCTGAATAAGTAAAAATACCCAATGGTGAATGTCAATAAATATCAATTTATTATTTCACTTCTTGCAAAACTGTCCACTGTAATTTATTCCAAACTTAATCTGGCTTGGTGTATAAATTTGTAACTTTAGGGGGCTAAGTGGGCCCTTGTTGGACTAAAATCTACCCCTGGTGAAGTAGTAATGTTGGCAGAAAGAAAGCATGTGTATCCAGGTTATTAAAAAATCGGTTCTAGGTGTTTACCCTCCAGAAAATACCCCCCATGGAAATTAAGGCTGTCAAATTTGAAAATTTTATTTGAGTTTTATTTTTTTAATTTCCCTAGGGGGAAGGAATTTTAGCACTTGAGTGTTATGCTCCACTCACTCAAGTTTACACTGTGTAAAATTTGAGAACACACCAGTTTTTTCATTACTTTCTTTGTTACTTTAGAAATAAATTTGGGCTATACATTTGCACATTAGGGGGGGGGGGGGGGGGTTAAGTATTTGGATAGTTGAATATGTAGATAAGTTAACCCCCCCCCCCCCCTAATGTGCAAATCTATAGCCCAAATTTATTTCTAAAGTAATGAAGAAACTAAAAAAGACAGTTTGTTCTCAAATTTTACACAGCATAAACTTGAGTGAGTGGTGCATAATACACAAGTACCAAAATTCCTTCCCCAAATGGATATTAAAATATAAACTCAAATAAAATTCTCAAATTTCGAAAGCCTTATTTTTCATGGGGAGGAGGGGGGGGGGTATTTTCTGGGGTAATCACTGGGGTGGGGGGGGCTGTAAACGCCAGCCACCAAAATGTCATATCTATAGAATTTTCAACAGCTTGAGGTTTACACTGAAAACAGCTTGAAGTTGAACTGAAATTTACGAGGGGTGCTGAGGAGGCAAGTGGACCTTAAATGTTGACTTGGGGGGACAGGGGCAGAGATGAATCAAAAGGAGCTATGTATCCAGGTCAACTAAATGGAATATATGCAACATATTGGGGATCAAGATGAAACTTTTGGGGTCTTAGGGGAAGGGGAAAAGACTTTATATCAAGAGAAAACTTCAGACAGAATAGGGGTAAAAAAATGTGTGTCTCCAATCTGCTCAAAATTATAGGCACTATTAGTCCCAGTAGAGCTTTGGATTTATCTGGAGAGAAGTAGTGAGGTAAATTAAAATAAAGTAGTTATCCTGGCAATCAAAATAGTTTACATATAATTTCTTGTGAACAACTGTTGGAGTTGAGTTAAACAATTCAGGGAGTGTTCAATATTATGTTTAGGGAAGGCAATAAAAGCAACAAAATATTTTGGTCCCATAAATATTGGTTGATCAGGGAAAGCACTGACAGTTTTTCTTGACATAAACTACAAGGTCAAGGGAACCCTTATGGACAGAAAAAAACGTAATACAAAACTATAACAATTTTCATACCCAAGAATGGGCTGAAAATTTGTTTCACATCACCAAGAACTTACAATTAATTTTTTTGGTAAGTTCTCATTTCTTACAGGGCATTAGGACAGAACCAGGTAGACCTCAATGAGAACAAAATATTTTATAGATTGTTTCTATCTTTAAATAAACCTATTGTTGGTAAAACAAATTTTATTTCCTCAGATTGGTATTGACTTACATGGTTGTAGACAGGGAAAATGTCTGTATACTTCCCAATAACCAATACAATATGTAAGCAATGGGCAAAGTTCATAACTTGCAGCCCTTCCCCTGGGAACTGTGGGGGATTAAGTCATCCTAAAAGACATATTTATTAGATTTTCGACTATGCTGAACAAAATGGCTATCTCAAAATTTTAATTAGGTGACTTTGGGAAAAAAATGAGCATGGGAGGGGGCCTAGTTGCCCTCCATTTTTTTGGTCACTTAAAAAGGGCACTAGAACTTTTAATTTCCGTTCCAATGAGCCCTCCTACAATATTCTAGGACCACTGGGTCAATACGATTACCCCTGGGGAAAAAAAAAAATAAAATAAACACGTATCCATGATCTTTCTTCTGGCAAAAAAAAATGCAAAATTCCACATTTTTGTAGATAGGAGCTTGAAATCTCTACAGTAGGGTTCTCTGATACACTGAATATGATGGTGTGATTTTCATTAAGGTTCTATGTTTTTTAGGGGGTCTTTCCCCCTTTTTCAAAAATCAGCCAAATTTTTTCAGGTGTGTAACTTTTGATGGGTAAGATTAAACTTGATGAAACTTATATATTTGAAATCAGAATTAAAATCTGATTCTTTTGATGTATCTATTGGTATCAAAATTCCATTTTTAGAGTTTTGGTTACCATTGAGCCAGGTTGCTCCTTACTTACAGTTTGTTACCAAAAACTGTTTGATAATGCAAGAAACACAGATGTATTTCAGTGACCTTGAAACAACCCAGTCACCATTTTCTACTCAATAGATCTTGCCAAGTTTTTGGTCATTTACCATTTGGGATTTTGCTAAAGCACAACTGAAGTATTTTTCAGTAAATTTGAGGAATTTTTACAAATTGAACCATCATTTTGTTTTAGTTGTGCCATAAATGAATGTTTGAGGCATGCTGTTAGCCTGTCAAAAGGGTTATTGTTTGTTGTTTTTTTTTTTATTTATTTGTTTCAGAGGCTATAGATGTCTACATTTGAGGTGGGAGCTGATGAAACAAACCAAAAGTTTCTTTGGCTTCTATTTTTTGTAAATTTGTCTGTAAATAAAACAATACTCCTGGAAAAAAAGTTGGAAAAGTATAGCAGCTAAAAAGGGTTTTAGAATGGACAACAATGAGATGAAACATGAAAATCTGATTAATTAATTGGCTAAAGAAAAATTATAGTGGTGTGCTTTTAGGAATGATGTAAGTATTTTAGGATTTTTTAAATGTTATTTTCAGAATTTTATAGTGTTTCCTTCTGCATTTGGCTTAATTATTTAGACTGATATCCTAGAAACATGCTGTAGGCTATCATGGGTGCCCATAAGCTGAATTCCTGGGGGAAGACAAACCTCATTTAATTGGCACTTTTAATGCTATATAATAGAAATCTCATAACAAAAATATAAAAAAAGGCAGCACCATTCAGCCAAGGGGGGGGGGGGGTGCCCACCCCCTGCCCCCCTTATGGGCATCCATGTAGGCTATATTATAAAGTAGGCTAATAATTTCATTAGCAGTGTTTTGTTTTATTTTTGTGTGTAGGACTATACTAGGGCCATATCTGAGCAGGGGGGCATATTTGTCAGAGTAACAAATATAATGTTTGGAAAGAGTTAATCAGGGAATTGAATGGTGTTTTTATTTTATTAGCAGAGGCAGGTTAATACAGGCTAATGTTTTCTTCAGAAAAGCCACTCCCTTGTAATGTCATACTAATATTCTGGTAGATATTTGTTGTTTATGTTATTTACCTATAAATAAACTAAAAATACCATTATTTGCTCTGAAGTGTGAATTAAGGTAATTAAGTTAAAAAGGTATATATTTTGGATATAAAAATGGGGTATAAAATTTGTTTCAAACTTGCTAGCCTATTTCATTATAAATCCATTTTGTAAACATTGCATAATTCACAAACATTGATTTGTAAAGATTAGTTTGATTTAAAAAAATCAAAACAAATTTGCCATGTTTTCTTCTTGTTCTATTAGGCTGCTTAAAAACTGCTGTTTCTCCATGTGTAAAAAAAATATCAAAGCCAACAGAAGAAACATGGCTGATGGAATGGAGAAATTGATTTGAATATTATATATAACTTAGTTGTGATAAATCAATGCTTGTGGACTAATATAAATTGAAAAAGTAAATTTATAATCAAATAGTGAGGTTGAAATCCAGGGTTTAAGCCTTTTTATAGGCCTACCCAAAAACTAGAAATTGCTTGGTCCTTTTCAAGGGTTCAAAAAGCTCTTAAATTTAAATTTGCAAGAGAAACAATTATTATATTTGTAAAGAGTATAAAAAAGACATCAAGTAGTATATTTGCTTTATTCATAGCTCAATAATATGAATGAACAGCAAAATATTTAGACTACCAACATTCTTTGGTGACTGAATAACAACTACCTAGAGATTTGGAAGAAAATTACATTGGCCAATGCTATGTTTGTACATTCCAAGATGGACATCCACCACATGGCTAAAATGGGAGTTAAGTTCATTTGTGATGCAAATGATGTTATATTTGGATTGAGGATGCAATTCTAGGTATATAATTACACATTAGGGGGGTGAGGGTATATATTCTGAGAATATAGGCTCTAAGAAATTCATGAATTTCTTGGAAAAACTGGAAAAACAAGTAAAGAAGTGAAGATAAAGGCTCTCCAGTAAATATTTACCAAATCATATTATTGAGTTACAACTAAAGTGAATATACCACTCAATGCCTTTTTTTATGCTCTTTACAAATATAATAATCATTTTTGTCAGAAATGAATTTTTGCCCCCACCCCTATATATACCAATACAGGGTATATATTTGCACATTAGGAGGGTGGGGGTAATTTTATTTCTGATGAAAATGAGAGGTAAGTTTAAACTTTCCCCTACCCCCCTAATGTGCAAATATATACCCTGAATTGGTATATATAGGGGTGGGGGCTAAAATTCATTTCCAACAAAAATGATTATTATATTTGTAAAGAGCATAAAAAGGCATCAAGTACTATATTCACTTTAGTTGTAACTCAATAATATGATTTACCAAAATATTTACCAGCTCTTCCCCTGCAAAATGTGTTAACTAGGATTATTCTACATATTATGGAGTAAGAATTGTTTTGTTAATATGTTTCCTTTTGTCCAGCTGGACTCCTAGGCTTAAAATACTGGTTGGCTAATTTAAAGATTTGTATAAATATACACTGTCATGGGGCATAGGGAGGGGGGCAGCTGCCCCCCCCCTAGACCTTCAAATTTATATTAGATATGGCTGAAAAAGCAGATGGTTGGAAAAGCAGTTGATAAAAGGCCCTCCATCACACTATCAACTGCCCCCCCCACCCTAGATAATATGGTCAATATATACCAAATCATTTTATTGAGTTATGACTTAAGTGAATGCACCATTTGATGCCTTTTTTATGCTGATTATGAATATAATAAGCATTTCTATCGGAAATGAATTTCAGCCCCCCCCCCTATATATGCCAATTCAGGGTTAGGTTAGGTTGGGTTAGGTATAGCCTATATAAGGGGGGGGCTGAAATTCATTTCTGATAGAAATACTTATTATATTTGTAATCAGCATAAAAAAAGGCATAGAATGGTGTATTCACTTTATTTGAAACTCAATAATATGATTTGGTATATATTGACTGACAATATACTGCCTATGCCCATGTACACTGTCAAGTTAGCCATCTGGTGGTATACCTTCTAAGATTACTTATGTGAGAAGGCCAATTACTTGTTTTTAGTGCTTTATCACCTAACCATTTTAAATATTGACTAGGAAACTAAACAGTAATAGGCCTTTGTTTGAACATTTGTTAAGAAAATTTCACAAATGTACAGTCCAGAACACTAGCCGAAATAATCTGCACTGTAAGCCAAGGCCCGACTACAACCCAATGGGATAGGATAGCCTAGCCTAAACAGTATCACACTTTTTTATATTACTGCGATTTGTTGTTGTCTGCCTTTTGCAAACCTGACACGAGTCAGGTCGAATCGAACAACCCAGTTAGGGCTTAGAAGCTATTCAATTTTTTCGATTTTTCTTATTTTTGCTTCTTTTTTATCTTCTGTTTCTTCTAACCAGGCTGAGACAAGACATGTTTCATTAAGACAAGTTTATGGTTTTTTCCGCCGTCCAATTGCGAGCTAACAAAGTTAGCTAACAAACGTTATTAGGACAGTAGAAACAGGATGCCGACAGAAATTGTTTGTTAACAATTTACAGAAACATAGTAATTGATCTGGAGGTTAAAAAATGTATACTTGGTAATAATACGTACCTGAAAGTATCAGGAATTGTTTGTGTTACGGAGAATACCAAGGCAGCAAAAACTAATTGGCGAAAACACTGGTCGGATCAAAATTAGCCAGAAAAGTTTTTCTCTTCTCTTTGTTGGATGAAGTTTTGTCACCAATTTGTCCAAAAGTTTTGTCAAGAAATATTGGCCCTTCTGAATTGTCAAAAAATACTATAAGTAGAAAAATTATTCATCCTGCTTTGTTGCATTAGATATATTTGAACACTGCATATTAAATTCTTCAACAAGGCTTTAATTTTTTAGAGTGTGATGTTTGTTCTTGATAAATACACAAGATAAAAATGCCCTCTCAAGAAGTACTGAGCTTTGAAAAGGGAATAGATACCTCAAGGCTTTATCGCCAGTGCTTTCATATCCTTTCTTTGGTCGTGTCCAGAACTAGACATGATTTGCATGATTTAACTCGGAAAGCAGAGAAGAATCTGTCAAAATTTCAGTTAATACCTCTTTATCTGAGATTGACAAGTTCGTTGCTTGCTCAAAAATTGTTTGACCAAAAGGATTTGAAATCCAGTTTTCTTCACTCTTTCGCTCCGGAAAGTATTTCCAGAGTGAAATTTGAAGTACTTTTAAGTTTAATATGACATCACATTTTATTTCCTCTTATAGCTTAATATTGTTCTCTATCAGAAAAATACGAAGTGTACCGAAAACTTAACACTGGTTATTAATGAGACATGTATTAATTCCACCATTACGGATATTTTTCGCATAGCACAGGATTTTACGTACCCTGGGGGTACGCATACCACAAGCTGGGAACTACCGGCTAAATAAATTCTCCAAAAATGTTAGCCAACAGTTTTTGTTTCGACGGTGGAAATATAATTGCTGGGGGAATTTCTAGGTAGCAGCGTTTTATTTGTATGCCGGAAAAAGACTTTATTCCCACATCACTCTTTACTTTCTATGCTTTATTAAGGGATGATGCTTGGAAATAAAACAGTTTAAAGGCTTGATTGGAGCATTTAAAAGACTGAGACCTATTTTATTGAAAAACCTTCATTTAATTCATTCTTCACTTTTTACGTTTTAATAAGGTATGATGTTAACTTCAGTTAACTGAAAAGGTATTAGCAAACTTTTCTTGTTTTATTAAGGATTGATTCCCTCCCTGTCTGTTTAACTTTGATGTTTACTTTCATACAATAAAAAGTTTTAAAAGTTATCATTTTAAAATGCTGAAACCAACCACTAAGGGATACAACACTTAAATGAGAGCTGATAAGAATTGCAGTAGTTTTGCGAACCTAAGCAGTAACATAAGCTATTTAAAAAAGGAACATTACATGTTCAATGACAGATTAGCAACAAAATCAGAAATCCACCTGTCAGACCAATTCATCAATAATCCATCAATTGCAAATTTGTTTACCAATTTTACGGACCTTATGTTAATCAGCATGATAGGCCTACTTTTCCAGGGTAAAAGGGCTATCATCGCTTGTTAAAACAGGAACTAAGTATGTTTTGCGGTCTAAAAAAGATTCAGTGGTGCGGTGTCATTCCATTGTTTATTATTGGCTACCATCAGCAACTACTTGTTCCATCATTTTTTCTGAATACAATTTTACGTCACTGTCATACTTATAATGGTTAGTAAAATCTAGAATATAGGTCCTGTTTTGCATCTATGAAGGTCTAAGGTTAGAAAGAATATAGTAAATTATGCATTTCTTCCTCTGCAGAGTTTCGTGCAGTTTTGAAATAGATTCGAAGGTACTTGTATGATTTAGCCCCGACCACTCAAGAAGTGAAGTTGGGTTAATCCTAATGAAATTAGCTACAATTATTCTAATACTATGAAGTAAGAATTGTTTTCTGGCTTCATACTGTTCAAACAATTTACCCCGCCACCCTAATATGCAAATATATAGCACAGATGACATGTTTCCGATGTATTTTGTTACTCGTTTTTGTCTTTTCTCAAGGTAAGCTGAAATAAAAAAGTGAAAGAAACCGGTTTACAATGCCTCAATGGATGAACAACTTGAGTGGACGGGGCTATATCACACAAGTACCCATTCGAATTTTAATTCTTCTGATTTACAACCAATGTGTGTAGCCTATATCTGCTAAAACAGAACAATGATGTGGGTTACCTTTATATTGTTATTAAAAATAATAAACTCTTCAAAGGTTCATGTCCGATATAGAGACACACAACACAGCTTGAGCTTCAGCAGGAGTGAGATTATGATGGTGACCCAGGACAACAAATTTTAATGCGATGTTTCGACCTTCGAAACAATTTCATTGCACGTGGCACAATCCCCACAAAGCTTGGTACAGTTCCACCACGCTTGGTGCACTTTCGCAAAGCTTGCCATGCGCCACCTTGTGTGTGTTATTTTTACTACTACTACTACTACTGCTACTAACAACTCGCCGCAGCACCAAGCCGCCTGAGGCCAACACAGCTACGCACGCTTCTCCTCCATCCCAATCTATTCATAGCCTCCCCTTTTACACCCTCCCACGAAGTTCCCATTTCCTTTAAATCTTTCTTTATGACGTCCTCCCACCCCAGACGAGGACGACCTGCTTTCCGTTTAGCCCTAGACGGTTGGCCGAAAAGAATAATCTTCGGCAATCTGTCATCCTTCATCCGCACAACGTGCCCTAGCCATCTCAACCTTTCTTTCATTATAGTCATCACTGTAGCTTCTAATATTCTAATCTTGGTTTGCAGACTTTTCTTCCTATTCTTCCAAACTTTTTTTGACTGTGAAAAACACCCTGAGCCTTGGCTATTCTATTTTTAACATCTTCACTGCTCCCACCATCTTTACTACTAATACTACCAAGGTAAGTAAAGCTGCCCACCTGATCAATCTTTTCATTACCCAACGTCACATTTTCATCTTCATTTATTCCTAGCCTTAGTGACTTAGTCTTCTTAACATTAATTTTCAAACCTATTTTAGCATACTCGCAAAACCTCTAAAACTTCATTCATTTTGCTCACACTTTCATCTAGGATGCTTAAATCATCAGCATAATCCAAGTCCAGGAGACATTTTCCTGCCCATTTGATTCCTTGGTCTCCCATTGCCTTTCCTGTGCCCCTTAAGACCAAGTCCATCAAAATAATCCATATAAAGGGGGATAGAACACAACCCTGCTTAACTCCTGATTTAATACAAAACCAGCTGCTAACCTCATTTCCTACCTTAACCGCAGCACTTTTATTCTCGTACATAGCACTAATCACTTTAATGTATTTGTCTGGTATACCATACAAGGATAAAACCTTTACTAAAGCTCTTCTTTCAACAGAATAGAATGCTTGCTCATAATCTATAAAACTGAGGACCAAAGGTGTTTGAAAACTCAGGCACTTCTCAATTATTAGCATAAGAGTGACAATTATGTCGACACATCCTCAATCTTTTCTAAAACCACACTGTTCTTCTCTTAAAACTTTGTCTACGGCATCTCTCAGTCTAAAAAGTATCATATTGCTAAGTAATTTACTACCTACAGAGAGCAGACTAATGCCTCAATAATTACCGCACTAACTTTTATCACCTTTCTTATAAAGTGGCTTAATTAAAGTTTTCGTAAAATCGTGAGGTACTTCCCCTTTTTCAAAAATCATATTCATAATCTTCGGTAAATTATTTTGAACGTCAGAGCCACCATAATCAAGGAACTCATTTACCTCCCTATCAGCACCTGGAGCCTTATTTTTTTTAATGCTTTTAGTACTGTCGCTAATTCCTCCTTACAAAACAAATCTTCCTTCACATCCAAGGAATCACAAACTTTTTCATTTTCCTCTATATCTTTTCCTGCAACTCTATCTCGGTTAAGCAAATTCTCAAAATGTTCGGCCCATCTCTGTTTAGTTTTTTCCTTATCGCTAATTGCGACCCCATTCCTATCTTTAACTGGGCCAAGTCCGGATTGACTATACCCACTCAATTTGTTAACATGCCCGTACAATATTTTACAATTATGCCATCTAGCTGCATCTTCCAGATCCTCGGCAATTTTATCCATGGCCTCCACTTCACACCTCCTTAGTTCATATTTTAATGCTTTCTCCACAAAATTATTCCAACCATCTTCCACATTATCAAATTTTAAACTCTCAAATTTAGTACTCAACTGTTCCTGGAAATTTTCTCTCAAATTCTCATCCTGGAGTCTACCAACATCATAACTCCCCGGGAGGTAGTTACCCTTCCGATATTTCAGCTTTAAGTTAACCCTTGACACTACTAGATGGTGATCTTTATTTTCAACGTCAATAACGGCACTCATATATACCCTAGTATCTTGTATTGATCCTGCCAGTCTTCGGTTTACTATAACATAATCAATAAGGTTTGCTGTCTTACCATCACGTGAATACCATGTTAACTTATGAGCCATTTTATGACCAAACACCGTATTGGTTATAGCTAGATTGTTATACCTACAAAATTGCAAAAGTCTGTATCCATTGCTGTTTTCTTTTCCTACACCAAATTTACCTAGGCTAGGATACCATCTATCTCTATTTCTACCAACCTGGGCGTTAAAATCTCCCAGTGATAATATCATATTTCTACCTGGAACTCTCTCTATTTGCTCCTGTAACTGTAAGTAAAATGCATCTGAGTCACTAGTTTCTCCGTCAGTCGGTCCTACAGGGGCGTATACTGCTATAACTGATACCCTAAACTTTTTAGTCATAAAATGAGCAATTAGTATTTTATTATTAATACCTTTCCAGCCTAACCAAGACTTAGCAGCTTCCTTATTCATCATGAGCCTTACTCCCTGTCTATGTACCCCATCCTTCCTGCCTGAGTAAAAAAATTCTATATCACCTAATTTCATGCTTCCTACTCCTGGGATATGAGTTTCTGAAACTCCTAATAAATCTAGTTCTAGTCGTCTGAACTCATCAGTCAAAATGTCGATACGATAGTCATTTTTTAACGTTGCAACATTCCAGGTTCCAATTTTCATGTTCTTTAAATCATTGAAATTATTTTCGCCTCAGGAAAGCAATGATCCCGGATACCAGTGCAGGACGGGGATCACATATCTTCTCAATTCTACACCGAAGTGCTTAAGCCAGCTTAGAACCGGACAACAAGAAGTCCCTAGGACCTCCTTGAGTGGAGGCTTTGTGCAATCCTGGGCCCATCTTGGTCACAACATGGTTTTCAGTACTTGGCGATGCTCTTCTATCAACAAGAGTCGAAATCCTGTACAGACAATCTCATGCCTATTACCTCCGACTCATTATATATTCATGCCTACAAATATTATGCTACTACGGGGAGGCAGCCCATAATAGATAAATTAGCTAGGAAGAAGTTTTTCAGCCCTTAAGACCCCCGTCAAAACTTACCAAGCCCAGTAGAATTGTCCATTAGTCAGAATTTCGTGCAAATGCTGTGTCGTTTACTAGGCTATAATTTCCTCGAGGGGCGCTACTCCTCAAGTGGGAATAGAGTTGACCGCAAGGTCCCCAGTCTTACAGGTACCCCGAAAGGATCGAGGCAGCCCTTTGCAGAGGCCGTTGTCTATAGATATGGATCTTACGCCCTTCCGCAATGGTCCTCCTATAGAGGATCCTCCGTGATGGTGTTCTGCATCACCATGCAATTTAACCCATTACTGGGAGAAGGTTTGTAGCCCATGGGACTTGTGGACAAACCAGTGGGCCCTTTTGAGTGTACATTTGAGGTGCCTTCTTCCTCCTCCACCTGTATTTATGACCCCGGGCGAGGGTGCCCCAGTTTCTATTATGAACCCCCAGAGACAAGGTCCCCCCTTGGTCCGTGCCTCTTATGGAGGTACCCTACATATCTGTAGGGCGTTCCCATATCGCTACCTGAGGACACGCTGAATGGCCTAGGGGAGGCCAGGAACATAAATGTGTTATTTCTGAAAGTCTGTTACTTCTCGATGGCTGTCAAGTCCATTATCTATTCTTTATTAAAACTTGTGTATTTTTGAAATAAGAAGGAGAACTGAGCCGCGTGAAAATTATAACACATAGATTTTGTCTAACTTGGAAAGGAAACTGTAGCCATGGTAAGTACCTCTATTTTGCTGTAGTTGTTGTTCATTGTGAGTTATTAAATAATAAAAAAGCAAGTATTTTATAAAAAGACAGTATGGCGCTATGTTAAGAGTCGTTTACATTTATTTCGTCTCATAAGCTAATCGATTGCAAAAAGTAGCAGTAAAAGCAACAAAGGAATTGACGTTGTAACATGATGTTCTTTTAACTTTATTGTAAAACTTTTTACTTATCGTTTTAGTAGTATCTTCAAATATCTTTTTTGTTTCTTTTTTTTTCTCACATTCTTTTTAACTCGCAGCTTAATAACTTCCAATGCTGCGATCATCGTAAATAGCCTGAATAAGCACTCGGAAATGACAAAAGATTGTCTCTAGTATGATTTCAGTTTGACAGTAAGATGTAATAAAAATGAAATAATATATTTATTTGAAAAAATTTGCATAAGCCACTGGTCATCAGCCATGTTTAAAATTACAAGGTTAAGAGCATTTGAACTGTATTGGCAGTCTAAGCCTTTATATGGCAACACGTCAAAGAAACTTATGTATTATATATTGAATTTTTTTATTTATTTGCCAACTTAGCTGCGGTCCGTTGACTCGTTCCAGCATTGACCTCATCCTGACTTTCACTCACAAGGTTGGCGCTTGTTTGGAGACTATTACGTAACACATTACTATTTAAAATGTTGACCTGCCCCTCAATTAAGATATTGTAAGTTGGATTTAATCTATATTCCCCTTCATCTCTATTAATTCTAATAGCTTCATAGATAATGTCTTTTACTTATAATAATTCCCCAGAAACTTTGAAAAAGTCCAATAGACGTGTCCATTATTTTCGCTTGATAAAAAGTATACTTTGGTATGGAAGGTCAAATAAATGTTCTACTAAGGCTGGTTCGAAAGCTTCTGTTTTTTTTTTTTATCATGGTTGCAGCAGTAGCTGCAACCTAGTTAAGAGCGAACCACAGCCCATAGTAACCAAATGCGGCTGATTTGAATGGGGGTTGATTGAGTTGGGTTTGGGTTACCCTGGGGTTGAGTTGAATGAGGATTGAGTTAAATGTAGGTTGAATTGCACAGAAAGTGAGTAGAATGGTACCATGAATGTCCACAAATTTGAATGTTGACTTTTACCGGTGAATGTTAACAAACACCAAATACGTCAGTGAAAGATCAAATAATTTACTACATTCTTGTTTATTCTGACCCTCACTGGTATATGTCGACAATCAAAGATATACTCTGGTGAATATCCAAAAGAGAGGAAAAAACCCAAATCCTTAAAACCCAATACTTATCTCTGTTGAATGAAACAAAGAGGGCAGAAGAAGTAGCGCATCACTTTCTTTCAATATTTTTAATACTTGGTGCTCCAGCCATATTGCAATCAGATAATGGTAGAGAATTCTGTAATCAAGTTATATCCGAAATTGGCACGTTGTGGAAAGATGTTAAGATAGTTCATGGAAAGCCTCGTTACAGTCATAGCATCTTTTCTTTGCCTAGCGAACAAATGGCAAATATTGATACCGAAAAACAACTTACAGAAATTGCCATTGCTTTTGAAACCGAAGATCAGCTTGAAGAAATAAGTAATGCATCTGAAAAAGACTAAGCGGTGTTCTTACCGAAAACCATATTCCAAAGAAACCTTTTGAAGAGGACTTGCAAATTACCACGTTTTCGCACCAAATTGTGGCTGAAGAACGCAAGTTAATATCTATAACAAGAAGGGTAGCGAAAGGAAATCTTCTGCTGCAATCAACAAAAATTTTTGAACCTTACAAAAACAGTTTCCTCCTGCTCAAATGGGTGATACTGTACGAATACAAGTCCCTGATATCGACCGTGGTCGCACAGATAACCGAAATGCTTTAGCAGTTGTTGGAAAAGAAGACTCCCGACTTCTATAAACTTGCAAGTAAAAATGGCACCCTCGAGCAGCTTTACACACGTAATCAGTTTGTAAATTGTAAACATCATGCATTAGTGCATGGTGAATATCGACATTCTCCGATAAAAGTCAGAAATAAGGATATTTAACAAATATTTCGGACATACACCAAGCAACTATATATATATATATATATATATATATATATATATATATATATATATATATATATATATATATATAGATATATAGGTAGATCGATAGATAGATGGATAGATAGTCTCTCCTCCCATTACCCAGGTTTATTTGGAGTACATCTCATTTAAAAATGGGAAAATTCAGGCCATTAACGAATTTTCGTACATTAGACATCCTAGTTCTCTCACAGAAAGGTCACCTTACCTAACCTTACCCATAGAGCTGGTTTGCATACACACAATACTCCATATATATCGATGAAGATTCTCCTTTAAATTTTTGTACAATCTTTCATGTTTCACTAACCAAATGTATGTTAAGAGATATAATATGCCACCTCAAGGCTATTTATCCTCAAAAACTGGGAAGTTTTATCATAGACAATTCGCTCGATTTCACATTTTGGTCCTTTCAGAGCTGTACATTTTTTTGCTGAATAAAATGGCCGACAATATTCCTTTGTTGCAGTGCGATCTAATTCGGTACAGAAAAAAGGGGTATTTCTCGTGCTACTCTGTGTTTCTGTACTACTGACGGCGCAACTACTGTGACCAATCTTGTTTTAGATTTGTAACTAAAGATAGATGCTTCTATAACTGGTTAACTACTTATCTCCGGGAATCTGTCCCCAGCGCAAATTCCTAACAATCAGGAAGGAGAGTATATCGATCGCTCTTTCTCATCTCAGTTGAAAATGGTCAGAAATGAGGGTGAGGATTTTTGAAAAAAAACGAAAGGTTGAAACCATCTGACAATTATGTTAAAACCTGTGAATATTTGGTTTATTTTCTTAATACTTCGAAATTCACTTTCGGACTTAGTTGATTTTGAACTCGTGTGCTATGTGTGTAACACGATTGATCATGGTGATAGTTGCCTAAAAATGTTTGAAAATTCTACATCGCATATGCACTCCTGTAAAAAAGAAGACAGATACTGCATGGTGAGTGCTTACATCTCTAATATATATTTTATTGAACAAAACTCACAACCAGCTCCCTGTTGAGACTTTTCCAACGAGACTGCCAGTTGATTTTTATGATTCGATCTTCGTTATGACTGATTATATACACGGGGCCAATAAGGGGGGGGGGCAAGGGGGGACTTCAGACTTCAGCCCACCCCTGGCTGAATGACACTGTCTTATATTTGTATTAATTAAAAAAAAACTTTTTCCACAAAATAAGTTTTTCAAAGAAGAGTAAAGAGCTCGATTAAGCCAAAAATGGGCAGAAATAAAGTCAAATAATCTTTCAAGCGTAAAACCACCACAAATCACTATCAAAAATGAAACTCAAAACGAACAGAAATTATAATGAATAGCCGAGTCAAACTCAAAATTAGCAAAAATTAACATTACTAGGGCTGACAACCCCACGCCATTTCTCAAGACCAGAACATAATTTAGGCTTTACCAAAAAAAAAAAAAAAAAAAAAAAAAAAAAAAAAAAAAAAAAAAAAAAAAAAAAAAATGACCGTGGATTGTCAGTTTAATATACCTATACTGTTATTTATTCCTTAAGTAAAAAAAAAAAGTATAAAAAAGTGAGTAAAAAAGTTTAAGAAAGTATAAAAAAGTGAGTAAAAGTTTTTTTACTTATTTAAGTAAAAAAGTGAAAACATTTAAACATATTTTGTTTTCAGTAAAGCGCAAATTATGTTCTGGTCTTGAAAAGGCATGGGGGTTATCGGCCCTACTAATGTTAATTTTTGCTCGTTTCGAGTTTGACTCGGCTATTTATTCTAATTTCTGTTCGTTTTGAGCTTCATTTATTTATTGATAGTGATTTGTGGTAGTTTTATGCTTGGACGATTACTTGACTTCATTTCTGCCCATTTTTGGCTTAATGGAGCTCTTTACTTTTCTTTGAAAAACTTGTTTTGTGGAAAATTATTTTCTATTCCTTTTTGATTGACATAGTCATTTTCATAAAAAAAAATTTATATCTTTTCAGTTTTTTCTATAAGATCGCATACTTTGGCTTGCTATTCGTATGTTGGGAGAAACTTTTTCAACAATATTTAATCCTGACACAAATAGTATTTTTTAATTCAATTTTATGGCACAAATGACAATAGTGATTTGTGGTAGTTTTACGCTTGAAGGATTACTTGACTTCATTTCTGTCCATTTTTGGCTTAATGGAGCTCTTTACTTTTCTTTGAAAAACTTGTTTTGTGGAAAATTATTTTCTATTCCTTTTTGATTGACATAGTCATTTTCATAAAAAAATTTTTATATCTTTTCAGTTTTTTCTATAAGAACCCATACTTTGGCTTGCTATTCGTATGTTGGGAGAAACTTTTTCAACAATATTTAATCCTGACACAAATAGTTTTTTTTTAATTTAATTTTATGCCTCCTCAAGTTGACCAGAAAAATTAAAACTTAATATCATTCCCAAAAGATTCTATCTACGCTCTTTGACAACCTAGATACACTTACAATCTATTTATTTATTTAAAATGTAAGAGCAGAAACAGCAATAGTAGTTGCCCCGAAACCTTCAACTTAATACTCCCAGTTGTTCTCGATATATTGCTGAAGTGTCTTATTAGCAACCGCAAACATAATGCCTTTTGGTTTAGTTTTAAAGTAGCATTTAGTTATATGGCATCATGGGTCAATTGCATAATTGTGGGGGTCGGCATGCCCAATATCCCGAAAGACATAGTTGCTGGACCGTTCTACTATGCTGAACAAAATAGTTGTCTTAAAATTTTGACTGGATTTGTTTGGGAAATAAATCGGATCGAGAGACGGGCTGATTGCCCTCCAGTCGCTTTTTACTCTTAGAAAGGACACTAGAACTTTTAATTTTTGAATCGAATTAGCTTCTTTGAATGATATTTCTAGCTATTAAAGAGTGGTGCTGCCTATGATATTGCTTATATGCCTTTTTGAAAACCTGCATGTATACAGTTTTTTCGTTTAATTGGAAGGCCCCCTAAACACTTCCTAGAAGTTTCACCTTAATTTTCTTAGTGTCATTAGTTACAGTATCTGCAGTTGTAGTATTAAAAGTATACACATAGTGCCTTCTAGCTAGTTCAAAATCCCCCACAACTTACTATTAAAGGTTTAAGCTAATTCTATAAGTTATTCTTGAGATACTGCTTTGTTACCTTTTTGAAAGTCCTCATGCTCATTTTTTTCTTTTTTTTAGTTCAACGTCCGCCTAAATATTTCTTATATTTGATTACTGAAAACATTGTTATAGTCCCTTTGGATTATTGGTTATAAAATGGCTATCTAAGGATTTCGATCGAATGTATTTGGGGAAAAGAGGATATCAGGAAGGGGGGCTATTTTCTCTCCATCACACTTGACTCTTAAAATGGAACTAGAACTATGCCTTTCCAATCAAATGTGACCAAATCATAAAAACCTTACATGCCCTGGGGCATAACTTACAGCCCTTACCCCCATACTCGGGGGGGGGGAGGTGGTGTCAATCCCAGAGGCCATTTTATGAGATCTTTTGAATATTTTTGACCAAATAGTTATCTCAAAATTTCTATTGGATATATTTGGGGGGAAATATGACGTGGGGGGTATATCTGCCCTCCGATAAATTTGACTCTTCAAATGGCACTTCAACTTCCAATTTCCAATCTGATGAGCCCCCTCTGAAGTTTATACGACCACTGTTTCCATAAAAAACCTTAAATGCTCTCGAGGCATAGCTTACAACCGTTGCCCTAAGGACTGTGAGGGGGTTCTCATCCTGAAAGACATAATTTCTGGACTTTTAAACTACGTCAAACAAAATAACGATCTCGAGATTTTAATTGGAATTATTTGGAGAAAGGATGGGCGTGGGGGGGGGGTTGCCCTCCAATCCCTTTTGACTATTAAAGAGGGTACTAGCCCTTTCAATTACCAACCGAATGAGCCCTTTTCGAAGTTTCTACGACAACAAATGGTCATCTTAAAATTTCTACCAGATGTCTTTTGGGAAAATACAACGTGTGTGTGTAGGGGGCAGGGTATTTGCCCCCTGATCACTTTGATTCTTAAAAAGAGCACTGTAACTTCTGATTACCCATCCAACGAGCCCTCTTTGAAGTTTCTACGACCTCCCTTTCTATAAAAACCTTATATGCCCGAGGGCGAAACTTACAACCCTTGCCCTGAGGGCTATGTGGGGGGGGGGGGGGTGTAATCCTCAAAGACACAATTTATGGACCTTTCAACTACGCTGAACAAAATGGCTACATAAAGATTATGATTGGATGTGTTTGGGGAAATGATTGGTGTACGGGAGGGGGGCTGGTTGACCTCCAATTACTTTTGACTGTTAAAAAGACAAGTAGAATTTCTGATTACCAATCAAATGAGCCCCCTACGAGGTATATACGACCACCCTTTCTATAAGGTCACCCTTTCTATAACCTCATATCCCCCCAGGACACAACTTACGCCTCTTGCCCTGAGGGCTGTGGGGGGGGGGGTGCCATCCTCAAAGTCATAATTTCCGGACCTTTAAACTACGCTGAACGAAATGGTTGTCTCAAAATTTTGATTGGATATGTTTTGGGAAGTGGGGGAGTGACGTGGGGGAGGTGGAGCTGGCTGCCTTCCATGAACTCTTTTTGAAGTTCCCATGACTTGTCTGTCTATAAGAAGTGCCCTGGTCTAAAAAAAAAACCAATACATTGTGCCCACATCGCTCTTTACTTAGGCTGCGCTATCCTGCTGCCTATGATATTTTGTCTTGAGATTTCAACTATATAGCATTCGAAGTGCCGATTAGGCCAGGTAAGCCCCCCCTAAAATTCGGGCTATGGGCGCCCATGATTACATATTACGCTTAGTTACGACACACAATTATACGCGTATTGCATTTTTAGGAGGGGGCAGGAAATGCATATCATAATATATATCAAGCAATTTTATAGACTTATTACGGGCGGATCAGCTTTCCGAAAAAAAACTTTGTCTTTTTTCACTCACTGAAAAGCAGGAGTAATTCAGGAGTAATATTTCAGGAGTAGTAATTCAGGAGTAATACTTTCTTTGTGGTGAGCCTAAGGGCTGCCTCCGAATATGCTATCGTTGCAGCATTGTCTGCTACCTAGTAAAGGGCGAATCACTGCCTATAGTAGCCGAAATTTAAACAAGAAAATTTTGAAAAAAAACAGTCAAGTGACACATATTTCTCAACTTATATTATTTTTAAAATAGTAATATTTTTCAGATCCGACTGAACAGTAGATTGCAATTACCGAGAATTTTTTTTTCAAAATTAAAAAAAAAAACATATAAGCCTCGAAAATATTGTTCAGTTGAAAAATGTCTACACTATTTACATCGTTATTGTCAAAAAACCTTAAATGGTGACGATTTATATCACTCCACCTTGAACAACAAGGAAAATCAAGTTTTTCAATATGTGTAGCAAAGAAATGTATGTTTCTTTTTTCTTTTTCCCAAGGAGTGGCCGTATGAAACTAGGGGCTTTGGAATATCGGAGAAAGCTCGTCAGAACTTCAATGAAAATATTTAGTGTCCTTTTTAAATAAGGAAAAACATTTCCCACCCCTTGCCCTTCTTTTCCAAATGTTGTTTACAAAAGGAATAATTCCTTCCTCGTTTTCAACTGGCTGTCTTACTCCTGTCCCTAAAAAGAATAAACTCTTAAATGAGGGCTCATCCTATCGGCCAATAACAGTAGCTACAACTTTTTCTAAAATTTTTGAGAAGTTGATAATGCCTGAGTTGGTTGATAAATGTTATATGCCCCCGCACCAATCTGGGTTCCAGAAAGGAATAAGGTCCGCTCTTGCACCGACGGCACTGTCGTCAGCTTTGATTGATGCTGATAAATCAGGAGAGCCGCTTGTTCTAGGGACCCATGATGTCAGTCGTGCTTTTGATTCGATAATTCACGCGCATATCCTCACTGAATTGTATAAACGTGGGGTCAGTACCTGTATTATTCGGGCTTTGTATGGTATGTATAATCATTTAACTGTCATTGTTAATCTGCCTGATGGAATAATTACAAATATGACCACACCTGTTCGTCGCGGAGTAAAGCAAGGCGCCCTTACATCCCCAATTGCGTTTAACAACTGTATTCTCGACCCACAGTCCCAAGCAGTTTCTTCCTGTATTCTAGAAGGGAAAGGGATAGATGTATCTCTTATTGCTTATGCGGACGATGTGTTTAACCCCAGCCAAATGGTACTGGCGTTTGAGAAAAAAAAATTTCCATTCTGAGTCGAGAGTATTCAAAAATAAATCTTAAGTTTAACGCTGAAAAGTCAGAAGTGGTACTATTCAACTGGGACCCAGTTCCCGAAGGATTTAATGTTGATCCTAATGGAGTATCAGTTGCTCCTAAATTGGAAATGAAATGTCTTGGCCTCCCAATCGGTAACTCCCTTAAACTCTCGGTAGCTAAAAAGCTTCTCATTTGCCATTTCCACCGCCAGACGTCCAGTGCCTACGGTAGCATAGTTTCCAATAAACTTCGTTTTAACCACCAGCTACTAGCTAAATTATATAACTCGTATGCGCTCCCAAATTTTTTATACCTTGCACCATATTGGCGTACCTTTACGGCAACGGAATCAAAGCAACTCCGACGAATTTACTACAGGTATGCTAAATATCTTCTCGGCCTCCTCCCCTGGGTAAGTAATTCTTGGGTCAATAGGAGATTCGGTATTATTAACCCCAATGCTGCCATCGGCAGATGCAGTGCAGCTTTCAATTGGGGAATAAATGGACACCCATGGTGTTCCCTTTTAAAACAATAGGTCTTTCACGTTTACTGTTTTTGTGTTTTTTATGTATTCCGTGCGATTGTTTGGTTTATCATTATGCTTGTGCGCTTGCTCTATGAGTTTTAACTTTGTTTTGTTTGTGCTTGTCTATGTGCTTGTTTCATTGGCTTGTGCTGTCTTTTGTTTGCTTTTTATGTATACTGTGGGATTGTTTGGTTTATTACTATGCGTGTGCGATTATTTTATGAATTTTAATTCTGTTTTATTTGTCATTTTATGTCTTTTTCTTTTGCTTTTATTTTTTCTTTTCTTCCTTATTTTTATATACTCCGTTCGTTATTGTACTTTCAACGGGTTATAAATAAATTCAATTCAATTCAACTCAATCATGCCACAGCGAATTACAAATCAATTTTGTTTTCATTTATTTTCATTTTTAGTTTTGAATATTGTTTTTGAACATTGTTTACATTATTGACCTTAATGTAAGGGCTACTGTCAGCCCCTCGACTCCTCCCACTCTCTATAATAAAGTTTAACTTTTCTACAACTTTTCGAGAAAACGAACTCATTTAGGTGTATTATGATTTGAAAATGTAATAGAATTTTCTTGAATAAATGAACCAAACCCTTTTTTTCGCTTAACTTATATTTTTTGTCACAACGGTATTAAAAACTGGTGTTTCCAGTCAAAAGCTATTATGTTCACTATAAGAGAGGAGTCAAACTTCTAAAGAACGAAGCACAACAGGAATACCTAAGAACTAAACAAAAGTTTTTAGGACCATATTTTTAAGATCCGTTCCTAAAAGTATCATTGACCTAGGTTAAGGTCAAAGACCAAAAATTTAAAGCAAAGTGCAATCAAAATTAAACTTCAAGCTCAGCTATATTTAGCCAATTAGTAAGGGCAAAAAATCTATGTATACTTTTCAGATGAAAATAGATAATTTCAAGCGCATCCTACTCTTACTGTGGTAAAAAAAGAAAATTAAAACATCGGTCAATATTTATTTTAAAGTAAAGACCCAATAAAAATTTTAGAATAGTTGTAGAAAATAAATGTACTTTAAACATTGCTTTACCTTAGAGTTCGGTTGTATTTCACAGCTTCTTTGCCTCTGTCTTGTAAATAATAGACTAATTACAAGACCCATCTTTCCTAGTTACTTGTCAGGTCCCTAGGATACTAGGAAACGGCTCTTTTTAAACTTTTATGGCCTCAAATCGAAAAGCTTTTCTAAACTTTAATGTTTCGTATTGGCCTTTTCCAAACGAATTTGCTCAAGTGAATTCAAACACAATGATAAATTAATCCTTATCTTAAAGCACCAAAAATGGTGCAAATGAAATATCTTTGTCTGAAATGGTTAAATGCGAAATTTACACAACCATATATATCTTTAAAAATAAAAAAAAAAGCGGAACTGAGTATATTAAGAATCGAATCGAAATTCGGTTAAGAAGTTCACTTTATGCAGCACAGAGCTTTTGGTAGTAGCAGGTTCCAGATTTAAAAAAATGTGGAAAAAAAGAAAAAAAAAGCGGAAAAGATAAGCAATATACAGCATAAGAAAGTGCGGTTTTGTTTTGTAGGTGTAGCCATTTTAGCGAGTCAACATATTGTTAATGCCCGAATTTTTAGAGACTAAAAGCATTGTCAGAATTATCTGAATAGTTTTTTGTATTGACTTTCATGCTTCAACAAGGCAACACTGATAAAACTGCGATAACGCCTTAAAACCTGAAGCAACCAAAATCGTGCCTCTTAGGTGTGAATACACCTAGGATGGACCCAGAGGGGGGAAACGTCTTTATTTGGATACCCTTGGTACTTTGATGCGGTGAAACTAGCATGATTCTGTTAGGTGACACCTGGTAAAGTGCAACGTCCAAGCTACCCGGTTGAACCTCACTAACCCAACATAATCTGAGAAAGGTAAGTGAAGGCAAAACCTCACGGGCGTTTTACCTCACAAAATAATAAATAGGAAAAGTAATAAAAGGATGGAACTAGTCCCCTAGCATAAGGACTGATGCTGAAAGTATCAAAACAGAATTAATGTTTATTTTAAGTGCTTTGTACTAGATTGTGCCATTCTCTTTTATTTCTTTTATAAATACTATTTTTTTTAGATCAAAAGATACGCCCATACTTCAACTCTTGAAAACGCAACCCTTGATTCATATCAGACTTGGTCTTTGGAAAGAAACTGTACAAACAAATGCGAAAATCTTTGCCTTATAATGGGTGATAGGTTTAAGCTTCAAACCTGCACAACGTGCTGCAGTGAAGGTTTGTGCAACTACGGTAAAGGATCTAGCACATGGAACTCTTCGCAAGGAGTTGACATTTTGCTGAAAGCTGTAATATGTGCTTTATGGATATTGATAAGTTTTGAAGTCTCATGATAGTTATAACTGCCAGCGTAAGATCAGAAATTTCTAAAATACCTACTCTGCCTTTTACCAATATACTTTGGAGATACCTCCTCTGCATCTCTGTTTTTGCTACCTAAGATATCACGACATCTTTAAACAACTCCTTTAAGGGATTCAGTGACCAAGGACCGACTAAATTTGAATTACCTAATCGTTACATTTGCGGTTGAAGCACTGATTGAAATGAACAGAAATATATATTTTTTTAGTTACCTTTTATGCTACATATAATTACAAGAGCTCAGCCAATGTGTTTCCATTAGTCAGACACTAAAGTTTGAACAGCTAGTGGCATGATGCTTGCAATTCAAGATTAAGTAACCCCGATTTTAACAGAGTTTGTCTCTGCTTGCCACCCATCTTCCTCTCTTGCTCAAAATATTGGCTAGATATTTGTTAAAAAATATCCATTACATTCTTGTATCTTATGGAACTTATTGTGGTAGTAAAGTCTGGTGATTCTTTATTATGGTGATTCCTCATCTTTCCCATATATATACCGATTTCTTCCATCCAGCTCTCGATATATTCTATTTTATGTGTGATCTTTTGTCAAGTTTGTGCTCATTTCGTCTCCTTTGGACTTTTTTTTTACGATTGTAAGTGTTACTAAGACAACTAAGGTTTTTGTTTAATTTAATAGTTAATATAATTTAGAGTTATAAATTAATTGAAATAATCCCAAAACAGCCTAAGATTGAAGAAGTTAAATTTTGAAAAAGAAACTAAAATATGACCGACTTTTAATTTTAGCAAAGAGGTTAATGTTTTAAAAGAGACTTCGTTTTATTTTTGCTGAAATGCGGCATGTTTCACATTCTTATGTCCGAAACCAGGAGGCGTATCTGACAGTTTTTCCTTCAAAGAATTGGTTACAGTTCCCTCAGTTGTTCTCTATTGTCCTTGAAAGCTGAATCATTATCAAACAAGTATTGACTTCGTGAAATTCGCAGGTTGGCAAGGTGTGGGATAGAAGGCTTCACTATATCTGTAAATTCCACTTGATTAAGTTGACGAATCAGATGTTAAAATGAAGCCAAATTATTTCTTTAAGGCCCTTTAGCAGGCACAGGGAGTGGGGGTTTTTAATATCCTCTCCTTAACTCCTAAAGAGAATCTTGTTACCTTGAGTGTTTTTCGTGTTTCTTTTCGCTGTTCTAATGAATTGTTTCTTTTAGAAATTTCTGAACATACTTGATTGAAATAGACACTGTAGTCGTTAAATAGCTTTTTTTTTTATTATAAATTTATTTTTATCCCAAAGGCTATTTCCATGAGAAGCTTTAAAGCTTATTCTGCCACTCATTTAAGAGTAGAATACACAAAAACCACCCTTTGGTCAAGGGGATGACGATTCGAAAAAAAGTTCCCATGAATTGAAAACTTACCAAATTACAGTAGTCATTATAGATTTTGAGACTAAATTATTTTTCAGGCAAAAACATTTTATATAAAAATAGGATAATAAAATAAACAACTACAAACAAACGCTCAACTAACTTCACAGAAGTCGATGAAAACGAGGATTGAGGTGGGATGAAAGTATTCGAATTATAACCCTAGGGTGTCAATGTGAAAGCTAGGAGATTTTTGATCGAATCCAGTTTAGATAATATGATACACGAGTATAGACTCCTGGCTTTTGTTTAACTGCACAGCCTTCACCCCAGGATATGATACCCAGTAGATAAAAACGACCTGAAATAAAAGTTCATGAGTAAACAAAGAAGGAACAAATTTGGAAAAAAAATCAAGAAAAGGTACCAAAATATAAAAAAAATATATTTGCTAAAAGAAAATATTCACATGGAATTTACGTTTTTTCTGATGATTTTTTTTTTAAACAGAACGGCAAGCAGAATTAGCTCCATTATCACATGTTTGGGACATTTTCTGAAAGATTTGTCTCATTTATTTCTTTGGGCAAGTTACCCACGAGTTTTTGTCAAAAGCTGAAAATTGAATATTTGTGTTGGAAACTTTGGCATTTTGTTAAACTTCTTATTTTCTAAGCCATAAATACCGAATATCAAGTAGCACCAGGTTAATTTTTATTTGGGCGATTTCAAGCTGCTTTCAAATGTTATATGGGTTTCCCTGAAGAGAATAAGTGTCATTTTAAATGTCAATTATTCAACGTAATTTTATAGCTGAGCCTGTACAATTTTTTCTCATGAAAAAATCTCAAAAAATATTAATCATAGTAAAGATGTGCCTGCAAATAAAGTGAAAGATTGGGAACTTCCTATCTACTAGCATTAAAAAGAAAATAGCATGCTTAAGCGACTCTTTTGGCTAAGTGGAACATTGTATTGTCAGTTCAATTTTGATCTTATTGTATGTTCAAGACACTTCCTATACTGAACTAAAGTAATTTTGCAAACTTTACTTCACGAGCTCGGTAATAAATCGTAATACCTCACTAGTCTTCCCAGGAGACGTTGAATGGTAATAAGTACAATTTAATAGATTTGTATATTCCCCACCTTGCTATTCTGTAAATAGTATCATTCTACAAATGTTCACCTCAAAGTTTACCAATTAAAATTTTCAAAATTTTGAGATTGCCATTTTGTTCAGCATAGTTGAAAAGTCCAGTAAATATGCCATTGGGGATAACATGACCCCTCCTCCACATTCCCTGGGGAAATGTCTGTAAGTTATGAATTTTGTCCATTGTTTACGTATAGCATTCGTTATTGAGAAGCATACAGACACTTTTTTTTGGGGGGGGGGTGAATTTTCTGCTCTGTGGGTTTTCCACAGGGAGAATTTTCAGTGGAGAGGGAAGTTTTTTTTTTTTTGGGGGGGGGGGAGATGAAATTTCCAGGGGAAGTTTTACACTGGTGGAATTTGCCAGAATTCTATACGAAATTATTTTTATTTGTCTTACTTTATCTTTGCTGACCCAATTTTACGCATGGAGATGTTGAGGAGAATCGTACAGGGGAAAATTTTACCGGGTTAAAATTGTGTAGGATATTTTTCCGTAGGGAGGGGGATTTTACATGGGAGAAATTCTCCATAGGGAAGTTTTCCACGGCACAAAATTTTTCTATAGAGAACCTTCTGCGGGAGCAAATTTCTACTAGGGGTGGGGGAGGGGGTTATTTAAGGGAAAACTTTTACACGGGGGGGGGGGATTTCCGACATGATTCTAAAGACAATCAGAAATTAAAGTCTTTTTCAAATGAAAGTGCGTTAAGAAATATTGTTCACCCGGAATCGTCCGCAAGAATTTTCCTGGTTGGAATTTTCAGCTAGAATGGAATTGTCTGGGATAATTTCCCTGGTGAGGGGCAGGGCATTTGCCGTAGAAATATATTTAAAAATGACCAGAAAATAAATTAAAAAAAACATGTTTTTTTCAACTGAAAGTAAGGAGCACCATCAAAACCTGAAACGAACAGAAATTTTACAACTGAAAGTAATGAGCACGATCAAAACCTGAAACGAACAGAAATTATTACGTATATGAAAGGGGTTGCCCTCTTCTCAAGACTCCTCTCTTTACACTAAAGTTTGACTTTTCGTCCGAATTCTTTAAGAACGACTCCTGAAACACATGGGCCTTTAAGTAAAATAATTAGCTTTTTTTTTAATTCTAAAAAAAAGCTTTACTGTAAACAGTGATGTCTTGAGAAGGGGGCAACCCTTTTAACATACGTTATAATTTCTGTTCGTTTCAGGTTTTGATGTTGCTCCTTAATTTCAGTGGAAAAAAAACTTCTTTTTTTTTTATTATTTAATGACAGTTAGGACCATGACTTCTGCACAGGATCTTCTACTTCGTTTCTACCAATAAGGTTAAAAGATTTCAAAAGTCATGTTCCTGTTACCCTGGGTCAATGAAACTTGCAGAAATGGATCTACCTCTAAACCAAGTTTTAAAAAGGTGTTTTCAAGTGTCTACCTCTGCCTATTCCCTGTCGAGACTTCTTATGAGCCCTGAGAATTTGTGATGTGTGATTAATACATTCAGACATTATTTTAAGATCCAATTAGTGCTCGGAAATTTGTCCGCCATATCTTATCTCTCCTCGTCTGAGCTCTTCTAACTAAAAAAAAGAAGAAGAAGAAAAAGGCCTAAACGCTAGTTTTCTGTCTTAGCAGCCGCTCTTGGAAGAAGCATGTTCTAGACCAAACTTGAATTTGTCTTTTATAATTTAAGACAATCACACGGAATATTTCAAATGAACGACAGAAAGGAAAACCAGAGAGCATAAACTTAAAAATACCTTCCTACGACCTAACTTTGAGAATAGACCCATTTCTGACAGTTTCATCAAACCAAAACAACTGGAGCAGGACTTCTTCAGAAGATGCGCAGCGTAAATATTACTCCAATTAGTGAAATTTGTAAATCCTAGTCTGTAATGTGGTTGAAATCAACCCCAAGATATAGGAATAGGTCCAAATTTCCGCGACTACTTTTCATTTTTTTTTTCTTTTAAACAAAACCTATCACAGAGTTGAAGAGGAATCGTAATTTAAATGTAATTGTGGTACTTACGTGTTATAGCGACCATACTTTGTTCTTGATCTGTACTGAAACCGGTTTTCTGTGTCCATTCGGAGATAATCAGCTTAGCCTGAGCGAGATAAAATACTATGCAAGTGTATTTTAATTAAATATTTAATATATGGAGGTGGTTAGGGTAGGTTAATTTCGGTTAGGTATTTCATATAATGCGTTCTGGCAGCCTGCTTTCCATAATTCTCTGTTGTATTTTCTATGTTTTTGTTACTAAATTATTATATTTTCATCATATTTTGGTATATTCCATAAGGATTAACCCAACTTCACCTCTTTGGTGTGGTCACTATAATACGTAAGTACCGTAATGTCTAACTTACATAAATGTAAGAAAACTTTACTTAATTTTGTCACTTTTAGTAGGATGTCTGAGCAGCGCAATCCTCTTCTTTTCTGAAGTGTCAAAAAGGAAAATTTAGAATATTCTATCTAATCATTAACACTTTCACCTATTTATGCAATGGAATATTTTTTTTTTATAGTGAACTAGTAAAACATTATTATTTTGATATAAATTCCAACCAATTGTTTCAGAATCCAGTTATGATGCTAAAAATATAAAGTACTAAACGCTTTTCAAAGCATACACACTTGAGTTCAAAATTCAAACAAAAAATTTCCAAACATTCCAACACAAATAAAGATATATTTTGCTTTTTAACTTACCACCGATATTACAGGCTAATGGCCCACCTGAGTCACCTTGACATGAGTCAGTTCCCCCTTCAACATAGCCTGCACATATCATTCCGTTCTCAACTCTCTTAAACTGACCTAGGCTGCCCATGTAGTCAGACCTGCGGCAGATAGCAGTGTTCATAATAGGAACTGTTGCTGCAAGTAGACTTCTTGAAACAGAAGTTTCATCCCATGCTGAAAAATGATTAAAACGATGGAAGATAAGAATTTGCTTTGAAAAAACGTCAATATAGGCTGGTCTATTGTAAAAAGTGAGGTATTTAGCCAAATTATCCAGGAAAACTAGCAGATAGAAACTCTTTATAATCAACTCCAAAATCAACTTTGTATCTTATTTTTACATATAAACAGGATATTCAGCTTGAGTTTACTCGCAAATAATAGCTTTGCTAAATATTCACTAGAAATATCTGCGTAAAAGGAGGGTACTTTTACCAATCCGTATCCTTAAAGTTGGTGCAAAAGACCTCCACCCTACCTGAAATCGAAAAACAACGGGCTGAATATTCACTTGTTCCAATCCTCCTCCTCCTCCCACAATAATTATCATACTTTCTCTGAGTCAGGGAAGTAAGGGGTCGACCCGTTGCTCATGGGAAATGAAGCTTTATCCATTTCGACAATTTTGTACCTACTAATTCTCTATAATTCGAAAAGATATCATGAATTGTCACATTTCGGTTCAGCCAACCACTAATGCTGGCCTATAATTAAAAATAAATTAATCGTCTTGAGTATACATAACTTTGCCCAAATGGTCTAAAACATCTAAATAAACAAAAAAAGTTTTAACTATAAGTAAACAGCCACACTAAAACTTGAAACGAAGGTGGACTTCCCCTCCTCAAACTCCGCTCTTTACGCTAAGAATAGACTTTTTGTCCCAGTGCTTAAACAAAGACTGTCCAAACACAAGGGCAAGTATTAGCAAGGTAAGAATATTTTCTGGAATCCCTTAAGAATGGAACAATTTATAATGCAGATTCGCTTTAAACAATTAAATTTTCAGGTTAACTGTTTTAAAAGGTGATTCCTAAACAAAGCACTTGCAGTTCCCCATGAACTATATTCGCTGCGCTTACAAATGTTTTAAATAAAGCATTTTGAAAGCTTAGCGTTAAAAAAAGAAGGTTGACGAGGGAAACTCCTCTAATATGCGGAATATTTTCTGTTCGTTTTAAGTTTTAATGTCCTTTTCTCATGTCGTAATATCTTTCATTTGAAAAACATCACTTGTTTTAGTGTCTAATTTATGTTCGTTTGTAATACCATTCCCACTTTTACCCCAATATAAGATGGGAGCCACCCCCCCCCCCAAAAAAAAAAAAACTCACTCTTTACATCAATGTCTGAAATTATTTGTAGAACAACGTTCTGAGAGAAAGTGCTCATTCAGGGTATTAGCTTTTCATCGGTAAAATAAAATTGTCCGAAATTAACTACCATCTCCTCAATAAGAAGAGAGCTGTATCCCCTAAGCAGCTATACTGCGCGGTTCTTATTACACCTATGCTCACGGTGTAATTATACGCGGCAGTAAATAATTTCATGGAACCTCTAATGAATCAACTCATTTATATGAAGCTTTAAAATGGGTGTCTAGATTAAACGTTTATTTTGCAAGGACTACATCCATCTTTAGGGGTGAAAGCGCCACCGTGCAGCACTGAAGCCAGGAACTCAACAAATAATTTTTTGATAATTTAATGTTCATTACCTGCCTCAGAATTTTTACTTGACAGCACTTTTGAGCGAACATTATTGTTTTGCGTCAGTAAATTCCGGAAGAGGCAGCTTAACTGCGACACGATCTCCTTTGCCACTTGAAAAGGGCACTAGAATGCCCAATTCGAAGGGATAACTTTCATAGGACCAGTCCCTTTTTGGGGGTGTTTACCAGGGGCGGATCCAGGATTTTTTTTAGGGGCGCAAAAGAGGGTGACCCGAAAAAAAATTAGGGGGGCGCAAAATAGGTTGATCCGATGAACTTGCGTTATGAGCAAGTTTAATTACCGCAAACTTGAGTTAATTAAGTAACTCACACTACTTTAGACTACGCTGGGGGGGCCTCGCCCCCTTGATCCGCAACTGGTGTTTACCTCTTTTCCAAAATCAGACAATTTTTCTAAGGCTCTTAACTTTTGGTGTATAACTTTAAACTTAATTAGTTTTACTTGTTTAGAATCACGATAAAATCCGCCTCATTTTATGTGCATATTGATATCGAATCTCTCTTTTTAGAGTTCTGTTTACTTTTACCACACGTTCCTCCTTACTTACATTTCGCTACCACCAACTGTTTCATTTAAGTTTCTGATTATATTCTGCCACATGGAAAATTATTCATAATGGATTTTTCAGCCATTACAATTTTTTTCTGTATATTTTAAGGGCATTAATAAATTCTAATCCCTGCTCTCAGTAACGTCACTAGGATCTATTGTGTTTTTTTTTTTCTTTCCTTTTTTTGTCATCGTTCTTATTTATTTATATTAGTTTAAAAAAGTTTTGCCACAAAACAAGTATTTCAAAGAAGAGTAAAGAGCTCCATTAAGCCAAAAATGAGCAGAAATAGCGTCAAATAATCTTCCAAGCGTAAAACTACCACAAATCACAATCAATAAATAAGGGAAATTCAAAACGAACAGAAATTATAACAAATAGCCGAGTCAAACTCAAAACAATCAAAAATTAACATGAGTAGACCTGATAACACCCCATGCCTTTTCAAGACCAGAACATAATTTGCTCTTTACTGAAAAAAAAATAACCGTGGATTGTCAGCTTAATTGACATATACATTAATATTGACATATTAATTAAAGTTTGATAATTTTTATTTATGAAAGTAAAAAATTGAAATATTTAAAGCTTGTTTTCGTATATTGAGTTTCATTTAATTGTTGATAGTGATTTGTGGTAGTTCTACACTTGGAAGATTATTTGACTTTATTTCTGCTCATTTTCGGCTTAATGGAGCTGATTACTTTTCTTTGAAAAACTTGTTTTGTGGAAAAAGTTTTTTAAATTAATTTCTGATTGTTTTTTATTGATAGAGTCTTTTTCATGAAAAAAATTATATTTTTTAATCTTTTCAGCTTTTTTCTATAAGAATCCATAGTTTGGGTTGCTTTTTACATGTTGGAGAAACTTTTTCAACAATTTTTAGTCCTAGCACAAACGGTATTTTTTAATTTAATTTATAACTCCTGAAGCTGACCTGAAGAATAAAACTTAATACCATTCCCAAAAGATTCTATATATGCTATTTAACAACCTGGATATATTTAGAATTTCTATCGGATGCATTTGTGGAAAATATGACGTGGGGGGGGGTGGCTGCTTTCCGATCATTTTGACTCATAAAAAGACCATAAGAATATCTGATTTCCTATCAAATGAGCCTAATCCGGAGTTTTTCGACCACCCTTTCCATAAGAACCTTATATGCCCTCGGGGCATAACTTACGACCCTTGCGGTGAGGGCTGTGGTGGGGGGGGGGTTTATCCTCAAAGACATAATTTCCAGACCTTTCAAATACGCTAAACAAAATGGTTATCTATAAATTTTGATTAGATGTGTTTTGCGAATTGATGGGCGTTGTGGTGGGGCTTGTTGCCCCCCAGTCATCTTTGACTATTATAAAGGGCACCAGCCCTTTCAGTTTCCAATCCAATAAGCCTTTTTCGAAGTTTCTACGACAATAAATGACCATCCCAAAATTGCTATCAGATACATTTCTGGAAATTAAGAGGTGTGGGGGGAGGGGGTATCCACCCTCTGATAACTATGAATCTTAAAAAGGGCACTAGAACTTCTAATTACCAATCCAATGAGCCCCCTCCAAAGCTTATACGATCAAAGCTTATACGAAAGCTTATATGAACCTTATATGCCCCTAGAGCAAAACTTACAACTCTTACCCTGAGGGCTGTTGGGGGTTATCATTCTCAAAGACATAGTTTCCGGATCTTTCAACTACGTTGAGCAAATTTACAATCTAAAAATTTTGATTGGATGTGTTTGGGAAATTGTGGGCGTGGGAGGGGGGTTAGTTGCCCTCCAATCACTTTCGACTATTAAAAAGGGCACTAGGCCATTCAATTTTCTATGGAATGAGCCCTTTTCGAAGTTTCTGCGACAATTACTTCGATACGAAGTGCCCTGGTCAAAATAAACAAACCCCCAAAAAATAATACTAATAATAAGTAAAGAAATAATACATTGTGCCCACATCGGTCTCCACGCTATTGTGCTGCCTATGATTTTACACGAGAACTCAGATCAGCTTGTTTTATTGAGTTTGTTTTCTTAAATCTTCTTACAAAATGCTTTTTTTTATATTTTCAGTATCTTCGTAAAGCAGTTAGGCATAATAGTCAGCATTTTAATCGTGACCAACATAATTTATTTATCTTCTTTTTTGTCTTTTTTGCATAGTTCGACTCCAACTGCAAATAGCATCAAACATTTTGTTTACAGTGCATGGGCGAATCCAGGATATTTTCTGGGGGTGGTTGAGGGAGGAGAGGGTATTAAAAGTTTTGGCGGAGGAAAGATAATAACCAAAAGAATGAAGAAGAAGGGGTTCCTTTCCCCCTATAGTCTATAAGAGCAACAGTCCGTAAAAGAGAAATGATTTGAGATTGTCAGGTATGACCCCTAGCTAAATTAGCAATAATAGCCAAATCAGTTTTGCTTAATGAAATAATTTATTTATGAAAAGGCAGTAGTTAAAAGCCTTGATTAAAATAAAAACTTAAATAATCTCGGAAAAGTAGTTTTTAACATTAGATTTCAATCAAACTTATCAACAAAGAATACGAAAACTGATATTTTCTGAGGAAAAAATTCTCAACTCCACGTAGTGTTCCTCAGCGGAGACCCAAATTAATTGTAAAACCCAAAATAAAAAATCATATACTAGTTTTATAATCTCTTCTTTTTCTTTTACTTTACGTTCGACTATAGTGTTTACCAAAATTTATATTTGAGCACATTTTTTTTTCCCTTTTGAAGCTCTACATTCCCTACATTAGTACTACTTTTCTGGTTTACTGGGTAATAGTACTCTTTTAATGCTTGAGTGTAAGTACTAACGGTATTAGTAAAAAAAAGGATTATTAAAGTAAAAGATGTTCTCTGAGGATCAGAACAAGGTCACTGGTCAGTCCTAGTCTCATGATACAAAGTTATGTCCTTATAATTCCTGTCTATTCTGTGGAGTAATCATTCAAACCGCTTGGAATGATCTTCACACTCAAGAGGACTATAATATAGGTAAAACCACAGTTTATATAATTATCCAGTAAGCTTATCGCAGATCATTTCTGGTCTTCGTTCTCGGTGCGAACAAAAAGCTCCTCCCACTTCTTCGTGCAGTTATGGATCAGTTTGTTTGCGTCAATCAATGAGAAATGGTTACAAAGTGCATTATTCGTAATAGCGGGTTTCCACTTGTTTCCGATTGTTTCGCGTCTGACTTGTCTACCCGTGAAAAGATCTGATGCCCCTTATGTTTCTACGTTCTCTGGAGCACTCGCACCCCGGTCCGGGTTTTTATAATGGGTGAGATAGGGAATGATCATACTGGATAATTATATAAACTGTGGGTAAAACATAAAGCTTAAAACCTTAGCTTTAAAGCTGAAAAAGTAAAGCTTATTTAAAACGAAAGAAAGGATGGATAATGATAGAATAAAAAGAAATTACCTACGTTTAGTTATACCCCAGCCCGATATGATACATTTCCGACCATCCTGCTCATAGGAACTGTCTGGAGGCAAGCAAATCGGTTGAACTTGATTTCCAAATCGTATAGCTTTGCTCAATCGTATAACTGCAACGTCATTATTGTACTGAGATGCTGAAAAATATCCAACAATATATTTAATGTGTAACAATGGAGGGAAAGGGGAGAGTAGACCCTTATATTTTTCCATGGAGCTACTCCTCCAAGGAAACCGCGAAGACGTAAAAATTGAGGCTCTTGAAGCCAAATTGTAATTTTCCGAACATCAGACGACATTGGAATTTTTCTCTCTAACTTCCAATTTCTATGCCATTATATAACTAAATAGGCCGTCTTCATATATAAAGTTTTGAGTTTGAGATAGGGAGGATAAGCAAAAAAACTATCTCCCCTGGGTGCACCCTTAATAACTATAATGATAGTTAGGTAAAATATCCACGGCTTGACAACCTGATTATACTTTGACATTCTTGAAGTATATCAATGGATTTGAAAGCTTGTCTCCCAACCTCTTCACTGGAAGATACAGTAAAATTAAGTCTGTTTTCCGTTTTTTCAACATAATTTTTTTTTAGGTTTAGCTAACACTTCGCTAAATGTCCTCAAAAATAATAGCTAACAAAGTTTTAACTCTAGTTCTTTTTTTGTATCACGGAATAACGCTACTATTTAATTCTCTTTTTTATCGTGGTGAGTGATTTGTAGCTTTTAATAAATATTTGAACGTTTTTTTTTTCATAGCAGTATGTAATGAAATTGTAGCATTTTAAAATTTTAAAATGAAATATCTGAAAGTCTTGGCAGGTGAATATATTTTTGTGTTTGTCGGAAATTATTTTCCAACTGATTACTTAAAATATATCTGACTTCCGTTATTAACTCTATCTTTCTTAGTCAGGTTGATAAAAACGAAGTGCATAAACTATAAAATGCCCTATGTTCAACTTCAGATGCTTTTCTTCCAAAACTGTTCCTTACATTTGATTCATTGCAATCAGTGGCGTCAATTTACAAAAATTAGGAGGTGGGAGCAATGTATTCTTTCACAACCGAGGGGGATGCATATTTATTGTCTTTCAATTTTTCCAATGAAAATACCAAAAAGGCATTATTAAAATCTGGGGAAAGAGCAAAAAACTAGGGGCACATCCCCCCCCTAATTGACACCACTGATTGTAATGCTTCCCGACTCATTATACGAGTTAGTAATTTCCTGTCCGTTAGAAAATTGAACCGAAGACTGATTATATTCTTACACCACTGATCAGAGTAGAATGAACTTTAGATCTCGTGAAGAACAAAATGACCTGTTAAATAAACTCAGATTCCACATATTTTCTTAAAAATTGTTTACTGTCAAATGGTGTAAGATCTTAATAGATTTGATTAGCCAAAAAAACAGGCATTTTTGTGCTTGACCATAAGTAGCAAGTAGGTCTTATTGGCATTGCGAAACTGGATTAACTGGTTTTAACTTGAATGATTCCACTCATAGACCGGTAATAACCAAATTAGTTAATGAGTATTTGGTACTGGTGCTAAATTTAACAGGAGTAGCCGAAGCTCAGAATTTGTATTTACATAATGAGTATTTTTTAGCAAATTCTTAATTTCGGGGGAAAATATCTTCCGGTTTTGCGAAGTTCAACAAGTTGGCAAAACCAGCTGAAACTTTTGCCGTTTTTATGTTCTTGTTTCATATTTCAAAATCAACTTGAGACACTCAAAGGCAGAAAAACTTCCTCTGAGTCAAGTGGCGGATCCAGGATTTTTTTAAGGGGGGGGGGGAGGCGCAAAAAAGGTTGATCCGGTAAACTTGCGTTAGGAGCAAGTTTAACTAACGCAAACTTGCGTTAACTAAGTAAAATATACTACTTCAGACTATTTTAGGGGGGCACCCCCCTCTTCACTCCTCCCATGGATCCACTACTGTCTGAGTCCCATATTAGTCCCGTTCATATCTCCGAATATAAACCACGTTAAACATTAACCTTCTTAGGAAATATAATAAGGTTCAGTTTAGAGCTCAAAGAATGCTATAAGCACGCAGTTCATAGAACTATTCTGATTTTACTTTCTACAATTAACTCTAATCTTCCCAAAATCTACACATCTTGACTCGGTGAAAAAAAAACGAAATATTTTCATTTAATATTCTTACTTTTATCCCTATTTTTGGTCTAACCAACAACAAGTCGAATATCGTCTTTGATAGTGTTTACCAACTTGAGCATAGCGTGCCGCCACGAAGTACTCCCCGGGAGGGAGGATTGAGATCTACCAACAGGTTCGTTTTTACCATGATCCAAAAGCCAGAATTTCTCATTTTCATCTTTTAATGCATTTTTTAAATGCATTTGTTTTCCAGAGGAGGGAACAGCCCTCTACCACCTCCCTGGTGGTGCTCATGAACCTAATAATATTATGAAACAGCTAATTAGTGGGCTTAAAGCTGAAGATTTACTTATCTTATAGTTACGCCAATGTCAATTGGCTAATTTATTTTAGCAAGATCTTATATATCTTCTTGCTTAATAAATTCTTTTCTCCAAAAAATTCTTGCTTTAAAATTTATTTTTGCCATTCTTTATCTGCCTCAAGGAAATTGCTCCAAGGTACATTAGAATATGATATGCTGCTATGTTTTAGGTATAAAATAAGTTCTTTCTGTCAATTTTTTCTTAATTTATGATACCGTTTATTCATTCACAAAATCTCACAATTGGAGAAATCAAATTGGTTACAAAAAGATTAATAAAAACGTCAACATGTTTGAAAGGCTTCGCAGGCCAGATTGACAAACGTATCGGGACAGCTTTAACTTGTAGGCGGTAAGTCTGGCATTGTAAATTAAAAGAAAAGTCAAAAAGAGTTTTATTTGAAAGGAGGTCTTTTTGCAGTGATGGCCCCATAAAGTCCCAAAAAGAAAAAATAGAATGGCAGTCAGTTTTGGTAGGTCCTAAAATCAGGTCTTCGGTAACCAAGCCAGTGTTCCATAGGATCTGATACCAAAATATCGGCTTGCTATTTGGGTCTCAATTGCTTCTAAAGTAGGAACGGCAGTTCGCTAGTTCTTGTACCCTAAATGCTCCAATAAATAAAGAGATGTCATGATACTATAGTCCAGTATGTTAAAAGCTCCCTGTGTTCCCTGCAAACTGTATCTTTTTCACCCCTGATAAGTATTGAATATGAACCTGAGAGTTAGGGTCACTTGAAATTTTTCTCCAGCCTTTTTCTCGGTTAGAGCAACCATGGATACTTTATAAAAAATACATTTTCTATGACTTTAAATTGTAGTTATTGGATGGATGGGTAGGGTTGGAGGAAGTACATCAACTACGATTTGCTCCTGTTTCTCTTCCATCTAGGTTAGTAGCTTGTGTCTTCCGAGCATTATGGTTTTAGCCATTAATGACCCTATTGGTAGCCTTTGTATGTGATGGTAATTTATTGATTTTCCTCAACACCAAAATTATCAATTCGAATCCCCAACAAATTTCTCAGGCACTAGAATTAGTAATCCTAGTTCAGACTAAAAAAAGCCTGACCCGGGTACTGAAGATCCGACTTTAGACAACCCCGTTTTTGTTGAAAAGCTATGTTAGAATTGGACTCACTCCTGAAGTGCATAGAAAAAATTATAATTTTTCATAAAATATCTGTTATTCATATTCTTTGTTTACTGAAATAATACAGTCTTTCCTTCCAAAATTGGCAAAGGACTAAATATTCTCATTCTTTACGGAAATTAATCTACATATTTAAAATAAAATTTGGCGAAGTCTTTGAAGTACGTCAATGCTGTTGAAATTAACTTAATTTAAATTCTTGTACAAGTGATTTGGAAATGCGAAAAAAAACCTATTGCCTTTCGCATTTAGGAAAATGGTCAGAATTCAAGGACAATTTTTATAATTATGCAAAAAAAACTACACTGTTCAGCATCTTTTATTGGTTGTGACTATTATAAAAAAATAACAACGTAATATTAACAATAATCTTAAACTAATTCAAAACACGATATATCATCATAATATAATATTAGGGCATGTAATAATATATTAGGTCATATAAAATACTACATATTATGCACAGGAAATATTCATTCCTATTCAAATCCCTAGTCAAAAAAGACAGCAAGAGAAATTGTCTGTCAAGAAACTAAAAAAAAAAAAAAAAAAAAAAAAAAAAAAAAAAAAAAAAAAAAAAAAAAAAAAAAAAAAAAAAAAAAAAAAAAGTAGTTTGACAATCAATGTTGGAAAAAAAAACAGCCTTTCTATTGCAAAGACAAGCCAACAATTGTTTTTGTCGTGACAGGGATTTTCAAGAACGTAGAATAAACTAATATTAAACGAAATAAATAAACACTGGATTTTTCTGTCATATATCCAGATCCAGTGATCACCATCAGCATGAGATAAAATGAAAATTTAGACTAAACATCGAATATTTCTCATTAAGGTGAGGCAAAAGACAAAAAACTCGTTTCTTGAGAAGATTTAATCTGCTAAAAAAAAAAAAAAAAAAAACTCACGCCGATTATAGCTCTCATGAATAATGAACTTCCCTACATCCAAAATCTGCTCTTCACGGCCTGGCTGAAGAAGCGAATTGCCACCTACAACGACCCTGAAATCGCTAACAGAATAACCAACAACGCAGTGAGCTGCAGAAAGAACGTGAGTCGCTGAAATAATAGAACCACCACAGATGTGCTTGAATCGACCAGTGCTTCTGTCTCTCCATTTTACTCCAACCTAGAAAATTATTTAAGGATTCAGATAATTGTACAAAACAGCACCTGATTATTACAAGATATATTTCAAGAATTTAATAGCGTAGAGAGGTCAAGACCCACTCCTTTGAATTGAAGAAGTAATGTTTGAAAACTTGTGTATACCCTTTGAGCATTAGTTGTGTTCCTTTTAAAATGGATCAGCCAACACAGGCAGATAGATGAGCTCCAAAATTATCTGTTCCAGCCTTGAATATTATTATTATTATTATTATTCATTTATTACCCGTCAAAAAAAGGTACAAAAAAAGGTACAGTAGACGGAGTAATCCCTAAAGAAAACAAAAAGAAAAATTAGAAGAAAAAGAAGGAATCCACTGATTCTATCTAGTTAGAATATATACATATATTTTTAGTCCATCTTCTGTTAATTCTGGTTTAATTTATAAACTCTTTTAACGTGACCAAATTCACGCCACCAGTGCTGTAATTTTGTGTATGTGTACTTTACCTTTAGGTTTACTGTTAGAAGATGTAATTTCATAAGTTCAGGTTTTGCCTATTGAGCAACCCAACTTACTGCCGATTAAGTTTTCTTCTTATTGGTCTGACAAGCTCAAAAGAACATAGCTTCAAACTAAAGAGTGAAAAAAGCCATTGTCTTTGTTTTGTTATTTTTTTATCTTGGAAACTTTCACGCTTTTAAAATACCAGTAGCTGATCGTGTATATTTAATTTTGCGTCTTCTCAGCCTCACTACGGTCAAAATATTTCATGTTTTGTTTTCTTTAAAACCCACAAAACTAAAATTTTGGATGTAAAAAAAATTATAGGATGCTAAATACTTCGTGTTCTACTAACTCAAAACACGGATGCGTGCTGTGATCATACTCAAACGTGCAGGGAAGAGAACGGGATCCCTAGCTTGTTTCGTCAGGACATATACCAAATGTGTCGACATATATTTAATAGTAACGAACTTTTGATGTCAGAGCCCCATTAGACCCTTGTGGCAGAGTAGGACAGACGATTCTAAATTTCTTCGTTAAAATATCTTCCCAAAGAAGCCATTGAATATCAACAAGACTCAGTGGGGGTAAGAGCTAGCGTCCCAATTGTACTTGTTGGAATCTGGGACCATTCCAATCACTGTGTGTGGGAGGAGGGTTCTCTAATCCTTGTCTTCAACAGATCTGGCAAAATGGAATCAGGTCCCAGGTGAAATTTTTGGTAAGTGAGGGCTAATGTTCTGTAAGATTATAAGTTATATAAAAAATATTTTTGCAGCAAGGATATTTCTTCAACCAAAAGACACTACTCTTCCCTATGTTATTTTGGAATTAACCAATTTAACCATTTTTCCAAGAATATATTTTGGTTCAGAAGATAAAACATCAAATGACAGAACAGTATTATTATTATTATCATTATTTTAATGAGGCCTTTTTGTGACGTGAATGCAAAAACAAATTTGCAACTCAAGACCTACTAGCATTAAACAAGACAAAATTCAGAGATATAGTTCGAGTTGGCCCAGAAATATAATAAAGGTAAGTAGCTCATAGACTGACCTAGATTGTTGGGCAGATCCAGAGGTGGAACTGATGCAAACCGAGGTTCTTTGCCATCCTGCCAGCACTTATCCTTGTTGAAAAGGATGAAATCTATGTGTTTCCGTTCTTACCTCTTTTTTTTCGCAAAATTACAGGGATACGGTTATTGATTAAACGACAATTCTTGAAATAACAGCTTGGGAAGTAAATATTTTGTCAATATAAGTTGGTACTAGTCTAAAGTGTCTGGCAGATTTGACAGCTTTGTGATGGAGCAGCAAAATCTTTAAATTAGGGCAACCTCAACACTTTATGGCTCAAAAAACTACCTAAAATTGCTGAATAAATATTCAATTATAAGCGTTAATTTTTAAGGACTATTTGTATAATACTAAAAGTATTGCGGAATGTTCGTTGCAGCACCAACTCACCTCTGGCGAAGGAAGCTGAACTTACTTCGCTTCCTCCACTCGCTTTCATTCCCTTGCTTGGATTTCCTTTATACTTAAAAGCTTCTCTTATAATAATACTACTACTAAAAACTCACTGCAGTACTAAGCCACCAGAAACAAAACAGCTGAGCACACTCCCTACACCCAGTCTATTCAAACTCCATTATTTACCCCCTCCGACGAATTTCTAACTTTCTTTAAATCCTTCCTTATGACATTTTCCCATCCCATTCGGAATGATCTGCTTCTTGTTAGACCCAAAATGGATGGTAAAGCAGAATAATATTCGGTAATCTGCCATCCTTCATCCACAAAACTTATCCATGCGATTTCAATCTTTCTTTCATTATAGCCCTAAAAATTGGACAGGCCTACATGTTTCGTGTAGCATGTTGTTTGATATACGGGTAATCAAACAGATACCTAAAACTATCCGTAAACAGTTCCACTGGGAAACATTTAACAAATCGATCAAAACATAATCAAAACCTCAATGAAAACATTTAACAATCCTCTTATGATCTGTTCTAGCCTCATTCGAAGACGTCCTGATTATCGCTAGGCCCCAGCTGGATTGCCAATAAAGTATGATTTTTGTCAACCTGTCATTATTGTCAGTGAAACGTGACCTAGTCGTCTTAATCTTTCTTTGGCTGTAGCCCTAAAAAGTTCGACTGAATCAGATCTTGTGACATTGCCCTTTGTTGGATATGCTGTCATTTAAACAAGGTCCTAAAACCATTCTTACACAGTTTCCATGAAAAATGTATTGTATATCTTCCTGATCCTTTCAAAGTATCCATATTAATGAAGATGTTTTCAAAGTTTGTTTGACAACTGACATTACCTTGGCTTCTAGTGTCCTAGTCATAGTTCAACGTATCTTCGTGTTCTTCGAAACTTTATTCAACTGTAAGAAAAACACGCTACGCCTTGATGATTCTAGTTGTTACGACTTCACTAAATCGACAATCCTTACTAATAATGTTTCCTAAATAAGTGAATCCATCCACTCAGGAAAAACTGCAGTTTTTGGTTTCGTTTCCATATTAACCCTCAATAATGGCGGCAGATCGAAACAAAAAGTACACCACTGGGATTATAATGGTGTTATATCTTTTATCGGAGATGTCCCCCTCTTTTCAAAACCTTAGAAAAGCATATTTCAGCCTGTGTATCAGTGATGTCTCCGTTGTCTTCTGGCACTAGCCATGATTTCAGCTAACCCATAGTTACCGAAAACTAGAAAACACCTTTTTGAATAAATTTTCAAATGTAAAAGAGTCGCCACTTGACAGTGATTCAGGAATGACATGACGAAACAAATTTATTAGAATTTCGAAAAAGAGCTTCAAACCACTCGAAAATAGTAACAAATCGAAATAAAAAGTACATCATTAACATTCGCATATCCAAAAATCCTTACCCGAGGAATTTGCCCCTCCCCCTCCTTGTGAAAACCGGAGAAAATAATATTTTAACCTGTGTGTTCAGGACACTGGAACGCTACAGAAAGTTGTTAAAGGGCTCAAGTGAATCTCTGACAAAGGTCGGAAATCTACATCAGGGGAAAAACAGCTTATTTAGATTTAACTGTTTAGCTGTAATAAAACATTTTTTATCGAAATAAAAAAAAGATATTCCTTTTCAAGTCAGTTTTCTTAGCTAATAAAGTAATAAACAGTTAATATGGCAGATAAGAAACCAGACTGATTAAGTTCACTCACAAGTTAAGCCTGTTTATAAGCGAACAACACAGAAGGAACATCCGGGACCATTTAAATATGGAGAGTTAGATGAACCAAAGTGGTGAAACTAAAGACGGTCCTTTTGTATCCTGGTAAGGTATGTTCAAACAAATCATGATAACGAAAGGTAAGTAAACTACTCGTGCTAATAGTAACTGAAACTAAAAAAAAGGAGTTTTGATAACTGCATAAACATAAAAAGAATCTTATTTTCATAGTGATTCTAAATATGCAAAATTCACTAGTTTAAAGTCACCCACCAATGTCTATGGGCCTAAAAAGTTTTCTTAATTTTCCAAAAAACACCCTCCAAAAGGAGAGCAGTACAATAAAGCTACGACAAAAAGGGGTAGACGTAGAAAAAATTGCAACAGAAAGGATTTTTATGCCATTCGAAAGGGAAAAACTTGGTTATTAACAAGCAGAATGGGTCAAATTCACCTTTAAAGTATAGAGGAGGGGGCAAAACACAAATTGTATTATGTGATAACACATCGAAAAGTTGCCTTCTTCTATGAGGCTATTGGGTTTTTAGGTAAAGGAAATAAAGGTAAAAATGGGTCATTACCAGTAGAACAGTAATCTGTTTGGAAATTCTCTTTGGTGCCTGAAGTGGGAGTGATTATATTCAAAAGCACCGAGATAGCCCATTTTAGGGAATAAGGTGGCCTTTATATGGTTTACTTGGTTATTTGGATGGTGGGGCTCATCTCCAGAAACTTAATTATATACAGATTTCCATTGATATTTCGACCAGTATGGAGAGAGTCGGGCAAGACGGACCTTTTGTCATTACTTGACTTGAGTGTCATCTTTTTATTACTTGTAGAGCTAGACACAACGGCCATCTAGTGGGAAGTTTTGGAGCAAAGTTTGAGAGTTGAAGTAAATCTTGTCTTCGAGAAAAATTTTTCAATTCGTTTTCAAATTTTTGAAGCCGGATTTTGAGGTAAATGTTTTTCTTTTCTGGTGTTTATTATGTTCAGTTTTATGCCGTCGTAGCGTCGTACTTTTTATTACAACCATGGGGGTCTAGCAGAGAGTATGTGAGATATGAAATATTTTCATCGCAGTGCCATCTTATGTTGTAATTTTGATCTGTTCCGAAAAAGCAGGTTAAGGGTAATATGGACCAAAGCGACAGCGGTTAAGATTGACCAGTCTGTCTTGCCCCCTGTCATCGGGATCTTTTTCGAAGTCATTACTTACTACGTATTTTGTGGAATTAATATAGTCTTGCATTTATTGTTTCACTTCTGCTCGCTCCTTAATAATACCAGCCGGGTCGTCCTTCCAAATGATAGTCTCAGCCAGTCTAGCAGTCAAAGATTTGAAGCAAATGATCTTACAGATGAGCCCTTCAGCCCCTCAGAAATCGAAAATGCAGTTAAAAGACTCAAGAATATAAAGCTGCCGGTATCTGTGACTTAAGCTCCGAACTGCTGAAATATATAGGCCCTACAATGCTTCTGTTCCTCCACACCCTGTTCTCCATAATCTGGCAAACTGAGATAATCCCCAAAGATTGGCAGAAGCATGTCTCTAATGGAAGAGGAAAGGCTCTAGAAGCGACTGCTCGAATTACCGTTGAATAACTCTGCTATCAGTCCCCGGAAAACTTTTCTCAATGGTCCTGCTAGATCGATGTCGGAATATTATTAGTGGGATTCGGCGACCAGAGCAATCTGCTCTTATGTCGGACCGTTCAACCATCGAACATATTTTTATGATTCGACCGATAATAGAAAAGGCTACGGAGTCCCGACGTAAAGCTTTTTTTGCCTTCGTTGACTTCCGTGCTGCGTTCGACTCAGTGAACCGAAAGGCGCTTTGGCGGATTCCAGAATTAACTGGCCTCCCTCAGAAATACTGCCAGACTCTTCAAAGCTCTACACCATGGTACAGAGAGCTGTGTTCTAGTAGATCCATTTTCTCCTGCTGTCAATACTCCAGTTAGCCTATGCAAAACAATTAGCATTGAAGTTGTCCAGAGGTTCACCTACCTGGGCTCTACAATTTCCTCAGATGAATCACTTCTCCCCAAGCTGCAAGCAAGGATATACAAAAGGTCTTTTAACATGGGCAGGCTGAACCGTTACCTTTGGGGAAAACTGAACATCTGTCTTTCAAGTAAACTGCGGATTTTTAACGCCCTCATCAGTTCTGTAATACCTAACGGAGCTGAAACATGGCATCCATCAACAGCAACACTAAATACCATCGATGTATTCCTGACGAAGAGCCTTAGAAGGATCAAAGGTCTAAGGTGGTTTGATTTTGGGAGTAATGAGAAGCTGCTGTAGCTCACCAAGCAGTCTTAGTTTTTTACTCAAGCAGCTGAGCGTACCTTATAATGGTTTGGACACCTACTTCGAATGCCGCTGCATTTACCCGAAAAAGGCGATATTTGACTTTGACCCTACGGAAGCCCGTTGGAAAGGACCCCACGGCTGACCAAAGAAACGATGGTCCGACAACCTGTCCGAGTTTCTGGTGATGGCAAAAATCAGACCGAGGGAAGTGCAAACGCTCTAACTGAACCGAAGCAGATAGAGGAGGCAGACGTCACTCTCTACGCCGAGCAGGCGGGAGACCTAAGTCAATTCATGTCAATTAGAAAGATATTTAGGTGTCTTTCTTCTGCCAAATGGGAAAGTATACTAGGCACACCAATCCCGGTCTCCATGACCAGGACTTACTGAGAGCTGCAGCTATGCGAGATAGATCTGGTTCACCGCTTCGCAAAGTTTTAAAAGAGGTTGGTCGGCCACAAAGCACCGTACGAAGAGCAATAACAAACCTGGACGTAGCAGAAAATCCCGAATGAGTTGAGTTGGCAACTACCTTCAACTTCAAAAGGGTGTTCTCAGAAAACAGAGAGACACTTCTGAAAAACTATATAATCACGGAACAGAGCAGGCATCGTGGACTTACGAAATAAGACGTACGTGAGCTTGCAAATAAATATGCCCAAGCCAAAGGGAAGGAGATGCCCAAAAAGGACTGAAAATAAGCGTACAGGAAAATACTGGATGAACAGCCTTATGAGTCGCAATTGCCTTTCCCTAAAGCACTCCCAAGTGACAAGCCTTGCCACAGCCAGATGCTTCAACAGGACGAATGTCAGTGTATTCGTCAAGAATTCAGAAGAGCTGCTTTTAGACCTCAAGTACCCACAGAATAGAGTATATAATCTTGATCATAAAAGTGATGACAATTGTGACGCTGGATAATAAAAGTGATGACAGCTTGCATTTAGATAGGTCAGAAGGGGAATTTCTTGATGAAACCGAACCAAAAGGTGAAAATTTCTTGGTTATGAAGAGCTTCAGGAATTATGTTGGAGTTGTGTGTAACTGAATCTGATGGTTTCCAACTTCAGCTTTGGAAGCGGTTTGTTCCATCGAACAAATTCATGGCTAATGAAGAGATTACTTTCGTACGAACAAAAGAGGTCATCGTGAAGCTCCCAAGACCAACCCCTTCAGACGGAACGACGAGACAGTTTGCTCATTTTGCTTTTCACGTACATTTAGCCTCATAGTGTTTAAATATAGTTATTTACAAACTTTTAATTCTTACTTTCTACTATTATTTTCAGTATTCGAAATAAATAGGTTTAGAGACAATTCATATTTTTGAACAGTTGGGACCGTCTTGCCCTAAAGGATGGCCCGTCTTGTCCTATGGGGTGGGAAAGGCGGATCTTTTGACTAACCTCGGTTTTTTTACGTGGTCCCGGAAATACGTCTGAGTTATGTATGAAGAAGGTTTCTTTACGTAAGTCAATGTTCTGGGGAAAATTTTGACACCTTATATCAGTCGTTGCTTGTTTCCAACCTCTTACGCAGGTAAAAAACCAAACTGGGTTCTGTCTCACCCAACTCTCCCCCTACTTCGCGTATATCAAAACAAGGTACCAACACCCAATAGTTCTTTTTAACGGTTATGATGGAGGACTAGCAACAAGGGACCAGACACAAAGCATACATGTGAAATTTAACGAAAGAGAGGTGTTGTTTACTGCAGATACACATCTTCAAATTTCTAAGAAAGAAAATACATCTAAAAAAAATAAGACAAGGTTCGTCTGCATGCTCGGTGAAGGCTTATGTGAAAGCGGGATCGGAGATATTCATGCAGAAGGCGACGCAGATGAGAAGATCGTTGAAACAGCCGTTGAGAAGTCTAAAATTCTTTCTATTGTGCTAGTTGATGATGAAACTGACTTACTCGTTCTTTTACTGCTTCATGCCGATTACAATTTCAACAAGATATATTAGTCTCTAGAAACTAAACAAGACGGTGTAAGTGTTGCACGGGACCTACACATGATGAAAACTAGCTTGGAAATACAACTATGCAATTCCATACATTTCTGCAATGTGCTACTTTGCTGCAATATCACTTCACCTGTAAAGGGTGTTAGGAAAGGAGAGCTAATAAGCATTTTAAGAAAAAAAAGTTGTTCCGAAGAAGTTCTCAGGTTTTCCTGGAGGTGAGCGCAAAGGAGAAGGTAGTTAGTGCTGGAGAATGTTTATTGTCCATCTATGGACACAAAAGTAATGAAAACCTAAGTAATGAAACACAAGAGTAATAAAAACCTGACCCATTTGGCCTCAGGATAGTGATTCCGATTCTGGATATGTTCATAAGCGCTTTTTTCTATCAAATGGTATAGGAAGTATTAGCTTCAAAAGAATGCCTTCAATTACACATTTTGGAATCCCATACTTTTTACCTATCTTTCCCAAACTTACCTGCCAAGGAAGTGCCCCATCGGGAACATCACGCCCATTAATAATCCTCCCTTGTCTTCCTGATGGTGGTTCGAAGTTTACGCTTCTGCGTCCACACTGATTGGCTTCTGGACGGCTCTTTTGTGAGAACATAGGCAATGAATTCGATGAGCTCCCCTAAAATAGGATATCTATAAAATTGTCTCTATGTTGTACCCGTTAGATAATAGAATAATGAACCGATTTGAATATTTAGCGCTAAGAGTATAGGTAAGGGTAGTTTAAAATTCAGAGAATAAAAGGAAAATATTGTTCGATAGTGGGAGGCGTGTGATATCCCTTCAATTTAAATGTCATCTTGCTGCAGAGTCACGGTGACTTCCACTTCTAGCGTATTAGCTTCTAGTATGGAATTCATAGCATTTATATTGAGTGAAATAAGTGCGTCAAATATCATTTCTGATAAACTTACCACATTACTTTTAACTCTCTCTCAGAGATTTTGAAGAAAATCTCATCTGTAAGAAACAAAGAATTTGGATTGATGACATTTCAAATTTCTCTTAAAATTAAATGGGTAGCGACAGTTTGGCCTGTTGTCCCAATCTTTTAAGAACGACTGCTCAAACACAAGGACTGTTTACTGGAATAAAAAGTTTTAAGCACCACAAAACTTAAGCGTCAAGAAAAAGTGGTTGAGGAGGAGGCTGCCCCCCTCATATAAGGAATAATTTCCAATCTTTATAATTTATAACATAAATTATAAAAGAAAAACTAAGAAAAATTTCATTAAAAAGAAAAACTAAGAACCAGTGAAGAACATCTCAGATCAAAAGGCCACACTGCCGTGCGGTGGGGCATTTGCTCCTAAACATAATACAAAAAAAAGTTTTTTTAATTGAAAGTAAGGAGCAACATTAAAACTTAAAACGAACAGGAATTATTCCGTATATGAAAGTGGCTGTCCCCTCCTCAACGCCTCGCTCTTTACGCTAAAGTTTTTTATTGTTTAAAAAAATAGAGTTGTGAGAAAGAGTCTAACTTTAGCGTAAAGAGCGAGGCGTTGAGGAAGGGACAGCCCCTTTCATATACAGAATAATTTCTGTTCGTTTTAAGTTTTAATGTTGCTCCTTACTTTCACTTGAAAAAAACACTTGTTTTTTGTATTTAATTTTTGAACGATTTGAATTAATGGAGGTTTTATTTTGGCTCACCGTACATGAATAATTAAAAAAAAATTGCATATTAATTTTACTTTTATTTGGTTAAATGGCATTCTCGAAAGTTGTTTAATTTTATTTACGAACGTTTTTGTTAGTAATTAATTTAAAAAACTTTTTCCACAAAATAATTTTTTCAAAGAAAAGTAAAGAACTCCATTAAACAAAAAATGAGCAAAAATAAAATTAAATAATCTACCAAGTGTGAAACTACCACAAATCAGCATCGAAAAATAAATTAAACCCGAAACGAACAGAAATTACAATAATTAACCGAGTCAAACTCAAAACGAGCAGAAATTAATATAAGTTGGGCGCAAAACCCCTATGCCTTCCCAAAGCCAGAACAAAATTTGCACTTTACTGAAAAAATATAAATGTTTTTACTTTTATAGACTTAATAAATCAAATAATATTAACATTTTGATTACTAAATATCAGTATATTTATATTAAACTGACAATGCACATTCATTTGTATTTTTTCAGTATAGTGCCAATTTTGTTCTGGTCTTGGGAAGGCAGAGGGGTTTTAGCCCAACTTATGTTAATTTCTGCTTGTTTTGAGTTTGACTCGGTTAATTATTGTAATTTCTGTTCGTGTTCGTTTAATTTCATTTATTTATCGATGCTGATTTGTGGTAGTTTCACGCTTGGTAGATTATTTAATTTTATTTTTGCTCATTTTTTGTTTAATGGAGTTCTTTACTTTTCTTTGAAAAACTTATTTTGTGGAAAAAGTTTTCTAAATTAATTTCTGTTCGTTTTATATTGACAGAGTCTTTTCAGGGAAAAAGAAAATAATACTTTAAATCTTTTCGTTTTTTTAAGACTTTATAGTCTGGCCTGCTGTTTGTATGCTGGAGAAAAATTTTCAGCAATTTTTAACAACATATACCCTTTTAAAAATCTGGACAAAATTAGTAGGCTACTGTTTAATTTAGTTTCATACCTCCTCTAGTTGACCTGAAATGGAAAACTTGATACCATTTGCAAAAAAATCTGTTTACTTTCTTTGATAGCTTGGATGCACTTACGCTATTTTGATTTGGTTAAATTTTAAGAGCAGAATTGGGAGGGTTGGCGTGGGAGCGTGGGCGTGGGCGTGGGAGGGTGGGAGTGGAAAGGGGATTAGTTGCCCTCAAATCACTTTCAACTATTAAAAAGGGCATCAGCCCTTTCTATTTCAATCGAATGAGCCTTTTTCGAAGTTCCCACGATAACTCCTTCGATACGAAGTCCCCTGGCCTAAACAACAACAACAACAAAAAATAATACATTATACCCACTTCGATCTTTACTATAAAAATGTCAAGCCTTCCAATCACTTTCGAATATTAAAAAGGGCACAAGGCCTTTCGATTTCCAATCGCATGAGCACTTTTGGAAACGACAACGCTTTTATGCCTATAAACACCTTATAGGCCCCCAGGGCGTAAATTACAACCCTTACCCTAAGGGTTGGGTGGTTGTCATCCTCTAAGATCGAATTTCCAGAACTTTCAACTACGTTAAACAACATGGCTATCTCAAAATTTTGCTTGGATATGTTTGGGGAAATGATGGGCATGAGAGGGGCGGTAGTCGCTGTAAAATCACTTTCAACTATTAAAAAGGCCCTAGCCCTTTCAGTTTCCAATCAAATGAGCCCTTTTGAAGTTTCCACGACAAAACTTTTAATAAAAATCTTATATGCCTCCAGGGCATAACTTACAACCCTTGCCCTGAGTGCTGGGGGGGGGGGGTGTCATTCTCAAAGACCTAATTTCCAGAACTTTCTACTACGTTGAACAAAATGGCTATCTGACAATTTTGATTGGTTGCGTTTGGAGGAATGGTGGGCTTGAGAGGGTGGTTAGTTACCCTCCAATCACTTTCGTCTATTACAAAGGGCACTATTCCTCTCAATTTCGAATTGAATGAGCCCCTTTTGAAGTTTTACGACAACTCTGTCTATAAAAACCTTATATACCCCCAAGGCAGAACTTGAAACCTTTGCCCTTGGGGCTCTGGGGGGTTTGTCATCCTTAAATACATAATTTCCAGAACTTTCAACTACATTTAACAAAATGGCCATCTCTAAACTTTGATTGAATGTTTTTGGGGAAATGGTGGGCGTAAGAGGGGGGTTAATAACTCTCCACTCACTTTCGACTATTAAAAAGGGCAATTTCAATTTCCAATCAAATGAGCTCTTTTTGAAATTTCTATAACAACTTTCTATATAAACTTTATATGCCCCCAAGGGCATAACTTACAACCCTTGCATTGAGGGCTCTGAGGGGGTTATCATCCTAAAAGACCTAATTTCAAGAACTTTCAACTACGTTGAACAAAATGGATATCTAAAAATTTTGATTGGATGTGTTTGGGAAAATGGTGGGCGTGAGAGGGGCGTTAGTCCCTCTCCAATCACTTTCAACAATTCAAAAGGCACTAGCCCTTTCAATTTCCATTTGAATGAGCCCTTTTGAAGTTTCTACGCTTTCAATAAAAACCTTATACGCCCCCAGGGCATAATTTACAACCTTTGCCCTGAGGGCTGTTGGGGGGAGGGGTTGTCATCCTTAAAGACCTAATTTCCAAAACTTTCGACTACGTTGAATGAAATGACTATCTAAAATATTGATTGGATGTGTTCGGAGAAAAGATGGGCGTGAGAGGGGGGTTAGTTGCCTTCAAATCACTTTTGACTAATAAAAAGGGCACTAGCCCTTTGAATTTCCAATCGAATAAGCCCTTTTTCAAGTTTCTATGACAAAGAGTTCAATAAAAACCTTATATGCCCCCAGGGAATAACTTATAACCCTTGCCCTGAAGACTGTGGGGGGAGTGTCCTGCTCAAAGGTATAATTTCCTGAACTTTGAACTGCGTGGAAAAAATGGCTATCTCAAAATCTGTTGGATGTGTTTGGGGAAATGGTGGGCGTGGAAGGGGTATTAGTTGCTTTCCAATCACTTTCGACTATTAAAAAGGGCACAAGCCATTTCGATTTCCAATCGAATGAGCCCTTTTTGAAGTTTCTACGACAACACGTTATATAAAAACCTTATATGCCCCCTGGGCGTAATTTACAACCCTTGTCCTGAGGTCTGTAGGGGGGGTGGGGTCGTCATCCTCAAAAACCTAATTTCCAGAACTTAAAACTACTTTGAATAAAATGGCTATCTCAAAGTTTTGATTAGATGTGTTTGGGGAAAAGGGGGTCGTGAGAGGCAGGATAGTTGCCCTCTAATCACTTTCGACTATTAAAAAGGGCAATAGCCCTTTGAATTTCCAATCGAATGAGCCTTTTTTTTAAAGCTCCTATGACAGCGCTTTCTATAAAAACCTTATATGCCCCCAGGGCATAACTTACAACCCTTGTCCTAAGGGCTGTGGGGGACTGTCCTCAAAAACATAATTTCTATCTGGAAATCAACTACGCTGAACAAAATGGCTATCTCAAAATTTTGATTGGATGTGTTTCGGGAAATGGTGGGCGTAGAAGGGGTGTTAGTCACCTTCCAATCACTTTCGACTATAGAAAAGAGTACAAGCCACTCCAATTTCCAATTAAATGAGCGCTTTTCGAAGTTTCTACGACAACTTCTTCGATACGAAGTGCCCTGCTCTAAAGGAAAAAATTTATAAGAAATACATTGTGCCAGCATCGTTCTTATATGCCCCCAGGGAATAACTTAAAACCCTTGCCCTGAGGGTTGTGGGGGAGTGTCCTCCTCTTTACTTAGTCCTCGTTTCATGTCTCGTTCTCGAGTGTCTCCGTTCTTTACTTAGGCAGCGCGATCGTACTGCCTATGATTTACACAAAAACTTTCTATATAAACCTTATATGCCCCTAGGGCATAAATTACAACTCTTGCACCGAGGGCTCTGAGGGGGTTATCATCCTAAAAGACCTAATTTCCAGAATGTTCAACTACGTTGAACAAAATGGATATCTCAAAATTTTGATTGGATGTGTTTTGGAAAATGGTGGGCGGGAGAGGTGTGTTAGTCGCTATCCAATCATTTTCAACTATTAAAAAAGGCACTAGCTCTTTCAATTTCCAATTGAATGAGCCCTTTTGAAGTTTCTACGACAACGCTTTCAATAAAAACTTTATATGCCCCAGGGCATAACTTACAACCCTTGCCCTGAGGGCTGAGGGAGGAGGGATTGTCCTCCTTAAAGACCTAATTTTCAAAACTTTCAACTACGTTGAATAAAATGCTATATAAAAATTTTGATTGGATGTGTTTGGGGAAAAGGTGGGCGTTAGAGTTATGCCCTGGGGGCATATAAGGTTTTTATAGAAGTCGTTGTCGTAGAAACTTCAAAACAGGCTCATTCGATTGGAAATTCAAAGGGCTGGTGCCCTTTTTTATAGTCGAAAGTGATTGGACGGCAACTAGCCCCCACCCACGCCCATCATTCCCCCAAACACATCCAATCAAAATTTTGAGATAGCCATTTTGTTCAGTGTAGTTGATTTCCACATAGAAAATATGTTTTTGAGGAGGAAACTCCCCCAAAGCCCTCAGGGCAAGGGTTTTAAGTTATGCTCTGGGGGCATATAAGGTTTTTAAAGAAGGCGTTGCCGTAGAAACTTCAAAAAAAGCTCATTCGATTGGAAATTCAAAAGGCGAGTGCCATTTTTAATAGTAGAAAGTGATTGGAGGGCACCTAGCCCCCCCCCCCCCCACACCTATCATTCCCCCAAACACATCCAATTAAAATTTTGAGATAGCCATTTTGTTCAGCGTAGTTGATTTCCAGATAGAAAATATATTTTTGAGGAGGATACTCCCCCACAACCCTCAGGGGAAGGATTATATGTTATACCCTGGGGGCATATAAGGTCTTTATTGAAATCTTTGTCGTAGAAAATTGAAAAAGGGCTTATTCGATTTGAAATTCAAAGGGCTAGTACCCTTTTAACAGTCGAAAGTAATTTGAGGGCAACTAATCCCCCTCTAACTGCCACCTTTTCCCCAAACACATCCAATCAAATTTTTTAGATAGCCAATTTATTCAACGTAGTCGAAAGTTTTGGAAATTAGGTGTTTAAGGAAGACACCCCTCCCCCCACAGCCCTCAGGGCAAGGGTTGTAAGTTATGCCCTGTGGGCATATATTGTTTTTATTGAAAGCGTTGTCATAGAAACTTCAAAAGAGTTTATTCGATTGGAAATTGAAAGAGCTAGTGCCTTTTTAAATAGTTGAAAGTGATTGGAGGGCAACTAGCCCCCCCCACGCCCATCATTCCCCCAAGCACATCCAATCAAAATTTTGAGATAGCCATTTTGTTCAGCGTAGTTGATTTGCAGATAGAAAATACGTTTTTGAGGAGGAACCTCCCCCACAACCCTCAGGGCAAGGGTTCTAAGTTAAGCCCTGGGAGCATATAAGGTTTTTATAGAAGGCGTTGTCGTAGAAACTTCAAAACAGGATCATTCGATTGGAAATTCAAAGATTTAGTCCCTTTTTAATAGTCGAAGGTGATTGGAGGGCAACTAGTCTCCCCCCCCGACGCCCACCATTCCCCCAGACACATCCAATCAAAATTTTGAGATAGCCATTTTGTTCAGCGTAGTTGATTTCCACATAGAAAATATGTTTTTGAGGAGGACACTCCCCCACAGCCCTCAGGGCAAGGGTTTTAAGTTATGCCCTGGGGGTATATAAGGTTTTTAAAGAAGGCGTTTCCGGAGAAACTTCAAAAAAAGCTCATTCGATTGGAAATTCAAAGGGCTAGTGCCCTTTTTAATAGTCGAAAGCGATTGGAGGGCAACTAGCCCCCCCGCCCATCATTCCCCCAAACACATCCAATCAAAATTTTGATATAGCCATTTTGTTCATCGTACTTTATTTCTTGATCGAAAATATATTTTTGAGGAGGACACTCCCCCACGACCCTCAGGGCAAGGATTATTAGTTATTCCCTGGGGGCATATAAGGTTTTTATTGAAATCTTTGTCGTAGAAACTTGAAAAAGGGCTCATTCGATTTGAAATTCAAAGGGCTAGTACCCTTTTAATAGTCGAAAGTGATTTAAGGGCAACTAATCCCCTCTCACGCCCACCTTTTCGCCAAACACATCTAATCAAAACTTTGAGATAGCCATTTTATTCAACGTAGTTTTAAGTTCTGGAAATTAAGTCTTTGAGGATGACAACCCTCCCTTCCCTACAGCCCTCAGGGAAAGGGCTGTAAATTATTCCCAGGGGGCATATAAGGTTTTTATATAACGTGTTGTCGCAAGATACTTCAAAAAGGACTCATTCTATTGGAAATCGAAATGGCTAGTGCCCTTTTTAGTAATCGAAAGTGATTGGAAAGCAACTAAAACCCCTTCCACGCCCACCATTTCCCCAAACACATCCAATAAAGATTTTGAGATAGCCATTTTGTTCCACGCAGGTCAAAGTTCAGGAAATTATACCTTTGAGCAAGACACTCCCCCCACAGTCTTCAGGGCAAGGGTTACAAGTTATGCCCTGGGGGCTTATAAGGTTTTTATTGAAATATTTGTCGTAGAAACTTGAAAAAGGGCTCACTCGATTGGAAATTCAAAGGGCTAGTGCCCTTTTTAATAGTCAAAAGTGATTTGAAGGCAACTAATCCCCCTCTCACGCCCGTCTTTTCTCAAAACACATCCAATCAATATTTTAGATAGCCATTTTATTCAACGTAGTTGAAAGTTATGGAAATTAGGTCTTTAAGAAAGACAACCCCCCCCCCCCACACACACACAGCCCTCAGGGCATATAAGGTTTTTATTGAAAGCGTAGAAACTTCAAAGGGGCTCATTTAATTGGAAATTGAAAGGGCTAGTGCCTTTTTTAATAGTTGAAAGTGATTGGATAGCGACTAACACACCTCTCACACCCACCATTTTCCAAAACACATCCAATCAAAATTTTGAGATATCCATTTTGTTCAAATGTTCATCGAAGTACGAGGGCAATTCAGAAACTAACCTCCGGTTGATTGAAAAAAATACACCAAGTTAAGTAAAAATATTTTAATATATACATCTTACAACTACATCTTTGCACTATTTTTCGACATAGTCTTCATAACGATTGAGCCACTTATCGTATCTCTTCACAAGCTTTGAAATTGCTTCTGCATAAAAATCACCCGCTTGTGCCTTGAGCCAGCCTGTGACCGCATCTTTGAGCTCTTCGTCGTCATCAAACCGCTGGGACCCGAGCCATTTCTTCACATGCATGAAGAGGTGATAATCGCTTGGCGCCAGATCTGGGCTGTAAGGTGGATGGTTGAAAACGTCCCACTTGAAGAACTCAAGAAGGGCTGTTGTTCTGCGAGCAGAGTGAGGACGGGCGTTATCGTGGAAAAAAACGATACCAGAAGTCAGAATACCACGGCGTTTGTTCTGTATAGCCCGTCGTAATGTTTTTAGTGTTTCACAGTACACGTCTTGATTAATGGTCGTCCCACGTTCCATGAATTCAACCAACAACACCCCTTTGGCATCCCAAAACACCGTTGCAATCAGTTTTCTGGCAGAAAAATCTTGCCGGGCTTTTTTTGGTTTGGTAGGCGAATCTGAATGTGCCCACATCTTTGACTGTTCTTTTGTCTCAGGGTTCACGTACTTAATCCAGGTTTCGTCACCGGTCACGATTCTGTTTAACAATGGTTCTCCTTCGTCCTCATAACGTGACAGAAAGTCTAATGCAGAGGCCATTCTTTGAGTTTTGTGGTGGTCGGTAAGAATTTTGGGCACCCATCGTGCACAGAACTTACGGTAACCCAATCTTGCTGTCACTATCTCGTACAAAAGAGTCTTAGAAATCTGTGGAAAATCAGTAGACAACTCCGCCATTGTGAAACGTCGATTTTCACGAACTTTTGCATCAACTGTCTGAACGAGTTCGTCAGTCACCAAGGATGGTCTACCACTCCTCTCTTATCATGAACGTTTTCTCGTCCACTTTTAAATAAACTTACCCATTCACGGACAACTCCTTCACTCATAACTTTTGGTCCGTACACGGCACAAAGCTCACGATGAATAGCTGCTGCAGAGTATCCTTTGGCTGTAAAAAACCTTATAACAGCACGCACTTCACATTTGGCGGGATTTTCTATTGCAGCACACATTTCAAACTACCACAATAACTAAACTAGCGCAGGTACGATGTTCACTCGACTACGGCTTGATGCCGACTGACCTGCTGAGCGCGTGAATGCACAGATGGCACGCTACTCCCCCCACTACACGCACTGTGACCAATCGGAGGTTAGTTTCTGAATTGCCCTCGTATTAAAACTGGCATCAAAGTAACAATATCAAAATGAAAACGGGTTTGTATCAACCTCGGAGTTTTTATTATCTGATGTTTAAACTATTTTTAACAAAATGGCTATCTCAAAATTTTTATCGGATGGGTTTGGCAAAAAAAGGCGTGGGTGGGGGGCTAAGTGCCCTTCGGTCTCTTTTGAATCTTTAAAAGGGAACTAGAACTTCCTATTTTCAATCAAATTAGCCCTCTCTGAAGTTTATACGAGCATCCCTTCTATACGAACCATATATACCACTAGAGTATAACTTATAACGCCTACCCCAGGGCCCTGGGGGGTTGTGTCGACCCCGTGGTCTTAATTTCTGATGTTTGAACTATTTTTAACAAAATGGTCACCTCAAATTTCTATCGAATGGGTTTACCCGTCCGATAAAACCAAAGGCTTGGAGGGCGGGAGGGGTTAGTTGCCCTCCGATCTTTTTTTACTTTGATGAACTAGAACTTTTAATTTCTATTCAAATGAACCCTCTCTGAATTTTGTACGAGCTCCCCTTTTATAAGAACCATATACGACCCCAGGACATAGCTTAAAAAGCCTGCCCCCGGACCCTGGGGGGTTGTGTCGACACCGGAGTTTTTGTTATCTGATCTTTGAACTATTTTAAAAAAAATGGCTATCACAAAAGTTGTATCGGATGGGTTTGGGGAAAAAAGGGCGCGGCGGGGGCTAGGGGCCCTCCGATCTCTTTTGACTCTTAAAAATTGAACTAGAACTTTAAATTTCCAATCAAATGATCTCTCTCTGAAGTTCATACGTGCATCCCTTCCACAACAGCTGTATTTTCCCTCCAGGCATAACTTACAACGCTTACCCCGGGCCCTGAAGGATTGTGTCGACCCCGGAGTTTTCGTTATATGATCTTAGAACCATTTTGAAAAAAATGGCTCTCTCAAAGTTCTTATCGAATGGGTTTGAAGAACATAGGATGTGGAGAGGGGGAGGGGGGCTAGTTGCCCTCCGATCTCTTTTGACTCTTAAAAAGTGAACGAGAACTTTCGATTTCCTATCATATGAGCCCTCTGAAGTTTATACGAGAATTTCTTCCATAAGAAGTATATATACCCCAAGAGCATTACTTACAACGTCTACCCTGTGGCCTGAGGGGTTCCGTCAACCCCGGAGTTTTCATAATATGATCTTTGAACTATTTAAAAAAAAAGGTTATCTCAATGCTCTTATCGGATGGGTTTGAGAAAAAAGGCCATGGAGGGGGTGGGGTCTAGTTGCCCTCCGATATCTTTTGACTCTTTGAAAGTGTGACTAGAACTTTCAATTTCCAATGAAATGAGCCCTCTCCAAAGTTTATACGAACATACCTTCCATAAGAACCATATATGCCCCCAGAGCATTACTTACAACGCCTGCCCCGTGGCCTGGAGGGTTGCGTCGACACAGGAGTTTTTCTAATCTGACCTTTGAACTATTTTTAACGAAATGGCCATACGTAAAGGAGTTTTTATTATATAATCTTTAAACTACTTTTAACAAAGTGGCTACCTCAAAATTTTTATCAGATGTATTTGGGGAAAAGGACTTGGGGGGGGGTCTAGTTGCCCCCTGGTCATTTTTGACTCTTAAAAAGGGCACTAGAACTCTCGATTTCCAATCGAATGAACGCCCTTTGAAGTTTATACAAAGAACGCTTCTCTATGAAGTTCCTCTGGGAAAAAAATAAATGGAGTGTGGGGGGAGGCTAGCTGCCCTCCGATCACTATTGACTCTTAAAGACTGATTTACAACTTTCAATTTCCAATCAAATGAGCTCTCTATGAAGTTTATACGAGCATCCCTTCCATAACAACCATATATGCCCCCAGGGCATAACTTACAACGTCTACCCCCGGGCCCTGGAGGGTTGTGTCGAAACCGGAGTTTTTGTTATCTGAACTTTGAACTAATTTTAACAGAATGTCTATCTCAAAATGTTTATCTAATGCATTTAAGGCACGGAGGGGGGCTAGTTGCCCTCCGATCTCTTTTGACTCTTAAAAATTGAACAAGAACTTTCAATTTCCAATCAAATGAGCCCTCTCCGAAGTTTATATGAGTATCCCTTCTGTAAGAACTATATGCCCCCGGAGCATTACTTATAACGCCTGCTTCCGGGCCCTTGGAGGTTGCGCCAACACAGGAGCTTTTTTTATCTGACCTACGAACTATTTATAATAAAACGGCTATTTTAAAAATTTTATCGGATGGGCATGGGGAAAAAAGAGTGTGTAGAGGGGGGGGGCTAGATGCCCTCGGATATCTTTTGACTCTTAAAAAGTAAACTAGAACTTTCAATTTCCAATCGAATGAGCCCTATCTGAAGTTTATACGAGAATCCCTTTCATAAAAACCATATACGCCTCTAAGACAACACTTACAACGCCTACCACCGGGCCCTGGGGGGTTGTGTTGACACCGGAGTTTTTGTTATCTAATTTTTGAACAATTTTCAAAAAAATAGCTATCTCAAAATTTGCAGCGGATGGGTTTGGAGAAAAAAGGGCATGACGAGGGCTAGTTGCCCTTAAATCTCTTGGCTCTTAAAAAGTGAACTAGAACTTTCAACTTCCAATCAAATGAGCCCTCTATGAAGTTTATACGAGAATTCCTTTTATAAAAACAATACATGCCTTTAGGGCATAACTTAGAACATCTTCCCCGGGTCCTGGGGGGTTGTATTGAAACCGGAGTTGTTTTTTTTTACCCGACCCTTGAACTATTTTTAACAAAATGTCTATCTCAAAATTTTCATCAGATGGGTTTGAAAAAAGAAGGTATGGGGGGGGGGGGGCTAGCTGCCCTCGGAGCTCTTTTGACTATTAAAAAGTGAGCTCGAACTGTCAATTTCCAATCAAATGAACCCTCACTGAAGTTAATACGAGCATCTTCTTCATAAGAACCATATATGCCCCAGGGCATAACTTACAACGTCAGGCCCCGGGCCCTGGAGGGTTGTGTCGACACCTGGGTTTTTTATCTGACGTTTGAACAATTTTTAAATTAATGGCTATCTCAAAATTTTTATCGGATACATTGGGGAAAAAGGGGCGTGGGGAAGCTAGTTGCTCTCTAATCTCTTTTGACTCTCATAAACTGAACTAGAACTTTCAATTTCTAATCAAATGAGCCGTCTCTGAAGTTTCTACGAGCATCCCTTCCATAAGAACCATATATTCCCCCAGGACATAACTTACAACGCCTGCCCTCGGGCCTTGGGGGGCTGTATTGACCCCGGAGTATTCGTTGTATGGTCTTTGAACTATTAAAAAAAATTGCTATCTCAAAGTTCTTATTGGATGGGTTTGAGGAAGACAACGCTTTCCATTAAAACCTTATATGCACCCAGGGCATAACTTACAACCCTTACCCTGAGGGCTGTGGGGGGGGGGCGTTTCATCCTCAAAGACCTAATTTCCAGAAATTTCAACTACGTTGAACAAAATAGCTATCTCAAAATTTTTATTGGATGTGTTTGGGGAAAAGGTGAGCGTGAGAGGGGGGTTAGTTGCCCTCCAATCACTTTCGACTCTTAAAAAGGGCACTAGCCCTATTAATTTCCAATCGAATGAGTCCTTTTTGAAGTTTCTACGACAAAGCTTTCTATAAAAACCGTACATGCCCCCAGGGCATAACTTACAACCCGCGCCCTGGGGGCTGTGGGGGGAGTGTCCTCCTCAAAAACATCATTTCTATCGGGAAATCAACTACGTAGAACAAAATGGCTATCTCAAAATTTTTATTGGATGTGTTTGGGGAAATGGTGAGCGTGAGAGGGGTGTTAGTTGCCTTCCAATCATTTTTGACCCTTAAAACGCGCATTTGAACTCTCGATTTCCAATCGAATGAGCCCCCTTTGAAGTTTATACGACGACCAATTCCATATGAAGTGCCTCTGGGAAAAAAAAAATAAATAATAATAATAATAATAAATAATAAAACATCGGAGCCGTATGGCATTTACTATAGGCAACGCCATAGCGTTGCCTCTGATTGACCACCAATGTGATAGCTTGTTGGGAAAGTGATAGAACCGTTGAAACTACTGAGACTCTCTTTAAGTTTGGCAGACAGATACATGCACACAAACAGTCTATCTTGAAGAAAGGTTAGACACAGTGCTAGACGCAGTGCCAATTTCACCCCTGAGCATAGGTTATGTTTCACGATCTTTCACAATATTCTAATTGAAGTAACTCTTTTTGGTCAGGAATGATTTTCCCGTTTCAACAAGAAATTTAGTAGGGAATATACAACGATATAAATTTAGATCGAATGGATGGGGAACAGAACCGTTTTTTTCTCTTTTCCCTTTGTCTCAAAAATAGGTGATAAGTATTGTCTCTTCAATATGGTAGTGTTTCACCCTCAATTTGGTCCAAAGCACAAGTCCTCGTATATTTTCCTCCTTAATTTCTTATTTAGGCGGAACAACCCAATTATCTGTTTTGGCATCTGGATCGCTTTACTATTTTGTTTAAACACACAAATCTCAGATCAACCCTCTTGGGTGACCCGGGGGGGGGGGTCAGGACCCCCCTAATGGTTTCAAGATCACCCCTTCTGTGCGAAGCGTCAAGGAAATAAATAAATAAAACGTATGGATGCATATTGATCTTTACTAAGTCATTATTGCTACGTTAACAATGAAATTAAGAAAAACTTAGGAAGAGAATAAAACAGCTAAGATCAAAGTAGATTATCTCTTTCTGTATGTTTTTCGGAAAAATAACTGCCAAGAAAAAACCTAATAGAAATGGATAAACTATTTCGGTTTCGTTTTTTTTTTTTAATTCTGGTTTTAAGATCACCCTTCTCTACGAGGTGGCCGAAGGCAAAATAATTCGTGGGAGACAAATCACTCTTTACTATGTCAGTGCTACTGCATTGACAATGAAATTCAAAAGAAGAATTTAGAAAGGGAATAAAACAACCGAGATTAAAGCATATTACGGTATCTCTTCCTTTTTGTTTGCCGGAGAAAAAAAAAAAAAAAAAAAAAAAAAACACGAGTGGAATAAATTGTTAACGTCTTTGAAAAAAAAAAATCTTTCATATGAACAGGTGTTAATTTATGCAAAATAAGAATTAGGGTTGGGCACATTTAGATTGGACCATAAAGTAAAGAATGGGGCTCAAAATTTTAGGAGAATCAAAACCGCACTTCTGGAAATAGCTTTCCAATCCGATTCCACTTTCAAGGTGCTTTTTGCTTCTTTGCATTATAGTCATTGCAATAACATCGACTTTGCAAACGGTGATACGTAACCCACGGGTTACTAATGCAAGTTTTTCCCCCTCAAAGGCCATCGTTCTAAAATTGCTGTCTCTTTTTTCGTCCATCCGGCTTTTTTTTAAAGCCAAACAAAAATGTGGTAGGGGGGGGGGCAACCTACCAACATAATTGATCGAAAGGTCCATAATATATGTCTTTGTGGTGGAATGGTTAAGTGTAGCCCCAGAAGTATACACTCCACATTTTTTAAATAGTCGTTATAAAACGTAGGCTTTATAGATAGGCTTTATAGTTTTCTATACAGTGGTGAACATGTTACTCCTATTTGGAATCAGAGCAACACAAACGATTTTTCGATTCTATGATTAAAGGGGGGGGGGGCCAAACCAAGACGAGTGGGTCTGTTTCTTCCCCGTCCCCATCTACTTTGACCATTTTTTTTATTTTCACTCAGAAGGCATAAGAGGTCACTTCCGAAGATATCACCCTATCTCTTCCTAGGTCTTCCAGGCGGACGGCTACCGTGTACCCCTCCTTCGAAGGCAATTTTTGGCAGGCGCGAGTTCTCCATTCGCTGTATGTGGCCCAGCCACCTAAGTTGCTGCAGGCGCACTTTTTGAAGAATAGTAGTTTCCCGCTTCAGCTGCTTCCGAAGGTCTTCGTTCGAGACTCTGTCTTGGTATGTGATTCCGGCAATGCGTTGGAGGCATTTTGTCTCAAAAGCCGAAATTCTGCGTTCATCTTCGACCTTCAGTGACCACGTTTCGCAGGCGTACATGGCAACAGGTATGATTAGAGAGTCGAAAAGTCGAAGTTTCAGTTGCATAGATAGGTGTTTATTTTTAAAGGGGGGGAGTAACTTCTTGAAACTTGCACTTCCTAGGGCAAGTCTTCGTCTTATGGCGTCGGAGCAGCTGTTGTCTGAAGATATTAGGCTCCCTAGGTACACGAACTTGGTCACCGATTCGACTTCTTCGCCACTTACTACGACGAAAACAGGGAATAGGTTTGGGTCTTTTGTGGTGCGCATCGCTTTGGTTATCTTTGGGTTTATGTACATACCAAAGCTATTTGCGGCTGTTTCAAGTTCGGAGGCTTGAGATTGTATACTGGACTCAGTTTCTGCTAGCTTGTCGAGACGGTCAGCATAAGCTAGGGTATCGATGTTTGTACCGTTAACAGTCGCTCCTACATTGTTCTCAAGCAGGGACAGTATGGCATGTAAAAAGAGCTTGAAAAGTTGCGGTGAAAGTATGCAACCTTGAAGCACGCCCGAAGTTGTAGCGAACTCTTCTGTTTGGCCTTCTGGGGTCTGAACACAGCTACGGTAATTGTCGTACTTATTTTTGACTATGTTGACTATATTATCAGGAGCGCCATAGTGGGCTAGTATATGCCAAAGTCCGTTTCGCCACACTAGATCTAAGGCCTGCTTAAAATCAATGAGTAGTTGGAGGATTTCTTTGCCAGATTCAAGGTACCTTTCTGCAAGGTGCCTCACTACAAAGATCTGGTCTTTGGTAGACCGTCCAGCGCGAAAACTAGCTTGATAGTCGCTGATGATGTGGTCTGTTATGGCTCTGATTCGGTTTAGAAGGATCCCTGTTATGACTTTAGTTGGATAACTTGTGAGGCTTATGAGCCGGTAATTCTCACAGTTGTTTTTGGGGCCTTTCTTGTGAAGCGGTACAATGACTGCCTTCGCCCATGCTTTTGGGAAATGGCCTGTTGACTACACGGCGACAGCCATTTTATGTAGTAGGTCCTCTAGCAGAGGAGACCCAACTTTAAGCAGCTCGGCAAGGTTACCGTCAGGGCCTGGGGCTTTGTTTTTCTTGAGACTGTAAATGGCCTCTTTTACTTCACTAGTTAAAGGTGAGGGGCTAGGGTCACGTTCCCACTTGGGGAATCCTGATAGCTCAGTAGGGTTGCAGGTAAGAATCGGATTCAGTTTCTCTTCGAAGTAGCTTTTCCATCTGTCTTTAATAGCCTTGCTGTCACTGAGGAGCTTACCGCCCTTATCAAGGACGCTAGCAGCAATGGTGGGCTTTTTCGTGGAGAGTTCTTTGACTGTTTTGTACATTCTGTGGCTGTTTTCTGATTTGAAATCCTTTTCGCAGGACTCGCACATCTCCCGTATTTAATCTCTGAGGGCTGTCTGAATCTTATTGTTTACCGTCCGCTGTGTCCGCATATACATGTCCCTACTTTCTCGGTCCTGCTTATTGCAAATCTGTCGCTTTTGGTCACAAAGATCTAGGATCTCATCTGTGATCCAGAGCTTCTCTGTTTTAGGTTTGTGGCCTAGGATTTCGTTAGCTGTATCTATAAGTGCTGTGTTCAGTTTCTCAACTAGGGCATCTAAGATGTCAGGGGTTATGGTCGACGGGAGTGCCTCAAGTACAGGACCAAGACTTTCTTCTAGTGACTGAATAAAACTGGTGCGTGTGGTGGGCTCTTTTAGTTTATCGGTGCGGAATCTTGGGACCTTATTTTTCTTTACAGGAAGAGTTTTGAGTCGGAGTTTTGCCAATGTGCTTGTTACAAAGACATGATCCGAATCGAAATCTCCTCCAGGCAAGGCGGTGGTATTTGTGACAGATGACTTCCACCGTTTTGAGATGAGGACATAATCGATCAGATTTATCGCCTTTCCATCTAGGGATATCCAAGTTGCCTTTCTTCTCTTTCTATGTTTGAACATTGAGTTCGTAACAAAGAGATCATTATTCCTGCAGAACTCAAGTAGACGCTCATCACGTGCGTTTCGCCTCCCAAGGCCGAATCTGCCTAAGACATCACTGTCAGGATGTATAGCTTCTCTGGCAATAGCATTGAAGTAACCCATTATTACGAGGAGATCTTTCTTTGGAACTTCATCAGTTAGAGACTTAAGTTGTTGATAGAAGGTGTCAACTTCTTCATCAGGTCTTGAGGAGCGGGGCGTACACTTGGGGGCGTACACTTGGATGACGGTGATGTTTTGCACTTTCGCTCGCAGCCGAATCATCATAAGGGGCTCTGAGACTGACTTTGTGGCTATGAGCGCGCGCTTCGCTTTGCGTGTTAGGAGAAATCCAACGCCTTGTCGGTGTTTGCCACCAGATCTACCAGAGTACGAAAGTATGATGTCACCGCATCGTTGTCCTCCTGAACCAGGTAAGTGGGTTTCCGAGAGGCCAATAGCTTCCCATCTGTACCTCTCAAGGTCTTTGACAATTAGCTCTAGTTTCCCAGTCTTTTCCAAAATTCGCACATTCAAAGTCCCCAGGTAGAACGGGGCTTTCTGGGTCAGAATAGGGGTTTCTCCTGGTAAAGTGCTATCATCCTCAATGGGATTCGTCATCATCTCCTGAGTTCACATATCTTCGTCTGAAGTCGCCAGATCGTCAGCTCCCCCGTACGTGGAAATATTATCATTATCATTATCATTTTCATTATCATTATCATTATCACTCGCTAGTATATCTTGCCTTCCGTCGGTTACCCTGGACGCGGTAGCACGGTTTCGTCTCTTTGTTTTCAACTGATCAATAACATTTAAGAGAAGAGGGTTTCATGGCTATTTTAGGACAGTGGCAAGCCACTCCTCTCTGTCCTTTGCAGGTGGCAGATTTCCTCCATCTTGAGAGTACTCCGCCCTCACAGCTTTCTGCTCGCTGACTATTTACCCATAGCTGGGACTAGGGTTTGACTCTGTCGGGACTTGTCCACGTGCCGGTGGGCCCAGCACAGAACCATAAAAGAGGCCTTTGTTCCTCCTTAACTGTGTTTGGCCCCACAGTTAGGGGTCCCAATTATGTTTAAGGACCCTCAGGAACTGGGTCCTCCCTTGGTCCGCACCTTCTTATTGGTTATTCGAAGGAATTCCCATATCTGGAGGACTTTCCCCTATCCGCCACCTGGGGACGCGCCTGAGCTGCCTGGGGGTGGCACTCACTGAGAAGGTAACTCAGTGTACTCAGGCTACCGTGCCACTGTGCTTCGGCAACTCCAAGAATTTATCGTTGAATTTTATCATATTAGGTTCAAACCCTATGAAGATTCAACGTTTTAGAAGATTCAATAGTTTAAGCTGCAAATTTCAAACTAAACTTATTTGAAATCTAATTGCCCCATTTTATTGATAAGGCTGACAAGAATGTAGCCCTTCCGAAATTCTGAAAAGGCATAGGCTAACTAGGACATTACTTTCTAATCCTGTTGAAAAGTTCGGTTGAAATTCAACAGTCACCCCCTCCCCTCCTGGTGTCAGATTTTTCCTGGAAAACCAAAAAGCAAAGCTAAGACGTTATTTGTTCCCTCTCGTCAATTATGGTTGCATGCACAATTTCTTCTGGTAAATATCCCGATGACTAGAATATTGGGACCCCCCCCCCCCCACTACAAGCATTGAATTTGAAAAATCATACAGCGCTAAGCAAACTAAAAATCAATTAGTACACTTGGCAAAAAGACGGTTATACAAAGCGATGATAAGGACTCACTTGTTGGAACTGTATTGATCTTCCACCTTGGTTGCGTGTTCTTGTGCTACTGGACATACTTCCAAGGTTTACACCTCTAAATAGATTGACAAAAAGGTTCGCCAATCCCATTAGCGGGTTCGAAAATAGTTGTCTCCTTTTTCGTCCCTTTACTAAAAGAAAAATTTGATAAGATGTGGCGCAAAGAATATTTGTGTACTTCATATAGAGACTACATACCCAGATACCATATGACGGGCAAGTAATTTTGGGACATTGCGTAATACGGGACACCGTGGTTTACCTGTCCTGTTCTGATTAGTTTTCGTTCTGATATTTCATTAATCTGTCCTTCCATCTGTTTTCCAATTTATTCGTCCTTCTCCTCTCTTTTATATCTTGGTAACGTTTTACTTCAATACTGATAATTCTCAGTCAACGGTTAATATTGGTTTCGGTTGAAAATTACTGGACAGTATTTTGTTGTATATTTGAAATGAAGCTCTAAAACCTACTTTTCAATCACTATACCTCATTCTCGGTTCAGTAATTCAGCATGTTGTTGTGTTACAACGTAAAGATATCTAGATGGTTTCATGTTTCTTTTACCTCCTCATTCTCCTAATTTTTTTTTCACAAAAAAATGCGGTTGGGCTAAATTCAAATTGGGCTAAATTTATAGGCTAATTACGTCTCATTGTTACGTCTCTCTGCATCTGAAACTATTGTCCACAAACATCTTATCATCTATTGGTTTGAAAATCATAGAATAACTCAATTGAACTATTAAACATTACTGTAAAAGAAACTGGGGCCAGCAGAATTAAAATTTGTGTATATCTCGTCTTTCTGATCAATCTAGAATAGGATTCAATTTAGCAATGCCTTTGACCCCCCCCCCCTCAGAAATTGTTTTTAAGAGATTGACTTCTAATCAAAAAAGTACAAAGTTTTTTATTACAGGCTTCACGGCTCCATCACAAATAATGATTTGCCGCTAGTCCTGGTAGTTACCACATTTTCTAACACTGACGTACTTGTTATTCCTTCTCTTGAACGCGTCAAGGGAAGGATTTTTCGGAATTCTATTCCATGTGAATTCTATTCCGGCAATCTATTCCATGTGGCAACCGATCACCGGGTGAAACTCGTTTTCAGATATTCTTGGCGGGGAGTACCCTGCTCAAGGTAGTCCTGACGAGCTGTACTTCGGCGAGTCGATCGCAAGGGCTTTGCTTTATCAGGAACGAGCTTTGATAGCTCCTCTGACAGAGGGTTATACAAGTACTTACAGAAAACCGACTTGGAAGCACCAGCGAAGAGAGGACATGCATATTCCATGACAGGTCTGATGCACGAATTGAAAAAGGGCAGAATAGAATCATAAGGGAGAAGACTTTTGCATCTCCTAACTTCTGATTTCTTATGATAAATTGTTGCAAGAGGATCTAGTTTTAGTGAGATGCTCAGTCCATGAGAGATCCGAAGAGAAATTAACTCTAAGTAGGCACAGTGTATCAACTCGCGTTATTACCTCTCCTTTGAAGACCAAATCAGGATAAGCCCTCATATTACGCGCCTTAGAAATAAGGAGCTCTTTCGTTTTCGATGTGTTAAAACTTACAAGCCATGCATAGGCCCACGGCTCAATTTTCTCAGGTCAGCCTGAAGCTCCTTATGGGTTTCACTAGGATCTTTGTCTTTTGCGATTGATGTTTTTGTTGTTGTGTCATCCGCAAAGTGCTGAGGCTTTTCAGAAGGTTGTCCCCTAGGTCGTTTATGAACACCAAGAAAAGAGTAGGCCCAAGAATACTTCCATGTGGTACTCCTGATAAAACTGCGTGTTCTTTTGATATGAAGCCATCGAGGACAACTTGCAACGATCGTTGACGAAGAAAGTCAGCAAGCACGTCAAATAATCAACCACGAATTCCATAGGCTGTGTCTTGCTGTTTTAGTAAGGGCATGCAGTTTAAGAATTACTGCAGCTGATCTTTCGGGTTGGTGGTGCATTTTCCATCAAAGTATGTTCCTAACAAAAGTTGTTATGCGAAAAATATGTACAACTACTAAGAAAAGGCTGTGTGATAAAATAGTACCCCTCCCTTCAAAAATGTTCAACAAATTTGGTGGAGAGACGAATGCACAGCGACGGTGCAGACTAAAACATCCAAGAACAGTTTTCAGAGGCGTTTAACCCAAGAACATTGCCCTAAAAAACGGGAAAAAAAACAGTAAAAAGGCGAAATGGCGCTTTAAAGTACTATTTTTGCAATATTGTCCAACTAAGGATGTTCAGTCAACTACAATGACAATTCTCTGACAGTGCTCAGCTATTGCTATACCTATTTAGTAGCCCACTGAGGAACAATGCTAGATGGCAGATAATTTGTTATTTTCGAATTCTAGTTTTATGAAACTAAATTAAAAATCATCGAAATATAAACCCTTAGCTCATAAAACATGTGTAATTTAATTATAAGAATCGTAAAACGCATACTATTTTTCAATGATCTACTATTCCGATTTTATTTGACTCAGTACTATTTATTTTCCTTCCGATTTCAAGTTATATATACAAAAAACATAAAAGGGATAAAGATGGAAAAAAGAATTAAGCAATTGAAGTAAGATTTTGATTTTCCCTGAAATTATAGTTGTGAACTTTTAACGCAAAAACAGTTAGAAGAACCTTGGGAACAGAGCAACAAGCTAGACAGGAAGCATAAACAAAACACAAAAACAAACATAAAATTCAACCTGTTTTTACAAAGATTGATATAGTTAACCAATTATGAAAGCCTTACCTATGAAGGCCATGTGAATTGATATAAGTTGCCAATTTAGCAGCTTCAATCTATGAGAGCCTTCCATCCATTTGCATGAATAAATCTCTGACTGGCGCAAAAATGTAGTTTTTTTAGTTATACATCTTACTCGCATGTCAAGAAAGCATAGTACATATTTTTTATCATAATAGTAAATAGCGAACCACAGTCCATAGTAACCAACAATTAAAAAGAAGTTTTTAAAGAAATTTTAAACGTAAATTAATCACCATTTGCCACTGATTCATGGATTAAAAAAAAAAAACAAAAAAAAAACAGCTTAAGAACTCTAGAAAATTGAGGTGGATCCAAATAAATAGTCATCCATTGGCACCACCATGGTCTAAAACCCTTGACCGGAGGTTTGGGTCTTTCATCTAAAAAAATTAAGAAAATCACATTTTAGCTTGGGTAGCACTGATCTGTCCTCTTTCTCCACTTCTTTGTAGCAACGCTAGAAAGGAACTGAAACATCGTAATGATATTTTATCGGCATGGTCCAAAACCCTTTGCTGAACTTTTCACCGCCCCTCCTTTGAGAACCTGATAAAATCATATCTCAGACTGTGTATCAGTTATGTGTCCCTTCCTTTTCTGCAGGTAGGTCTAGTAAAGAGTGATAGCTTCAACAAAGGGGTTTGCTCTTTGCAGTGTTGCAGCTAAGAAAAATTCGAACGCCTTTCCCGTGTATACTATAAAGGATAGTAGTTTTGCCAGGGCTTTTCTTTCACCTGCTTCATTGCATAGACGTAATGATACATCACTAAATCTATTTTCATGAAACATCAGGTGAATCAACTTACTTAAACCAAGCATTAAGATGAATATCCATATTAACCTTTTGTATTGTGCAGGCTACGCCACTTCTCAGGAAAGAATACACAACCGTTGGAATAAACCATAATGGGAAATGGATTCGTCAGGTTTTTGTGACCTTACTCGGCTTGATCTGGCTGTCAGCCTTCAATTATGGCAGTCTTAGGCTATTAGCCCTCAAAGATTTAGCCTGACGCCACCTCCCTCCACTCACGCGCCCAAAACTGAAGCCTTTAGCTCTCGCACACATAAAATCATGACGTCACACTACCAAATGTTTTGGTTTTTATTTTTATCAATTTTCATTTATAGAGACCACACATCTCCCTCACTCCCTAGGAAGTAACCCCCAAATCGACGATTATATGGCAATGCAACGAATGTATGGGATATGCAACTAATAGTATGTATAGTCAACGTAAAACTGACATTTAGAAAGGATAACTACTAATAGGGTAATTATAATGCTATAGAAACCAAGGCAAATATTCTAGGAAAGTTCTAATAGCAATTAGAGATGAAATTGAAGAATTTAGAACTTGATGAAACAGCGAAAATTCACAAAAAAGTACAATAGCCCTTTTTGGAGATGATTAATAAGCAAATACAGACTGGCTGAAAAAGGTTAGGAGCAGAGCCATTATTCAAAGTAACAAAGAGATAGTCAAGAAACAGCCAAGACAGTTTACTTCGGCTATTGGTCTGTGAGCCTACTCAAGGTCTGCTCCAGGGCTCAATTATGCTGAAAACTAACTTCACTCTAAAACGGCTGATAACAAAATATTTAGTCTTTAAAATGCTTATAACACATTGGGTTGAAGGCTAACACTGTAGTCTGTTCTACACTTACGGTAATACAGATTGCTTATAATTGTGTGTAATCCGTCGTCTTAGAACAAAAATAATTACAAATAACTAGTCATCATTAATGTGAATGGACCACAAGCTTAAGAAAGAGGAAACCAAAAACTCTCTAAGAGCCATCTTTAATTCTTTGATTTTAATAGATTTTAGTCATGTAATAAAGCTAAAAGTAGGCTTATAAGAGGCTACTACCAAAAATGATGGACTTCAAATTAAGACTTATGGTCTCAAATAATGAGTACCGGAGAAAAAGTATAAAACTACTCCCTAACTTTTGACCTTGATAACCTGTACGTAGTTTTTAGGAGTTGAAGTATCTCAGTTTTTGAGAAAAAGTAAAGGCAAATTTTACACTTACAGCCGTCATTTCCTGTTATTCTATAACAGGATCCTCCACTGTGAGTGCTGTTCTTAGACGTACTTTCAGCTAGGAAGCACTCCTCTGATGTTTCATCATAAACAAACATTTGGCAAAACTCATTTTTGAGACACATCAGAGTACACTGAAAAAAGTTATTAACTGAAAAATAGCAAGTACTCAAAAAGCACTTTATTTGCAGCGAACTTCTTAAACAAGAAACAGATACCATTTTTTTGTATAGGTACTGCCCCTAGCTCTAAAACAGAGAATAATGTATTGTCAAGTAAACAAAAAAGAATATAATTGTTTTTTCTTAAGAAGGAAGCTGTAAAATAGGGAAAAAATATGTGTGCGGGCGATTGTAATTTTAAAAAGATAACGGTTTGTCTGCATTTTATGTTAACAAACTAAAAAATTTCCAAAATTTAAATTCAAAATGATACAATCTGGACAACAAGGATATCCAGATTTTGAGATTGATACATGAAAAAATACCCGTAACTTGAATTTATTTTTAATTTATAGCATGTGTCTTCACCTGATTCATGGACAAGCTATGACCGCGTAGTGGCTGCATTAAAGCAACATAATACACAGCAGGTTGCCATTAACTTTATAGAAGCTTCACAAAGACGGCTAAAAAAGCTAGTTTAAACAAAATAAGTGGCTTTTTAGTTTTATTGTTTGTCATTTGAAACGGGTCTTCATTAATATAAAACCTGAAATTCATCTCTATGTATTTATTTATCCAACTTATTATGTTAAGGGAGATTAATGGAGACTTTTGGGAGACCCAAGGTTTGAGTGGGATTGACTTTTGGGAAATATGTTTTTCTGTAACCATTTTTCTTTTTTCAAACATTTTCCTGTTTATCAAACCTCTAGAATAGAATTAAAAATTTCACCACAACGAAGGTTCAGTGGTATAGCTTAACTAAGCAGAATCAGAGGCAACGCTGTAGCGTTGCCTATAGTAAAGGCCATACGGCTCCAATGTTTTATTATTTATTATTTTTTTTTCCCCAGAGGCACTTCATATGGAAGGGGTTGTCGTAGAAACTTCAAAGGGGGATCATTCGATTGGAAATCGAGAGTTCTAGTGCCCTTTTTAATAGTCGAAAATGATTGGAGGGCAACTAGCCCCCCCCCCACGCCTACAATTCCCCCAAACACATCCAATCAAAATTTTGAGATAGCCATTTTGTTCAGCATAGTTGATTTCCAGATAGAAAATATATTTTTGAGGAGGGCACTCCCCCACAACCCTCAGGGCAAGGGTTTTAAGTTATGCCCTGGGGGCATATAAGGTTTTTATAGAAGGCGTTGTCGTAGAAACTTCAAAACAGGCTCAATCGATTGGAAATTAAAGGCCTAGTGCCCTTTTTAATAATCGAAAGTGATTAGAGTGTAACTAGCCCCCTCCCCCCCACGCCCATTATTTCCCCAAACACATCCAATCAAAATTTTGAGATAGCCATTTTGCTCAGCGTAGTTGATTTCCAGATAGAAAATTTATTTTTGAGGAGGACACTCCCCCACAACTCTCAGGGCAAGGGTTTTAAGTTATACCCTGGGGGCATATAAGGTTTTTATAGAAGGCGTTGTCGTAGAAACTTCAAGAAAGGCTCATTTGATTGGAAATTCAAAAAGCTAGTGCCCTTTTTAATAGTCGAAAGTGATTGGAGGGCAACTAGCCCCCCCCCACGCCCATTATTCCCCCAAACACATCCAATCAAAATTTGGAGATTGCCATTTTGTTCAGCGTAGTTGATTTCCAGATAGAAAATATATTTTTGAGGAGGACACTCCCCCACAACTCTCAGGGCAAGGGTTTTAAGTTATACCCTGGGGGCATATAAGGTTTTTATAGAAGGCGTTGTCGTAGAAACTTCAAAAAAGGCTCATTTGATTGGAAATTCAAAAAGCTAGTGCCCTTTTTAATAGTCGAAAGTGATTAGAGGGCAACTAGCCCCCCCTCCCACGCCCGTTATTCCCCAAACACATCCAATCAAAATTTTGAGATAGCCATTTTGTTCAGCGTAGTTGATTTCCAGATAGAAAATATATTTTTGAGGAGGACACTCCCCCACAACCCTCAGGGCAAGGGTTTTAAGTTATGCCCTGGGGGCATATAAGGTTTTTATAGAAGGCACTGTCGTAGAAACTTCAAAACAGGCTCATTCGATTGGAAATCGAGAGTTCTAGTGCCATTTTTAATAGTCAAAAATGATTGGAGGGCAACTAGCCCCCCCCCACGCCCATTATTCCCATAAACACATCCAATCAAAATTTTGAGATAGCCATTTTGTTCAGCGTAGTTGATTTCCAGATAAAAAATTATTTTTGAGGAGGATACTCCCCCACAACCCTCAGGGCAAGGGTTTTAAGTTATGCCCTGGGAGCATATAAAGTTTTTATAGAAGGCGTTGTCGTAGAAACTTCAAAACAGGCTCATTCGATTGGAAATTAAAGAGCTAGTGCCCTTTTTAATAGTCTAAAGTGATTGGAGTGTAACTAGCTCACCTCCCCCCCCCCCACGCCCATCATTTCCCAAACACATCCAATCAAAATTTTCAGATAGCCATTTTGTTCAGCGTAGTTGATTTCCATATAGAAAATATATTTTTGAGGAGGACACTCCCCCACAATCCTCAGGGCAAGGGTTTTAAGTTATGCCCTGGGGGCATAGAAGGTTTTTATAGAAGGCGTTGTTGTAGAAAATTCAAAACAGGCTCATTCGATTGGAAATTAAAGGGCTAGTGCCCTTTTTAATAGTCGAAAATGATTGGAGGGCAACTCCCCCCCCCCACCCCTATCATTCCCCAAACACATCCAATCAAAATTTTGAGATAGCCATTTTGTTCAGCGTAGTTGATTTCCAGATAGAAAATATATTTTGAGGAGGATATTCCCCCACAACCCTCAGGGCAAGGGTTTTAAGTTATTTCCTGGGGGCATATAAGGTTTTTATAGAAGGCGTTGTCGTAGAAACTTCAAAACAGGCTCATTCGATAGGAAATTAAAGGGCTAGTGCCCTTTTTAATAATCGAAAGTGATTGGAGTGCAACTAGCCCCCCCCCCCTCGACGCCCATCATTTCCCCAAACACATCCAATCAAAATTTTGAGACAGCCATTTTGTTCAGCGTAGTTGATTTCCAGATAGAAAATATATTTTGAGGAGGACACTCCCCCACAACCCTCAGGGCAAGGGTTTTAAGTTATGCCCTGGGGGCATATAAGGTTTTTATAGAAGGTGTTGTCGTAGAAACTTCAAAACAGGCTCATTCGACTGGAAATTAAAGGGCTAGTGCCCTTTTTAATAGTCGAAAGTGATTGGAGTGTAACTAGCCCCCCTCCCCCCTCACGTCGATCATTTCCCCAAACACATCCAATCAAAATTTTGTTCAGCGTAGTTGATTTCCAGATAGAAAATATATTTTTGAGGAGGACACTCCCCCACAACCCTCAGGGCAAGGGTTTTAAGTTATGCCCTGGGGGCATATAAGGTTTTTATAGAAGGTGTTGTCGTAGAAACTTCAAAACAGGCTCATTCGATTGGAAATTAAAGGGCTAGTGCCCCTTTTAATAATCGAAAGTGATTGAAGTGCAACTAGCCCCCTCCCCCCGACGCCCATCATTTCCCCAAACACATCCAATCAAAATTTTGAGACAGCCATTTAATTAAACGTAGTTTTAAGTTCTGGAAATTAGGTCTTTGAGGGTGACAACTCCCCCAAAGCCCTCAGGGCAAGGGTTGTAATTTAAGGATTCTCCGAATCCTTCCCTTTGTTTCTTATGGAAGGGATGCTCGTATAAACTTTAGAGAGGGCTCATTTGATTGAAAATTGAAAGTTCTTGTTCACTTTTTAAGAGTCAAAAGAGATTGGAGGGTAACTAGCCCCCTCCCCCTCCTCCAAGCCAAAAAAACATCACATAAAAATTTTGAGATAGACATTTTGTTAAAATAGTTCAAAGTTCTGATAACAAAAAACTCCAGTGTCGACACAGCCCACCAGGGCCCGGGGGTAGGCGTTTTAAGTTATGCCCTGGGGCATAATTTATTAAAGGGGGTTTATAACTTATGGGAAGGGGTTTTGTATGGGAAGAACACATAAAAAATCTATTATAATTATCCAACTTTAAGGTTAAAATACATATTCTGTGATAGATGCAAAATTGCTTTGGCACACAAAATCCTATTAAGGTCAATTCCAAACAGTCGTGATCCATTTGTGTCAGCAAGTGAAATGGTCTAACCCCCCTTATTGGAGCTATTGTTCAATCCATTCATTGTTGTCAATCGCTGTCCACAAGTTATGCAAGCTGTCTATTGTTCATATATAAGGTTTTTATCAAAGAGGTAATCGTATAGACTTTGAAAAAAGCCTCATTTGATTTAAATTGAAAGTTATAGATCTGTTTTTTAAAGTCAAGAATAATCGGACAGTAAGTACCCCCCCCCCCCTCCATGCCAAAAAAACTTGAAACTTTTTGCAATAAAAAACGAACAAAAATTAATGAAAAAAAAAACTTTCCGAAAAATTAGTTTTTCAAAGAAAAGTAAAGGCTATTTTAAACTTAAGCTCAGTTGATACGAATACCTGTTAAAATTCAAACTCAAAACGACCAGAAATTACTATTAAAGAATAAATGAAACCCAAAACGAACATAAATTAAATAAACAATCATAGCAAAAAAAACATACAACAAGTAATAATATAAATGAATAAATAGATCTTAAAGCGAGTAGTGCTTAGATTGAATATGAAAATCAAGCTTAAAACGAAAACAAATGTTTTGCTATTAAAGTATAAATGAAACTTAAAACGAACAGAAATTAAATATACAATCAATGCGAACAAACATACAATATATATTAATGTAAATGAATAAATAAATCTTAAAACGAGTGAAACTTAAAAAGAATATGCAAATCAAGTTTGAATCGAATAAAAATAACTACAAACAAGAGTTTGGGTATCGCCTCACTGCAGAAGCCTAAAACCTACTGCGTCATTGGCGCTTTACTGAAAACAATTCTTTGAAATGTTTTCACTTTTGTAACTTTAAGAAATCAAAAATTAATTAAGATTTTAGGGAATAAATAATCAGCATATGTATATTAAATTGACAATGCACATTTTTTTCAATAAACTCATTTGAATTTTTTTTCAGTAAAGTACAAATTATATTCTGACTTTTAGAAAGCATAGGGGTTTTGAACTCTACTCATATTAATTTATGCTCGTTTTGAGTTTTACTCTAATATTTATTTAAATTTTTGTTCGTTTTGGGTTTCATTTATTTATTGATACTGATTTGGGGTAGTTGTATGCTTGGTAGATTATATGATAGTCCGGACGCCAGGTGTTGAAAATGTGAATCATACCACGACGGAATGGGGCTGCTATGAGAATTAGCCTACCCTCCACCCCCTAAATTGACCATACGGATTCAAAAATACCAATGGCACTTGCTTGCGAGTGGTGGAACACTCCGAAACTTGACATTTTATTATATTTTGGTGTTTCATGCAAGAAAATGCATGTTCCACAAAGTTTGAGGTGCAGTTTTCCGCTGAATTAGAAATGCCTAGAAGCCATAGAATGTTTTCATAACAAACTAACACGATTAGTTAGAAAAAATGGCAGAGTTAAAAAAAATGGCAAAACTATATGAGTCTTGAACAGTCTTGGAAAGTATAAACAAAATCAAATTGAATATTAGATATATGATGATATTAATTGTTGAAAGATCCATCAGTTCAAGATTTTTTTTTCACTGTAATTTTTATTTTCATTTTCAATGCTGTAAGAACTGGAAAATAATAAATTTGTAATATACGAGTAATTCGTTTTCAGTGAAGCACCAATCACGCAGAAGGCTTTAGGTTTTTACAGTTAAAGAAGGGGGCAGTATCCAAATTTTGTTGTAGTGAAACTATATTTGTCTTGACCAATCTTGAAAAGAACTAACAAATTAAACTGAATATTTGATGCATAATGATATTAATTGCTAAAAGCTCATCAGTTCAAAATTTTACTGTAATTTTAATATTTATTTTCAATATTAAGTACAAAAGAAAACATTTGTAATATAATTCGTTTTCAATAAAGCGCCAATGACGCAGTAGGTTTTAGGCTTCTGCAGTGAGGCGATACCCCAACTCTTGTTTGTAGTTATTTTTATTCGATTCAAACTTGATTTGCATATTATTTTTAAGTTTCACTCGTTTTAAGATTTATTTATTCATTTACATTAATATATATTGTATGTTTGTTCGCATTGATTGTATATTTAATTTCTGTTCGTTTTAAGTTTCATTTATACTTTAATAGCAAAACATTTGTTTTCGTTTTAAGCTTGATTTTCATATTCAATCTAAGCACTACTCGCTTTAAGATCTATTTATTCATTTATATTATTACTTGTTGTATGTTTTTTGCTATGATTGTTTATTTGATTTCTGTTCGTTTTGGGTTTCATTTATTCTTTAATAGTAATTTCTGGTCGTTTTGAGTTTGAATTTTAACAGGTATTCGTATCAACTGAGCTTAAGTTTAAAATGGCCTTTACTTTTCTTTGAAAAACTTATTTTTCGGAAAGTTTTTTTTTAATTAATTCCAAAAAAAGTCCACAGATTGATATTATCTCCTGAGCCAATTCCTTCTGTCAAATGGTCAATATAGTGTGATTTCACAATACATGGATAATGTTGTTAGATATTGTCATTTGAATATATTTAAGTCATATAATGATAGTCTGAAAAAGTGAGATGCGTGGACTTGTTTTGATTTTTTGCTTACTTACACTTTCGTCCAAGCTTTATCAGTTTTAGGATTGACAGGTTAACTGGCAAAATAGCTTTCGTCTCCTTTTTTTTTTTTTGATAGGGTAATTCATCACAACCAAGAAGGTAGTAAATTACATACACTGTGAAATAAATATAGTAATATATCTGCGTTGGTAAAACAAACCCTAAGTTGGTTGGAAAAAGTCACTTCTAGGATATCTAAAAATTATATACATCATGACAACTTTGGAAATGGGATGAATCAATCCAATAGGTGGATGAAACAATTTGTTATACAAAAAAACTTCATGTAAGCCTGTGGACTTTTCGTAATGTTACTCGATTAAAATACTAGAGACGTCAACTTAAAAATTTAAGAAAACAACCAAAAATCACAAATTTGGCATTCAAGATTGAGTTTTCCAGAATTATTGACTTCCGCAGCTGGAATAAAATGGTATTCATTTTTTGTTGAAAACTATTGCAAATTTTAGAATCTTAACTGGAGCATTTTCCGCCCCGTTTCAGGTTCTCATATCCAACAAAAACTTCAAGTTCTTAATTATTATCTGTTCGGAGCTAATGATCGCTGATCACTAAAAAAAACCAAAGAAATGGTTGCAAAAGTAAAATAAGCAAAAAGGGTTAAAAAATGATAAGCCTCCAGGTGCTGATAGTCTGGTAAATTAGTTTCTTAAATACGGTGGCTCTGAGGTTAGAAATAAGTTACTGAAGATTATAAATATGATTTTTGAAAAAGGGGAAGTACCTAACAATTTTAGAAAACCTTAATTAAGCCACTGTATAAGAAAGGTGATAAGAGTGAGTGTCGTAATTATCGAGGCATTAGTCTGGTCTCTGTAGGTAGCAAATTACATTGTAATATGATACTTTTTAGACTGAGAGATGCTGTAGACTAAGTTGTATGCGAAGAAAAGTGCGGATTTAGAAAAGATAGAGGATGTGTCGACCAAATTTTCACTCTTAGGTTAATAATTGAGAAGTCCCTGAGTTGCCAAACACCTTTGGTCCTCAGTTTTATAGATTATGAGCAAGAGTTTGATTCTGTTGATAGAAGAGCTTTAGCAAAGGTCTTATCCTTACCAGACAAATACAACAAAGTGATTAGTGCTATGTATGAGAATAACACTGCTGCGGTTAAGGTAGGAAATGAGGTTAGCAGCTGGTTTTGTCTTAAATCAGGAGTTAAGCAGGGTTGCGTTCTATCCCTCTGTATATGGATTATTTTGATGGACTTTGTCTTAAGGAACACAGGAAAGGCAATGGGAGACCATGGAATCAAATGGGGAGGATAAAACTATCCTGGACTAAAATTATGCTGATGATTTAAGCATCCTAGATGAAAGTGTGAGCAAAATGAATGAACTTTTAGAGGTTGTGTGAGTTCAGGGTGCTAGAATAGGTTTGAAAATTAATGCTAAGAAGGCTAAGTCACTAAGGGTAGGAATAAGTGAAGATGAAAAGGTGACGTTGGGTAACTAAAAGATTGATCACGTGGGCAGCTTAACTTACTTTGGTAATATTATTAGTAGACAGTGGGAGCAGTGAAGATGTTAAAAGTAGAAAGCATGGGCGCTCAGAAAAGCGGATGAAGATTTGATAGATGTTTTCCAGAGAAATTGACTACGGATTGTTCTGTGTACCCGGCTGACTGACCATATTTCAAACTGTAGGCTGTACGAAAAATGTGGTTTAATCCTTTTTTCTTTTGCTATAACGAAAGAAAGGTTGAGATGGCTAGGGCACGTTGTGCAGATGAAGGATGACAGATTGCCGAAGGTTGTCCTTTTCGACCAGCCGTCTAGGGCTAAACGGAGAGCTGATCGTCCTCGTCTGCGGTGGGAGTACGTCATAAAGTAAGATTTAAAGGAAATGAGAACTTCCTGGGAGGATGTAAAAAGGGAGGCTTTGAATAGGCTGGGATGGAGGACGAGCGTGCGTAGCTGTGTTGACCTCAGGCGGCTTGGTGCTGCGGTGAGTTGTTAGTAGTAGTAGTAGTGTTATGCCGGAATTCACTTTGAGAGAAGGGGCACGCTTTGCGAGGAATGAAGTAAAAAGAAACGTAGGAAACCAGTAAAATTTGTGACAAATGTAAGAGACTACAGCGAAAAAGTACTCTCATGTGACCAAGCACAAAAACATTTCCTCTTACAATTTTAATAACAAAGGCATTAAAAAATTTGATGCATTAAAAAATTGCTTAATTAAGCAATTAAGCAATTAAAAAATTAAAGCAATTAATTAAAGCAAAAATTAAAATAAATTAAAGCAAAAATTAAATAAAAAAAAAAAAAATAAAAATTAAAGCAAAAATTAAGCAATTAAAAAACTGCTTAATTTATTGGTTAAAAGTTCAGTTACAGATCCCAAGAAAATATATGTAAAAGCCGTTTTAATGTTTACAAATACAAACAATAAAAATCTCGTATATTTTACTATTAGTGCTGATAAAGTTGAAGAATCAAATCTTGAGTCAAAAATGCAGAGTTTGCACATTTCCAGTTTAAATTATCAATTCAAGCAATGCATTACGATCATTTTTGATTTTTTTTTATGTTTTTACCTTTCTCTCTCTTTTCTCGTTAACTTTTTGGTCTAGACTAAGAAATGTCATCACCAATCACCAATCGTTTGGTGAGGTATTGCCGTTTTAGACAGGAAATGTGGGAACACAAATGAACTGATAAATAAGCTGTTATTAAGTGTTCCGAAAAATTTGGTGATTTTTCTGGTCATGCACCCAACCAGGACTCACTTACTATTTCAGATTACATATGATACATTTCACATTAAATATTTCATAATTCATCTACTTTACTTACCATTTCCAACGTTAAAGTTTTGAAAGGCTTCTCTGACATTCCACTACATACTTCACTTTCTTCCAGAAAAATGATTCCTCGGAGGTCATCTGAAAAACTTGAAATATCTTAATTCTGAATAGCCTCTATTATCGCACTATCAAAGACTACAAAGTTTTAGGCTCCACCGAAATCATCAGTCAGTGACAATGAGTGAAAGGTAAAAATGTCCTATATGTTGATTTGTGACGATTGTCATTGTCGCAAGTATTCTAACTGCACATTTTGTTCTTCATTTTCGTTTATTATTACTTCAGACATATTTTCATTACTCTTTGCCTTAGCTGCTCGTATTGGCAAAACTCCTAGTAGACAAGGTTCATATATTATGAATAACCTCAGTCACCAACTTACCTGCACGTCCTGTGGATATGGTTGGTCATTCTGCCCGAATGAACCGAGTGCCACTTGCGAAGGCCAAAGGCTCAGGCTGCCACCCGAAGGAAGCAAGGGCCCGATAAACTAATCTATATTAAGAGCGCCAAAAGCCGGATTGGGTGCCAAAGTGAAGCGACGGCCACTCAAAGTTTCTTATAAAAAAGTATTCACCTAGGAACCGTTGGCTGAAATCATACACCGGGCCTTGAAATGAATCAAATCGTTAACCAATGTGATGATTCGGCATCATGCAGGACAGTTTATTATATGCAGCATCATGTTTGTTCTGTCCAATTTACACACACGGCAATTTATGTTATGATCAGGATCTAATACTACGTCTGGGTCAGGCAACTACAAAAGGGCTACAAATTTGAAGCAGGTCCTCAACGGCAATGTTTGATAATTTATTAAGTGAACAAAACCCGACAGTATTTATGATCATCCAACTAACACCTATGCATTGGGATGCTTGGCTGAGACCACCTTAATCTTAAATATTGGTCAAGGGCAACAGCCAAAGCTGCTTAACCCTGGCAAAGTCTATTTTTGTTAATAGTGAAGTAAAGGGGCACATTTCAAAGGTACCCTGAAATACCCTGAAAACTGCTTTTTAAGGCAATCATAAATAATTGATTATAACGTTCCTAAAAGCCCACTACTTCAATTTACCCCACCCCTCTAGTGGAGTGATTCGATATATTGGTGACTATGTATATATCCACTATAATTCACGATTTTGCGACTCTTTCCTTTCCTCTGATTGATTAGTGTACACAGTACAATAATAAAGAAGATTTTGGTAATTTCCCATTATATGGTTTACATATACTGCTAAAGAAGTCAAACGGGAGATGCTACAGTCAAACGGGAGAGACAGATATCGACCCGGTACTAAAACACTCGTTAGAGTGGAATTCTGTGTACCCCCAACCCCCCTTAGTTACAAATATATAGCCCATTTTAGATTAGGTTAACTATTATATATTCATCCTATTTTATTTTATTTCATTAGGTTAACAATTAACCTATATTATTCCTAGACATACTTCATTTCCTTAAGAGTCCAATGTGCCCCTTGTGTGCCCCTTTGATTAACAATTACCCTATACTCTTTCTAGACTTGCTTTCTTTCCTTAATGGTCTAAAACCCGTTCTATGTCCATGCTTCTTATTGTGCCCCCACGCACAGGGGATCTAGCACATTGGATAGTACCACTTACTTTCCAAATGCTCGCTTAATCCTTGAAGGTTCTAGCCAAACGAAACAGAGGCCAAAGTCAAAGTGTGAGTCTTGTTTATTCCATTCGATCTCGTTCCTTAATTTAATACAGCTTAGTTAAAAATGTGTTCCTTAATTTAATACAGCTTAATTAAAAATGTGTTTTCGCCTCCTATTTAAAGATAAAGATTTAGTGACTTGCTTGTTTGAACTCTAGCGTTTTAATCATTCATGGCAACCATTTTTTATTCATTGACTGAAAACGTTACGCATAACCAGTTTTAGATTTCACTAACTCTATAATATGACGTTACAAAAAGATTTTTTCTGTGATTTCTTAATGGTACAATGACCGCATTTCTCTTACCAAATAGGGAAAGAATGATGTAACTTCTTACAGTTACCTAGATAAAGCATCATATTTTTTTTTTGTTTTACCGATCATTGACACTAGAATATCTTTAGTACGTGTTTCGCATTAAGCAAAAGTTCAAACTATTTAAGCAAAGGCATTTTGTGGGTGAAAGACCCTACTTTGTAATCCACTTCAAAATAAATTGATTATGTGAACTTTTTTCTCATGCACTTCGTCTGCTTCTCTCGGGCACTTTTCTCACGCATTAATGAGCATGTAACTCAGCCTTCTGAATAGCTAAGAATTTAGCCTCTTTTGAAGGGGGAACAAATTCAGTGGGGATATTTTTATTTATGAAAAGTACATTTTTAAGAACATTTTTATGACCTAAGTCTCTACATCATTCCAGTTACAGGCAGATTGCCTATCGATATTACATTAAAAAGAGGGTTTTAATTGAACGGTAGATTTTTAAAGAAGTTTGGTACATTTCTGTAGTGGTATTGCAAAATATTAAAAATGGGTAGTAAGAATATCAAAATTATGCGACCTATAGAATATCCATTTCAAGTGAGTGCACTACAAAACAAAAAGAAAGACAAATAAATTAAACGCATACCCACCACAAACTGATTTTTCTCCTTCACAAGAAGACCTTTCATTTCGACAAAATTCCGACGGCCGTTTGCACCTTAAAAAAAGAAAAGAATATTTACATCGCTTAGGTCTCAGAAAAAACTAAAACAAAACATTCACGATGGAACCTTGCTCCAGCGCGAGATTACATCTTTATGGGTCTTTGGATAAATATTTTGGTAATGTACTTACGTCGTAACCCTTTCAGGTTAAGCTACAATTAACACGGGATTCTACTCAACTTTCCATTGACACAATTCCTTAACACACTACTATACACCCAAAAAGTATTAACACAGACATCGTACTACCCCTTAAAAGCTCCCATAGGACCCCCTCTGGACTCCTTCTCCTACCTTCTTTCCCTGGGTGTATATTTTGTCCGTCTTGACTATAGATGGAAAAATAATAGAGCATGTTTATAGCCTTTATTCAGTTAACTTTGTGGGCACGAGAGCTATCCCAGCGAAGTCACAGCACTAAAGTTAGGTTTGGAAAAAAAATCTCGTGACAACGAAGCCCTGAGATACTTCGATTTCTTCAGTAAAAAAACAACTTTTAATGGCGACTGAACATGCTTTCTTTTTGAGGTAGACATCGCTGTGTACTTGTGCAAGGTCGACCAACTATTCATAATTCTAAATCAACTACCTGTGAAGGGTGTACTGAACTTCGATCTACAGCAAGCTTGTTGGAAGATAGTCCAGCGAAAACCAAAGCAGTTCATAGCCTTTCCTTATTTAAAGCATGGGTATATTGACATTTCCAATACACAAGTGCTAGCTGTAGATGGCACCGAATAGAGAAGACCAACCTTGCTTACTACGCTGAACAGTGTCTGTCAGCAGGCCTAAGCTAACTGAATATGGTAAAATAAATATTTTGTGTTTTATCTACTTCTGAGTTGCTAGACATGATATTTTTCATTTTTAAACAAATTAAAAATGAAAACTGGTAAATTTAGATTTTTGTTTAACCTGATGACAATGCATGCTGAAGCCAAGGAACAAAAAGGAAGTTGTTACAAACAATAAATCAAATTAAACATGGATGCTTTTTTTACTCTTTAAGAAAAAAACACTACTGTTCATTCAATTTTCCTTAACAAATCAACAAAAGCAATATAATTTCCTGGTAAAATTTCAGAGAAATATGGAAATAGACGGAAAATCACGTTAGAGATGATGGGAGATTGGATCAGGAATGCACTTTGTTGGAAAAAGAATCCAGTAATTAGGCTACATTTGAATGTCAAATGCGAAAAGCCCGATCTTTAGGTCACCTGAATTCGAAAAGGTAACTGCATCCTCTTACACCTGTTTATTCTTTATATATGTCTGATATTCAAACTAAAAAAAAAAGTAAATATGCCTTAGCTGGACTTAAACTTTTATGCTGTTGTTCCTTGAGATAACAGATGTTAGTGCTAGCTATAGTAATTGATACAGGATCAATTCTGCAGGAATCTGTAGCCTTCTGTAGGGGATCCCCACATTTGGAAGAGAATTGGTAGGATAAGGTTTGTCCCGCTCAAACAGCTTTCTTGCTACACAAGCTCTCGCCCAGGATGAACAGCTGAACAGATGATCAAGCAAAATGAGATAGAATAATCAGTAAATAATTTTATTTGTTTTGATTCGAAGCTTCGTTAAGAGTACATTTAGCACCAATAGCTCTTTGGAAAATCTCAAATCACCATTTCTTGGTCAATTGTTCGGCAATTGTCCCCCAAGGGAGGCAAAAGGGAAAAAAATCTTCCTCGGAAGAATATGATATGTTTCTACTAATATCGCTAAAGTATTTTTGGTCTTCTAAAGGAAGCGAAGTAAACACACTGTCTGCTTCAACTTCGGATATTAACGATTGTCAGTCAAGCAGTAGATTCTCTCAACCCTAAACCATCATTTTTGTTTTAATTTGTTTCGTCCATAGATTCAAAGCATTTTTCTCAAATATTGTTTTCTAGCTTTCACGCATAGTAGACACTTATCGAAAAATAAACGCTTTCCGCAGTCTAACTTGGGGAGAAGTTGTTTCTGTAATTAACACGCAGAGCATAATTAATTTAGGAAATTCGTATTTAATTCAACAAAATTAGAATTATAATGCTATATATATATATTGGTAACATCAATAAAGATATCTTGAGATTTTTTTATAATCAGAAGGCCCAAATATTAAAACAAACCCAAAACCCAATCCTTTTATAATTCCAGCCTAGATTTTCGTCATTTTTATTCTTTAACCAGAGCTAAATTTCTATTTCTTCATAAAAATTGATTACGCAGATTTCAAAGGCTTTCCAGCATTACGAATTGCGTATATGCACGTTGGGGTCAAATCGGAAAATTATCTTGTATATCATGATTAGTGACTCTCATTTGGTCATGGCTCGGGAATGTCCAGTTGATTTTCTCCTATAATTGACTTTTTACGGGTAAACGAGGCAGTTGTGTAACAAAAGAGAATAAGAAATCAACAGGAGAACGTTTTTGGGGCTTTTGGAGTGGCGTAACGGGAAGTAAAATCCACTAAAATCAGTGTAAAGCAAATATGAACTAAGTAGGGTCAAATAAACATACCATTTTTATCCAGCATTTTATAATAACCTATGTGATTTTGCTGGTTAATGTTAGATGGCGTCAATTATTTTCTATAAGGGTAACATAAGTTTCCTCACTTATCAGTTTCTGATACTCTTTGGTTAGAATAAGAACCTTCCAACGCAGTCAAAGCCTAAGCTGTGACAGGAAACGATAAAATTTGTTAAGCAGAAACTATCAAACGATGTCACTGTGCAAGTTCTGGCTGATTGAAACAAAATCCTTGGAAGTCATCCTAGACAACTTGTCGGAAAAAAAAAACTCTTCAAAATGGCTAATTTAAAAGGAATTCCTATAGTACGTATTTGCCATTACATAAACAGGAAGTTTTTAACCGCTTTGATTAAAATTTTGCCTGCCTGAACAGCCTATATTTCAACTTTCGTCTGAAACAGAAGCGAACCGAATCTTCGCTGAGAAAAAGACTTGTTTTCAATCTTATCAAGTAATATAAAATTTAGTTGCAGTGAAGCCCCACTCGAGTCCCAACCTCTCTTAAAAGGCAAAATAGCATTTTATTTCTCAAACTGAAATTCAGGCAAACAAACTGTTTTTTCTACGTCTTCTGAATAATTAAGTTTTTCCATTAAACCAGGTATAAGCAAAGAAGCCGTAACAAGATTTAACCTCGCAGTAGTACCGTATTTGCACGACGCAAAACTGTACTTAGAATTGATTTATAAAATTAGCTTGAGGCTCGGACAAAGTGTCAGCCAAAAATTTCTGCAAAAGAAAAATAAACGGTTCAGACTTAAAGCCTCCCTGTCCCTTCTGTACCGTCATGTATATTATTTTGTGCAAAACACATGATGCTATATTTTGTCAATTATACAGCTTGTCCGATTTCACATCTGAAAAGGTAAACATCTCACATTTCAGAGGTAGGACAAAATAAAATCCCAAAAAACAAGCAAAAAATTAGCTTTTTCTTTTTGGTCAGTTTTCACCATTTAATTTTTTTTCACATAAGCATTGTGTCATCATAACGTTTTAGAATAGGGGTTATTAGCTTTTCAATGCAATCATTATTGTTATTTATAATATAAGCAGCTTAACACAGTTAATTATTGATAAGTTAAATGGTTTCTGAGCTGGGTAAAGTATGTTTTTCACAAATTGCACTAAATTTCGTAACACAAAAAGATCAATTGATAAAAATTAATAAGGATGAATTTCTCAATTTCTTTCTAATTTTGTAGAAACTTTCCAACTGCATCAGAGTTTAATTTTTCGGCATTTTTAGTGGTTTTTTTTTTTAAGACTTTTCAATATTCTTTTTTTTCTGTATTTCATTTTGTAGTATTTTTGCAGCTTTAAAACAAAAAGAGCTCCTTCAACTTGCTCTCAGTTGGCAGTACTTATTATAGATGTTTGTATGTGTGTTCTTAGCTTCTTTTCTTTTAAGTGGCGTGCTCTAATTAATGCAATTTGTTGTTAATTTATATTCTTATTGCCGTTAGAAAACATTTTCGGATGTGAGATTGAAATATTTAGACCACAGTTGTATAGCTTTTCTTCATTATCTTTATTAAAAGTTCCACCCGTTTATAAATATATATACTTTTTCATTATTTGCTTTAGATGGAAGGGCAGTGTTTTCAGGGGCACAAACTGGGAGGAGGGATTTGTACTTGCCCCCGTAGATTTTGAATTTTTTTTTAGTAAAAATACCATTTTCTTTGTATTTTTAGTGAACAAGAATCTCCTCTAGATACTGAAAAATACTCCTGCCCCCTCCTAACATTTTTTTTGAATTGATGCCACTGAGTGTTGCCTTAGAGATTAATTATCCTCAGCACAGTTTATAGACAGTAAGCTTATCGCAGATCATTTCTGGTCTTCGTTCTCGGTGCGAACAAAAAGTTCCTCCCACTTATTTCTGCATTAGCGGGTTAGTCTGTTTTCGTCAATCACTGAGAAATGGTTACCAAGTGCATTATTCGTAATAGCGGGTTTCCACTTGTTTCCGATTAGATCACAGTCTGACTTGTCTACCCATGAAAAGATCTGACTTCGCTTATGTTTATATCTGCAAAAACGTTCTCCGGAGCACTCGCACCCCGGTCCGGGTTTTTATAATGGGTGAGATAGAGAATGATCATACTGGATAATTCTGTAAACTGTGATCCTCAGATATATATAAAAAAACCTGTGATCATGTGATGCATTAAGTATAAAAATGGTGAGCATGATCTGGACGTATCTGGACGTATCCCAACTTCTAAATAACCTAAGTGCAAGCGTTAATCAGGGAGTTTTGGGGCCTGTCCCTCATCCCCTTTTCCGCTTGAATCTAAATAGTTTTACGATTTCTCTATAGTCTCCTCTTTTTTCCACATAATCAATCTATTATTGGTATTTTATGAAAGTACCCCCCCCCCTCACCGAAATAAAACACATAGTTGTCTATCTAAAGGAATTGTTGCCTCTGATAATTTTTCTATTAGTTTTAATATAGTGATACCAAAAACTGGCGCTTCATTTATCTGTCATTGACTTATTTTTATTCTTTGTTTTAAAGTATGTAGCCCTGCACAGCTTAAAAGAGGCGTCTCCATGGTCATCCCAACTTGGAATTGGGAAAGAATATAAGTTTCACTTTTAAGTAAAAAAAAAAATCATTGAATAATTGGTCTATCACATTTTTTTTTCTTTTTTTTTGTTGCAAATGTCAATTCGTTGTTGCTTACATTTAAGGATTGCCACAAGAATAGAAGAGAATTGCGAATTTATTTGAGGGATGGGGCAATTTTTCAGAGGAAGGGTGCAAATCCAAACAAAGAAAAATAGACAACTTATCTGAAGCATACGTACGAAATTTTGCAGAAAATATACCTACAAGGCAATGCTTGAAAAAATGTCGTAATCTCTGGTATAAAATAATTTTTTTAAATCTTCACCTGTCTCATCAGAAAATATTTGTAGGCCTACTTCCTCCCCAGCAAAAATTCTTCCGGCACCCATGCTTGGAAGGGATCTGTACATTGTGACTAGAGATGTTACATTTTCAAAATACTTACATAGTTCCAATTGAGGTACGGCATTTTAATTCTTCATATTGGCATGAAATTGGATTAAGTGATGGATGGCCAAAAGCCAATTCTACACCTGAAAAAGTAAACAAAATATATTTAAATAAGTTGCCAAAAGCATGCTTTCAAACAAACCAATGGGATTGCTTATTCTATGTTTAGAACGCAAAAGATCGTGGAGTTTCGTTTAAGCGAAAGGATCTATTTTACGTCAAAACACCAAGGTAATTCATTAAAGAAATTTACGTATGCTTATAATATACGACTTAAATTAGTATAACAGTAATTAATTTCATAGTAGCATTTGATAAACATCTATAGTTGTAACTTGAAAAGATGCTTGAACTATAAGGGACTTAGGGGAGCATAGGAAGTGTCGGAAAAAATATGGACACGTTTAAAACGTAATGGTGTATTTGAAACTTTACATAAGAGAGGAAATATACTTATAAAGCTATGGGGAATGGAGTTACTATCCGTTATGGGCAGTGTCATTGGTTCATATACTTCGTACATAAAAAACGAAAAAATTATGTCGGTATATTTGGCTAAAAAGCTACCTGATATATTATCATCTTTAATGGAACTAAAATTAAGTTTCTAACTTCATAGTTTTGACAGGGTTTTCCTTATTCACATTCTCAAGGAAAAGCTATAGCCGTGAAGTTGCAAAACCATATTTCCGCTCTCTTGCAAAATTATGAAACATAAAATAAATCCCTTGGCTTTGACGATATGTTTGAAGCTCATGCATGGTGTTTGGAGGGGATACACCTCAAAAAGATACGTTTTTCAGGAGTCGGGGGTGTTCTAAAATAAAAATATCTTTTTACGTTAAAAAAATACCGTAAGAGTAGTTTTGAACTCTGTTATGGGGTCTCAAATAAGGGGCTACTTTCTTTTATTGGATTCAAACATTCACAGATTTCCTCACTAATCACAGGAGTTTTGTTTAGACTTTTTTTGGAATGTAAAATAAAAAAAAACTTAAAGAAATATTGTGCTTCTAAAAAACCCAGAAGAATTTTCAATCTTGGGGGGGGGGGATAAGCTACACTCTGTATCTGTCTATTGGTTCATACGGCCATGGCTTTGACTAAGACTGAAGAATATTACAGTAACTTCAAAAAAGCGATAACTCATTAAATCCTGTTATGTATCTACATCGTGCTAAAAAACAAGGTAAAAACGACTGTAAAAATACTTCAAAAGAAAGGTGATTAATAAAATTGACGTATTAAACACAAACGTGACTGTGCGGAGGTTAATTGTACAAATAATTGGGCAAAAGACTAAAACTGACGAAATTCAAGGATTCTTAGAAGCTTTTCAAATTCAATTAGATAACTTATGACAGATCTACATCCATAAAATTCGGATTTGCTATCTGTTAAATGATCTTCCTTGGAAAATTAGGTACATTTCTAATGAAAAGACTGCTACCCGCGAAATATTGACTATGTGCTATCAATGAATCTAGTAAAAGGTGGAACAACCCAACTTCTATGGTTTTTATTTGGGGTAAGGATTTTCACTACCCAAAAATCTGTTTGTAAACTAACTCTTATCTACAATTAAATAAAAAAAAAGAAGCTTTTTTAACTGAAAGTAAGGAGCGACAATAAAACCTAAGACAAACAGAAATTATTCCGTATATGAAAGGAGACGTCCCCTCCTCAACACCTCGCTCTTTGCCCTAAAGTTTTTTATTGTTTTAACAAATAAAGCTGTGAGACAGAGTCCATCTTTTAGAATTTCGGTTACTATTGAGCCGAGTCGCTCCTTACTTTCAGTTCGTTACCACGAACTGTTTGAAAAAGTACTAAAAAAGTCCTTTCGAGTCACTATATTGAGTTTCACACTTTTTGGAACCTCGTTTTACCACTCTATTTTAGTGTCTTGTCATTTTCAGGTTATATGATACCCTGTAAACCTCTCTAATACCATTTTGAGCATAATTAATAAACCCAAAGTTTATTCCTGACCTTACAAAGTTTATTCCTGACCTTAAGGGATTTCTCATGTAGATCAACCCTTTGCTATCTATTATTCCAAGAGAAAGCACAAACGGCAACTGGTCTTCCCTTTCAGCTGAATAGGAATCGGGCATTCTCGACGATTATTTTGGATCGACCTGGTTGGTCTAGAAACGGAGAGATTAGTCAACCCTGTTCAGCAGATGGAAATTTCTTGAATAAGCATTTGCATCTTTAGTGGACTCTTTTAGTTCATTATCCATCGAAATATGTATTTTGGGCAATAGATTAAAACCTGCTTGCTTTTATAAATCTCGTCTGGTATATATTCTCCTTTAAACGTTTCAGCGTTTTATTTCAGGGCTTAAAACAGTCCAACGTGTTATGCTGTACAGACAAATCAAAGGTTTGTTCCTGGCCTCAGAATATTTTTATACAAATTGATTCTTTAACATCCAGCCTCTTATAAGGTAAGTGAGGAGACATTATCTTTCGCTTGAATTAGATTGACATTTTCGAATCGATCCTGTGAACAAAAGCAATCCTACTTATAAGACAAATAATCCTTTGATACCTGGAATGCACTATATAAGGGACCATTATCAGTTTATTTGATGTCAAAAGGAAGTTAGAGCAGATGAAAGATGACACAAACTTACATAAAAGTAAATTGACAAGAGTAACCCACATGGTTGACTGACTGACACAAATATTGATCACTCACTAGAAATAAGCCACTAAAAGGGTAACGAACTGGCTGAAGCATCCTCATACTTTGCACACTAACTGATATTCACTGAATCAGGTCCTTGGCCTGATGGATATAAGTGTTGGCGCTTTCTCTGTGTTGTAGCACTAAAGCCAAGGTGAAACACTTATGTCAAGTTCAGGGTTAGAATTGTTTTAGTTCCGCAGCAGCTCACAGGCGGAGCCAAAGACCTCAGTTGCTGTCTGATGTAAGTGAACAACCTCTATAGAAGAACGAGAAACGCCAGGAACTTGCTGTAAAGGGTTCAATAACCCATCTGGTTTCCGCCCGGGTATTTCAAGACACGTTAGAAAACATCCATAGTTCATTGGATTCCTATCTGGCAAATTATTTGATGCTCATTTTATTAAACAGTTCCGTGCTCGTCATTATACTGACAGAACCACTTTGCACTCCACGTGTTTTTGTTCCAATGTTTGCAATTTTTTCTAACCTTTGTATTACGGATTGATATCTTTTCATTGTGTTTTTTTCCAAAAATGAAAGGAGTGCCGATTCACAAAGTGTAGAGGTGGTCCAAGGACTTTTTTGAACGGAAATACGGAAAAGGGGTATTTACGGAAAAGGGACAACTTTTTTTTTCGATTTTTGATAAATTTTCCAAAAACAATACATTAAAATATCTAGGGGGATGCAAAAAATGTATGGCGTGGTGAAGAAATTGCCCTCTCTTCACCTTCCCCCTCTCCAATTTGACCCCCCCCCCTGAAAAAGGGCAGCACCAGAACAATTTAAAACATATTTTAGAATACGTTGAGTTCAGTCTGAAAAACCACCACTGGCCTCGTATAACTCGCAATCTAAGGACACACATAGACATTTTCCCCCGCGGGTGGGCCTACCAAAGTTCTTCCAAGAGGGGAGTTAAGGTATGAAAAGAAAATGTCGTAAAGTTTGCTTTGTTTCCTCTGAATGTTATATATGTTTGCTTTGTTTCCATATATTTCTTTCTTCCAGCGGGAGAGCACAAGCAATGGGAGGGGGGGGATAGATTATGTTATTTGAATGTATACTAAAAACTACTTATCCAGAGCCGGAAAAAGAGCGATTGGAACGATCGAGCCCATTCGGGCCCCGCATTTGAAAAGACGGTGCGTCGCCATCAAAATGAACAATTGATTTTAAAAATTGTGAAATGTTCTTAACAATTCCAGTAAGCATTGCTTTCTGAGAGGGATCATTTTCAAGGCTAATCCTTTAAAAAAAAACTATATGATATCAACAATAAATCAGGATAGACTAGGTAGTCTAGTAACTATGTTGACTGAAAGTGAAGGCACAAGAAAAATAGGTTTTAAAACCGTTTTAGAAGTATTTGCCGACCAAAAATTTTGAAATATGTAGATTCATGTGCTCATATTCAGTGGTGTAAATTTCAATAGGCATTTTAAGCAGTTTCATAATCTCTAGGGGACACAAACGTAAATAAACGTTAGCACAAAACGAGTACAAAAAATAACAAAAGAGGACAGCACCGTATGCTCAAAATGCACAAACTGCAGCTTCAAATGAGACAAGATCAAGAGCGAGAATTGTAAACGTAAATGAACGACCTAAAAAATATAAATATACGACAGGTGATAATGAACAAACTAGACCATAAAAAGTAACAAGACCAATCCAAGCAACTAAGGCAATAGGCACTGAAAAAATGTCTGAAGCAATGATAAACGAAAATAAAGATCAAAGAGATATATAGTTAAAAAGTTGAAATATTAGTGAAACCGAAAATTAGAACAAGTCAAAAACAAAATTGAAGAACATAGAAATATGCAGTTAAAAGATAAGTAGCAGCAAGAATCACAACGACTCAAAACAAAAGTGAAGAGCAAAAAAAATATGCAGTTACAATCAATGCAACGAATCCAAATGAAAATGACGAACAGAGAAATGTGGGGTTAGAAGATATACGACCGCGAAAACAAAGAAATATGTAGCTAGAAGATAATCAGCAGCGAGAATTAGGAGCAACAGCAGGAATCAGAACTTGTCAAAGATGAAAGTAAATAAAAAACAATTGGGTTAGCAGACACGCTAAAGCAAGTGTCAAGAGGGTCAAAAATAAAAATTAACAACAAAGAGCTTGTTAAAGGACAGCGAGAATCAGAACGCGTCAAAAATGAAAGTGTAGAAGAAAAAAGGTACTTGTGTGCATAACGGTAAACACTCGAGAACAAACCAGTTTTATCTGTCTGTATTAAGAGCCAACAAAGCTTACGCTCAGTCGAAAACAAGTGACGGGTGACAGAATACATTGTACGTATATAATTTGGGCTATAAATTTGCACATTAGGGAGTGGGGTTAAAATATTTCGACAGGGTGAAGTTAGAAAACAATTCTTACTTCATACTATGCAGAATAATTGTAGCTAACACATTTTGCATGCAGATCCGCTATACTTTACCCCTTCTCCTAATGGGCAAATATATAGCCAAAATTTGTTTCTAAAGTATTATATTTTCATCATATTTTGGTATATTTCATTAGAACTGACCTAAATTCACTTCTCGAGTGTGTACCATTATGTACACAAGTGCCGAAAAAAAAATATTATATTAGAAGAACTTCACCATCACAATCTTAGATGCCAACAAATTGTGGCATAAAACTCAGTAAAAACCTACAAAGATGCCGTAGACTATGCAAGTGTTATTTACAAGTCATTGGGACCCTTCAACTTTGTATGTATTCACTAAGGACTCCTCCATTATCCCACGGGAAATATAGCCACCAAAGATGATTTACTTGGGGGCTTCTGCCTGCTTGGTCGAATTGCATTCCTGCATCAACAATTTCGAAATGAATTTGTTTGGCCTCTTATAGGACATCATTTGCTCTCGAAAGAGTTCCACAACCAAATACAAAACGGGAACTCATGTTTTGCTTTAATTTCATTCAACGTAAGCGATGATCGAACCAAAAATAGTCGGAATGTTTTCAGCTTCAAAATAGATGGACAAATTCATCACAAAATTAATTTAGCGGCACTCCCAACACAGACCCCCGAAGGTGATTTTGAATCGTATGGGGCCCCGCAAAAAAAAATTCCAATCGGGCCCCGCACCTAGTCGAACCGGCCCTGTATTTATCAATCAATGTTCAGTTTGAAACTTAATTAAATGATAACTAAGAATATTACTGTTTGTCTCCCTGTGTGTGTGAAGAACTAACATTATGGCAAATAGTTGCAAAGAGCAAAGGAAACAGTGAAAGGTTTTCAGTTTCACAAGAGATTTGTGTGGCTCGCTACCCCTACATGACAAGAAAGGCGGTTCCAACTTTTTTGCCAATAATAATACCTAGGTGCCCCATAAACTCCATTCAAGAAGTATTTAAGAGGGAGGGGTTGCTTTCAAAAGTTAACACTTAAGGCAGTCAAGCATTACGAGTGAATTGAATGAATTGAAGTAGTTTTTTTGCAAACCAGAAATAATAACTATAGACGACCAGATACATCTCATTATGAAAGGGTATGGTGTCAGCTAAATCTTAGCGTAAGTTAATTATGAAAAACTTACAAGCAGTGAACTTGCAGCAAGATGCTTTCTAAACCTCAAATTGCAATTTTAAGTTTCTTACTCACGTTTTTCGGCAACTGAAATTGTTTCATTTTGAAAAGAAGATACTAATATTACAAGTTTTTTGTTTAGCTTGACGGCGTCGACCCAAGGACAGGTACTGGTTTTAAATTTTTCTTTAAATGACAAGAGAAATTGTAAATCTCTGGAGGGTCAATGAATTAAATTAAAAAACACAGAAATACTAGCGTCAAACTGGTTGTAAAGCATCTTCTTAATTCCATTTAGTCATCCTATTTAACCAACAGTTGATGCTCCCTTAGGCTTTGCACAATTTAGGCTATAAGCTCGGCTATAAGAAAAATATATCTTGCTCTAGTAACAGATCACTAACAAAAACGTGACAGACCGAGATGTGTGAACGCAATATAGAAATTTAGGCAGTTGCTAGAGACGTGTTCAGGGGGGAACCTCCCACTTTGGATGAGGAGGTCAATGTCATAACTAAAACTAGTTAAATAAAGAAAGAAAGAACATATATATAAACATTCAGACATGATTAGAAGACGGCAGCCCCTTTAAATTCATTTCTATGGACACCCCTCCCCAACGAAAACCGTGTACAACATTCTAAAAGTGTTCAAAATTCTACAAACCCCTATAGCTGGGTCCATCAAAATTCACTTTTTGAAGACTGAGACCCGTTTTTTCAGTCTTAGCTGAAAATTTTTTGGAGTTAAATTCTTATTTGACTCCAAGTGTTGTAGGTTATGCTCCGGAGGTATATTAGGTTTTTATGTAAGGGATAGTCAAATGAACTTCGGAATGGTCCCATTTGATTGGAAATTGGAAGCTCCAGTGCCGTTTCTAAGTCACAAAAGTGATCGGAGGGAACTAGCCCCTCACGACCTCTTTTCTCCAAATGTATCTCATCAAAATTTTGAGATAGCCATTTTTTTCAAAATAGCTCAAAGATAAGATAACAAAAACTTCGAGGTCGACACAAACCCCCCAAAGCCCCGGGGGCAAGCGTTGTAAGTTATGCCCCATTGACATATACAGTTTTTATGGAAAGGGTGGTCATATAAACTTCGGAGGGTGCTCATTTGATTGCAAATTGAAAGTTCTAATTCCCTTTTTAAGAGTCGAAAGTTATCAGAGTGCAAATAGTCCTCCCCCCCCCTACACCCTCTTTTTCCAAAATACATCAGATCGAAATTTTAAGATAGCCATTTTGTTCAAAATATTCCAATGATCAGACAACAAAATCTGAGGGGTGGACACAACCCAGCGAGCCTGGAGGCGAGTGTTGTAAGTTATGCCCCGGGGGCAGATAAGGTTTTTTTATGGAATGGGTGGTCTTATAAACTTTGGAGGGGATTCATTTGATTGGAAAAAGAAAGTTCTAGTTCCATTTTTGAGATTCAAAAGTGATCGGAAGGCAACAACCCCCTCCCCACCCACACCCTCTTTTCCAGAAATGCATCCGATCGAAATCTTTCGATAGCCATTTTGTTCAAGACAGTCCAAAGATCATATAACAATGCGTCCGCGGTTGACACAACCCTTCACCGGGGGCAGGAGCTGTAATTTATGCCCCGAGGGCATATATGGTTTTTATGGATTGGGTGGTTGTATAAATTTGGAGAAGGCTTATTTGATTGGAAATTAAACTTTTAGTCCCCCTATTAAGAGTCAAGAGTGATCGGAGGAGCACTATCCCTTCACCTCCTCTTTTCCCCAAATGCGTCCGATCAAAATTTTGAGATAGCTGTTTTGTTCAAAGTAGTCCAAGAGGGGACATATAACAAAGTCTCCAGAGGGACAAAACTTCTCAGAGCCCTGAGGCAAGGGTTTTAAGTTATGCCCCGGGAGGCATATATGGTTTTTATGGAAGAGGTGGTCGTACAAACTTTGGGGGAGTCTCATTTGATTGGAAATTGAAAGTTCGAGTCCCCTTTTTAAGAGTCAAAAGTAATTTTAAGGCAACTAGCCCCCTACCTTGACGCCCTCTTTCGTCAAGTACATCCTATCAAAATTTGTGATAGCCACCTTGTTCAAAATATTCCAAATATCATATAATAATGCCTCCAGGGTTGACAAAAACCACCAGAACCCGGGAGGTAAGGGTCTTAGGTTATGCCACAGGGACATGTAAGCTTTTATGGAAGGAGTGGTCGTATAAACTTATGATGATACTCATTTGATTAGAATTGGAAAGTACTAGTTTGCTTCTTAAGTGACTAAAGTGATCGGAGGGCCCTTTTTATCCCAAATACACCCGATCGAAGTTTTGATTGAGCGATCTTGTTCCAAATGGTCCAAAGATCATAAAATGCCTCCAGAGTCGATACAACCCCCAAAGCCCGGGGTCGAGGGTTGTAAGCTATCTCCCGGGGCATATATGGTTCTTATGGAAGTGGTAGTCGTATAAACGCTGTAGGGGGTTCATTTGAGCGGAAATTCAAAAGTTCTTGTTCCCTCTTAAGAGTCAAAATTGATCGGAGGGCAACCAGCACCTCCCACTTGCACCTTTTCCCCGCAAGTGGACCCGATCAAAATTTTGAGATAGCTATTTTTGTTCAAAATAATCCAAAGACAAAATAACTATGCCTCCGGGGATGAAAGCCCCCAGACCATGGGACAAGGACTATAAGTTCTGCCAGCTGCCTGTTGCATACCCCTTGGGCATGGCTTCAATGTTTTACTATTTTTTTTCCTAGATGCAAGTTGTCCCTTGTTAACATATAAGGTTTTTATGCATGGGGTGGTCGTATAAACTCTGAAGGAGGCTCATTTAATTGATAATCAAATGCCCCAACAATTTCCAGGGCAAGGACTGTAAATTATCCAATTTTTTTCCATTTTTAACATGCAGGATCTATAATTAGGAAAGGGGGAACGTTTGATCGTGGGTACGTTTGAAAAGACTAAGGGTATTGAGGTATAATTTTCCGGAATGTTAAGGGATATGGTGAGCTCAACAGTGCTTGAACCTGCTATGAATTCTAAAAGGAATTTTAAACTAAATAAAAAGATACTATGTGCATCCATGCTATCAACAGAGTATATCTGCAATATCTTAGGAACGGCTAAGGGTCAGAATATTCAATCAAAAGATACCGTGTGCATCCACGTTGTCAGAAGGGCGTATCTGATATATCCCAGGAACGGCTGGTGTGTTAAGTTGAAACTCTCGGGGAATGTTAAGGGGGTTATTGAAATAAATCAAAAGCCATTAATTAGAACTATTAAATTAGAATTATACATTTTAGTTCTTACGTCAGAGACGTTAAAAACTAAAGAAATATTCATTATAATAACCAAAATCAAAACTTTGGCAATAAAAAGAATAGAAATTAATTTTCAAAAGAATATCCAAAAAAGAAGTTTTTCAAAGAAAAGCAATTTTTTCCCTGTGGTACTTCTCTGGGAATGATATAAATGATGTAGGTCTCTACCCTCTCAAATATAGTCTATAGTTAATACCTGGCAATCAAAAACGAACAGAAATTAATTGAAAAACTTCCCTAAAAAGAAGTTTTTCAAAGAAAAGTAAAGTGCATAATAAAATTAAGTTGAGCAGCAATAAATTCCTAGAATAGTTCAATCTCAAAACGACCAAACATTACTATTAAAGAATAAATGAAATCCGAAGCGAACAGAAATTAAATAAACAATCATAGCAAATAAATATACAACAGGAACTATTACAAACGAATAAATAAATCTTCAAACAAGTAAAACTTAAATTGAATATGCAAATCAAACTTAAAACCAATAGAAATTACTGTAAACAAGAGTTTGGCTACTGCCCCCTTCCTTAACTGTAAAAGTTAAGGAAGTTTTAACTGTAAAAGTTCAAGTTAATACCATAAACCGTTCCTAGGGCATTGTTGATACGTCCTTTTGACAACCTGTATGCTCATTGCGTGTTTTGTTTAGGTCAACATTGTTTCAGCATTCCCCAAAATGTTCACCTTAATATCCTTACCTTTAGTAGCAGCAGTAACATTAGCAGTAGAATTAGTAGTGGTAACCTTAGCTTTAGTAGCAGTCGTAATAGTATCAGTAGTAGTAGTAGCAGTAGTAATAGTAGTAGTAGTAGTAGCAGTAGTAGTATTAGTAGTAGTAGTAGTAGAAGCAGTAGTAGCAAAATGCACATATTACCTTTTGGTTAGTTCATCATCTCCCATAACAAGTCCTGTAAGTTTCAACCTCACATACCAATCCATTCCAAAGATATTGCTGATACGCCCTATTGACAACCGGTATGAAGACGGCATTCTGTGGTTCAGTTCAACTTTTCCCTCAATATTCCCTGAAATTTCACGTTGATACCCATAGCCATAGTTGTAATAGCAGTCACAGTCCTAGTAGTAGGAGTACTAGTAGTACTAGCTGTAGGACTAGCAGTAGTATTACCAGCCATAGTACTAGCACTAGTAGCAGCAGTAGCATGCATATATTGCCTTTTGGTCAGTTGAACATCCCCCTTATCAAGCCCTGGAAGTTTCAACATAATGCAATGAGCCGTTGCTACGATATTGCCGATAGGTCCTTTTGATAACCTGTATGTTCATGGTGTGTTTTAATTTAATTCAACTTACTGCTCAACATCTTAACACTCTAAGCCATATTCGTGGTTGCAATTGAAGCAATAGTTGGGGCAGTAGTAGTAGTAGTAGTAGTAGCAGTAGTAGTAATTGTAGTAGCAGTAGTAGCAATGATATTATTATTAAAAGTAACATGCTTATATTGTCTTTTGGTAAATTGATCTTCCTCTTTAATTGTTCCCTGAAAATTTCCAACTTAATACCCTAATCTATTCCTGAGTTGAACCCTTTTAACAATCTGCATGCACATTATGAGTTTTGGTTTAGTCAAAATTTCCCCTCAATAGTATTTTAAATTTTCAGGTTCATACCCTTAGCCTTAATAGTACTAGTAACATAGCAGTAGTAGTTGTAGTAGTAGCAATAGTAGCAGTAGTAGTGTTTTACGAGTAGTAGTAGTATCAATAGTATCAGAAGTATTAATAGTAGCAGTAGTGTGCACATATTACCTTTTAGCCAGTTGAACATTCCCCTCATAATGCCCTGGAAGTTTCAGTTTGATTCGGTAAGTCTTTCAAAAGAGATTGCTGATACACCCTTTTCACAATCTGTATGCACATAGTATGTTCTGATTTAGTTCAACTTTCCCCTCAATCTTCTCTCCAATTTTTACCTTCATACCCTTAGCCTTAATGGTACTAGTGTCATAGTAGTATTGTAAGTAGCAGCAGCTTCTAGCCTAGTAGTATTGTACTAGTAGTAGTAGTAACAGTAGTAGCAGCAGTATTAATAGCAGTAGTAGTATGCACATAAGGCCTTTTGATCAGTTGAACATTCCCCTCATGATGCCCGGGAAGTTTCAGCTTGATGAGGTAAGCCGTTCTAAAAATAATGCTAATATGCCCTTTGACAATTTATATGCACATAGTATGTTTTGATTCAGGTCAACTTTCCCCTCAACATTTCCTCAGACTTTCACTTTAAAATCTTCAGCCTTGTCTGTAGTCGCTACAGAGGTAATAACTGTAGTTGCAGCAGTAGTAATGGTAGTAGTCGTAGTAGTAGCACAAGTAGTATTAGCAGTAGTAGTAGTAGTATCGTGCAAATATTGCCTTTTTGGTCAATTAATCATCCCCACGTCATTTCGTGAAAGTTCCAACTTAATACACTAAGTCATTCCTTAGTTACGCCCTTTTGACAACCCGTATGCACATAAAATGCTTTGATTTAGCCCTAGTAACGTGTTTTGATTTAGCCTTAGTGATAATAGAACAGGGAGCATTAGCAGTAGTAGTAGCATACATATATTGCCGTTTCGTTACTTCAACATCTCCTGAAAGTTGTTGTTCCTGAACAGCTTCTTAGTTGTTCCCGAGATATTGCTAATATTTCCTTTTGACAGCCAGTATTTACCTTAATACCTTTAGCCACGGGCACCCATAAGGGGGGCAAGGGGGGAGGGGGGGGGGGCAGCCCACCCCCTCTCCCTGGCTGAATGACCGTGTCATACATTTGTATTATTTAAAAAAAACTTTATCCACAAAATAAGTTTTCAAAGAAAAATAGAGCTCTATTAAGTCAAAAATGGGCAGAAATAAAGTCAAATAATCTTCCAAGCGTAAAACTACCACAAATCACTATCAACAATTAAATGAAACTGAAAACGAACAGAAATTATAATAAATAGCCGAGTCAAACTCAAAACGAGCAAAAATTAACATTACTAGGGCTGACAACCCCCATGCCTTCTCAAGACCAGAACATAACTTAGGCTTTACTGAAAAAAAAAATGACTGTGGATTGTCAGTTTGATATACCTATAAACTCAAATAGAGCTCTATTAAGTCAAAAATGGGCAGAAATAAAGCCAAATAATCTTCCAAGCGTAAAACTACCACAAATCACTATCAACAATTAAATGAAACTGAAAACGAACAGAAATTATAATAAATAGCCGAGTCAAACTCAAAACGAGCAAAAATTAACATTACTAGGGCTGACAACCCCCATGTCTTCTCAAGACCAGAACATAACTTAGGCTTTACTGAAAAAAAAAATGACTGTGGATTGTCAGTTTGATATACCTATAAACTCAAATAGAGCTCTATTAAGTCAAAAATGGGCAGAAATAAAGTCAAATAATCTTCCAAGCGTAAAACTACCACAAATCACTATCAACAATTAAATGAAACTGAAAACGAACAGAAATTATAATAAATAGCTGAGTCAAACTCAAAACGAGCAAAAATTAACATTACTAGGGCTGACAACCCCCATGCCTTCTCAAGACCAGAACATAACTTAGGCTTTACTGAAAAAAAAAAAAAATGACTGTGGATTGTCAGTTTGATATACCTATAAACTCAAATAGAGCTCTATTAAGTCAAAAATGGGCAGAAATAAAGTCAAATAATCTTCCAAGCGTAAAACTACCACAAATCACCATCAACAATTAAATGAAACTCAAAACGAACAGAAATTATAATAAATAGCCGAGTCAAACTCAGAACGAGCAAAAATTAACATTACTAGGGCTAACAACCCCCATGCCTTCTCAAGACCAGAACATAACTTAGGCTTTACTGAAAAAAAAATTGACTGTGGATTGTCAGTTTGATATACCTATAAACTCAAAAGTAAATGCCGATTAGACCAGGTAAACTCCTCCCCCTAAAATTCATCCTATGGGTGCCCATGCCTTTAGACTTTGGAGCAGTTAGCAATAGCAGTATTAGCAGGAGTAGTAGTATGAATAGAAATTCCAGTAATGCACATGGTATATCTTAGGAACGGGTCTAGGCATATTCCCCCCGCGGAAAATTCCCCCATCCCCCGGATAATTCCCACTCATATTCCCCCCAGATGATTCCAGAGGTTCATTAGAATGAGATTAAAAGTTATTTATTCTTGTTAAAGTGTATGTACTAATACTTGTGAATTGCTTTGTAGCTTCCCGCTTTTTCAGTTTTCTGCTTGAGAATTCAAACGTTTGAGAATTTTTAGTTTTCTGCTTGTAAGTAATACGTTGGACAAGACTTGATTATTAAGTTTTGTTGCATTAGTTCTTAATATTCAAGGAATATTTAGGAAGATAATGAACAAAATTAAGATGAACTATGACCAGGTTTACAAAAAGGCGGCAAAGTAATATTTCAAGAACGGCTTACATTATTAAGTTAGACCTTTAAGGGTAAGTTGTGGCGGATTTTGAACAAGCCGGAAGGTGTGTATGTGTATACTATTAATACTAACACTACAATAACTGTAACTAGTGACGCTAAGGGCATTAATGTGTTCCCTTCTAATGAACGTCTGGAATTTTACAAGGGGAATATGGGTGGGAATTATCCGGGGGAATTTTCCATGGGGGGAATATTACGCGGGGAGGAGAAGGGATTTTCCGCAGAGGGGGGTGTCCTCGGAAGGAGATTTAACAGGGGCAGTTTTTCGTGGGAGGAATATGCCACGGGGAAATGCGCCGACTCCCCCTAGGAACAGCTTAAAGTAAGAACTCAGGACATGTTGAGGGGGGTGTTCGACTAACAAAAAGGCACTATGTGCAGGCTATGCACATGGAGGATGTAGAACTGAATCAAAAGCCACTATGGGCATGCACGCTTTCATAAGGGCTTATTATCAACATCTTAGGACCTGCTTAGGGTGCTAAGTTGAAACTTTCAGGGCATATTGAAGGGGATGTTGAGTGACCCAAAAAGCACCATATGCATTCTTCGACTGCTGCTACTAGCCTACCACTAATGCTCTTCTTCTAGGAATGTCGAGAGGGATGTTGAAGATTAAGGGTACACGGTAAAGCTTTTTGCTAATGTTGAGGGGGTGCCGAACTAAATCAAAACATATTATGTGCATGCTGGTTATCAAAAGGGCGTACTGTATCAGCAATACATATACCAGGAACAGCTTAGAGTACTAAGTTGAAACAATCGGGGTATGTTGAGGGGGATGTTGAACTTACCAAAAGGCTCTGTGGGAATACTATTACTGCTACTGCTACTGCTACTGCTGCTACTACTACTACCACTACTGCTATTACTACTACTACTCACACTACTTCTACTGCTACTAATGCTCTTACGACTACTACTACTGAGGCTAAAAATGTTAAGGTGAAACTTTCAAGGAATGGTGGGGACGGTGTTGAACTAAATCAAAAGACTATATGCACGCAATTTGTGAAAAAGGCGATTTATGGCAGGCGTGCCTTTCCAAAAACTAAAACACAAGCATTTGTCCAATAAGAGAGTCATACTTACTCCCGCCAATTTACCCGTGCCATTTAAACATTTGCCTCTCAATTACTCGGACTATCTGTCTTGGCTTTTTCTACAGTTAGCCATGTCTTGATGCCTACTGCAAAATACTTGATTTTCAATTCAAAATTAAGTTTGTTGATTTTCAATTGAAAATCAAGCATTTTGCAGTAAGCATCAAGACATGGCTAACTGTAGAAAAAGCCAAGACAGGTAGTCCGAGTAATTGAAAGGCACATGTTTAAATGTCACGGGTAAATGGCAGGAGTAAGTATGACTCTCTTATTGGACAAATGCTTGAGTGTTAGTTTTTGGAAAGGCACGCCTGCCAAGAGTCTCAGGCAGCTTGACCAAGAACTTAAAATTGACACAGTACCATTAGATTGCATGGAACGAGAGGCAAACAAGGCACGCCAGCCTATGGTCTTAGGAAGGTTGACCAAGAATTTAGAACTGACATAGGACCACTAATTTGCTTTGAATAACTGGCAAACAATCGTTTAAAGCCATCTTCATTTTCCAAATAGTCCCTATTCATTGCCTAAGCTCAGCCCCGCATTCTGAGCAAACTTCAATTTTTCACAAATTTGTCTATTTTTTGGGTCACTTGCCCGAGACTCTGGGCAGGTGGGTGCCCCCAATATTGTCCTAAATTCCTCTCCCAAATTCCTAATAAGGATTAATGCTTTATCACTCAGGTTTGGAAAATTTACTACATACGCCTTTTCATTTAGGGTATAAAAACTGGGTATTAACAGCAAAGCTTTTGAACATAGATTTATACATTTTGGTTGAAAACCAAAGAAACTGAAATCGAAAAGAACGAAAATAATAAATGACAGAAGGAGGTTCTTCATTCATTAAGCAGTTTCAACCAGTCTGAAAAGAAAATTTGAATACCAAAGGTTAAGCTAAAAATACAAGCGTGAAGCATCTTTTCAGACAAACCATTAAAATTTAAATAAAGGAAACACAAAGTCCCTGTCTAAGAGGCCAATGACGCTCGCTGTCGGTAATTCAAGAAAATATTTCTGTAATAAAAAAGAGGGCTATTCGAAACAAAGGACAAACAACTTTTGTCTAATTTGATTTACCAGCAATAACTTTATTTGATTTGCCCGTTCGGCGAGTGAAAGCTAAACAGATGCAATACTTTTCAAACCTCTAAAATATTTACCTATAGCTTTTTTAGCACTAGACAATAAAATTTTCTGGAATGTTTACATATTTGAAATACGCTACAATTAGGGAGAAGTCACGTAAATTAGGGGGGGGGGCTTCTAAATCGCAATAAAGAATTATCGCAACCAGATGTAATAAAATGTTTTCTGCCAAAAAGAAAACGAGTATTTTATTAAGGAATTGAGTGAATGAAGAATCTAATGTTTTTTGTGTTTTGAGCAACAGTTTTGTTTTTAATCTGTTTTTTTTCTCTTATACCACCAATTTCATATTTTTAGAAAGTGATTCATAGTTTTTAGAAATAGTTTTTATGATTCTAGAAATGGTTTTTGGAAATAGTTCGGATCTCTAACTGAATTGGTTAATTTGGTATTGCATTTTGGAAAGCTGCAAGTAATTCTCCTCTGGGGTCAAATCAAAGGTTTTTGCTTGTCCTTGAGCGAGAGCTTACGTTTTGAGAGCTGGAGTAGACCTTTATAATTTGGGTCAGAGAGGACTATGTGAAGGTGCTTCACCAAGCTTTTGTTTCATCGAGTCATGTTTCTGCTTTCGATTTGAAAGCTCCATTTAAGTAGGTAAGGACGCTTCCAGCAGTTTCACACGTGACGCCAAAACCTTAGTTTCAAAAATTAGGCTAAAACTGAAAAGTGCTTAAGATGTGCGTCTCTTCCCTGGCCATTACCAAAATATTTTCTTCGAGTAATGCATTTAAGAGTTTACTATTCCCAAAAAGGAAAACTTTATGGGGCCAAAAGTACTTTTATAGTTCATTTCTGGATGGGATTGAGGCTGACATTGTGATTTCATTTTCCGTCTTTGGGACTGAGGTAGAAGAACAACGTGACATGCACCTCCTTTCCTACTCTTCTTGACCTCTAATTACTCCCCCTTGCCTATCTGCCCTTCTGTCCCAATTGTTTGGAAAAAACTAGGGCCATTTTTGAAGTGGAATCGTGCAAGCACTTTCAATCTGCATGATTGGACGACGAAAAGCAGCTGCTGTTCTAACAATGGTCTTATCATCCCTCCCCTAGCTTTTTAGTAGACAAATCGGCATGCTGCATCTTGCTCGATTCATTATCATTAAAGGCTTTAAGAAATGGCACGACCGGGGGGAAAACTGAATCATTTGACCTTCCAACACCCCCTTTGCTTCTCTCTATCAATTTTTTTTTGCAAAAAGACAGGCAGGTTGCACTTTGTTTGTAGCAAAATCACACAAGGATTTTTAATCTATATTAGTGGAGGTATAAATTGTCCCCATAGCTCAGTAAATATCCCCCAACCTCCAAACAGCCAACTTTTTATTAGAAAGTTTAGCATGTTGCACCTCTATTCAAGTGTAATAACATGAGGATTTTGAATGTCATGGCTGGAGGTCTAAGTAGGCGTTAAGCTCCTTCAATATTTCCACCAATTTTTATCCCCAAATTTAACATTTTGCACGCTGTTTAAACCTGAATCACATGCATTTTTTATTTGTACGACTGGAGGGCTAAATTGGGTTTGTGGCAAGTCCCAAACACCCCACCCCTCCCAACTCCAAATTACTAGCAAAAGGTATCACGCCTTATTTAAATCTAAAACATGCAATCTGTATTACTTTAGGCACCAAAATGGGCCCATGGCTGACCCAGTAATCCCGCCCCTTTTCCCGCCAACTTTTTAGCTGAAAGATAGACATGTTGATGTTGTTGGATCTCGTTTGGCGCGGAACCAGTCAAGGACTCTCAAAATGTGGTGATGGTGACATGAAGTGGGTCCTTAGTCACTTCACCAGCCCGCCCCCCTTCGCAACCATCAATTGTATCAGCTTATGGTCAGCGAACCGATAATCAATTGCTGCCCCCCTTACGCTGCCAAAGCAATGTAAGCATGGTTTAGCTTTACTTGTATAAATTGAACTGCCTTGCAATGAAGATCTCACCTCCATTTCAGGTAGTTTTTCTTTTGTTCGCGTATAACATAATTGGGAGATTTCTTACGTTTTTTATTAGGGTATTTTGGGAGAGAACGGCAGTTCAGCGAAAATACTCGAAAATACCTGTTATACCAGTTATCACTGTCTTGAAAATCAAAATTCCTATTTTCTAGGAATTAGTTAGTTTATTCACTATTTGTCTCGTGATTTCCTGTGATTTCCAGGCATGTACTTAAGGGAGGGGTTGTGTAATTAGGTCATCCGGAAACCGTGTGATGATTACCGTGTTACCTACGGTTTCTGTCATTTCTACGCAAATTGACTTTTTAGCACTCGCCGTCTTCCCCCATCCCCTTAAAATAAACGCCTATTAAGCGTTTAAGACTTCCCATACAAGTATTATTGCTTCAGTTTATACAAGAACAGGGTTGCCACCCTGACCTAGAAGAATTTACTACATCGGAGAGGAAAAATTTACTAGATCGCATCTGTTTTTACTAAATGCTCAAAAAAAATTTTTGCGCGTGCGGCTACGCCTTACGTGCACCATCAAGCATCGATTATAGGAGGATAATCAATACGATTTTCACAATCTTTTTTCCTTTTTTCTTCTTTTTTTCTCTTTTCCTCTTTTCTTTCGTTTTCATAGTATGATTGAAAATTCCGGCAACCTACAAGTTCAAAAATCCTTTTTTTTACATTTGTACTTACTTTTAATTTCTCTCAGCAGGCTCCTTTCTGCTCAGTAAAGATTTTCAAACTGTGGAGATTCACCTAATCACCTTGGGTGGTTAGCTTTTGTTTTGATTCCAATATATTCCCAATTGTAGCGATTAAAGTTAATTGTTGCGATAAAAGAAAGGACTGGGCTTAATTGTGGTCATAAATATTGACCGCGTCAAATCTAATATCGTACTTTGAAGCTGTGAACTTACACCTTATAAGTTCTCCGATAGCGCCGCTTATAGCGCTAAAGATCGTGCCAACAAGGCCTACGCCACCCTCAACTAATGAGAGGAATAAAATGTGTGGCCATATAAATGTGATCTCTTCTCCTTGAGCTATCTGGAGATCAGATTCCTTGGGAACGTGCCTTGGAGATATGCGAACTAATTACCTGTCGTGTGGCTAGATACAGACATATAAAATAAAATAAACACAAATTAGAATTAGGTGTACAGCAATGGGTCCCTTCAAGTGGCAGCAAATAATAACCAAGTCTCTACAATGACTGCATAATAACTTGAATCGCAAATGCCTGAGTACCAATATATTTCTCTTCTAAATGATCCTGAATCTGATATACGAATCTTTTCAAACAGCACTTTTACCCCACTATCAAACGTAGTTTTTTGTCCTGCGCTGTAAGAACTGGCTCACAGTTGGCTCAAGTATCCCAAGGATGCGAACCCTTCGTCCATTAAACTGTCTTAAATATTTCTGATGATTTAGGCGTTCACACACTCTTATCACTTAGGACTTCCTGCGAAAACATTGTATTTTATAGTTTTTTTATTACCACTCTTCTCGGCGAAATTCAAAGCTTGGATAGCGCCGTTCTTTCTCTGAGGCTGACTGCAATTTTTCTCTTTGCTGATAAAGGACTTTTCTTTTTTGAAACTAGATTTAGCTTAATTAAGGGAAGTCGGAATCATCTTTAGAAAGAAGGAACTTATTTTTGTATTTTAAATATATCGTATTTTGCTCACGGTACATATTACCCTTCCCATTATTTAATGACGTCCCGTCATTATGACTTGCTTGCCTTTGGGCTTCTGAAATTTTCGCAATTTATTAATTATTTCTTCTACATAATTATTTTATATTTATGTTATGGCTTAATCAGGAGTGCTAAAAATTTTCTCTATTACTTTTCTTGTTTTATTCTACATCCCTATCTAAAATTCATCTACCGGACTAAGATTATTCATGGTACTAGCCTAGCTACTATACTAAAGATTTTTTTTATTTCTACATCTAACACTGATTACTTTTACATTTCCAACAAGGTTGGGGCTATTCTACCTCTACATAAGATTTTTGTTTTTGAGAATTCACCTTTTAAAAGTTTTTTTTTGATTTTGCTGTCTGTATGACACATTACTTTCTATCTACGCTACATTTAATGAATGGCTCGACAACGCTACACATAACTCTATTTGGACATCTAACGCTACATACAAGAATGATTTAAAACACACAATACTGGGTTTACCATGTTCACTGGTAACATTAAAACACTTTCACTGGGGATGTTTGCTACGCAACGTTAATGATAGGATATTGGAGGTAACATATAGTTAACATAAAGTTATTAAGAAGTAACCTATGTAAATTCACATCTATTTCTTCACCATTCGAGTCTTTAACGTACTCAATCCTTCTGTTGTAAATTATTGTCCTTCACTCTTTTCGTCTTGGCAAAATTTTTAAAGCACTTACGTTATGGTTTCTTCATGGGGCAACTCAAGCATGATTGTGTTCACACGACAAGCTTTCTCTAATTGTCAACTGGGAAATGATGCTTCCAATTACAGGTGTGGGAATATACTATCAGAGTTCATTCTCAGCTGCTTTTTAACAGTTCATAGGGTGCCTTATCATCAAGGGGTCGAACACTGGGAGTGCGTTTATTTTCTTCTCAGCATATCATTTTTGGGATATTTTGAGGCACACAGAGAATGTATTCTCGTATAAAATTGTTCATTCGTGCATTTAGGGATCACAGTTCTCTTATAAAATTGTTAGTTCATGGCTTGCGTCTATTAACTTTTGCGGTGATTCCTAGGTTAATCACAGGGGAATTGAAGTTTGTATTAGGAACAGGTCGACATCAAACTGTAGTGACTCCTTCAACATATGGTCTTTAACTTGTGGGAGGGGCATATTTTCACTGAGGGGTTGGTCACTGGGGTCAATTTTGGTTTCCAGGTCCATTTTTCAGAAATTATCTCGTAACATTTATGGGGTAACAGAGATATGAACTTTCCACACAGAGGGGATAGGATGGATTCCGAGAGATGGTCGAAAGGGATTCGACGCGTAAGTCTATCACGCGGGTCATCAAATATCATAACTATACGGTCATATGGTATATGGGTCCATAATGATTATCAAAGGCGATATTTGTGTACTTATCTCTTGTACTGATCGATGGGGTTCTCAGAATTCATGTGATTATATAGTTCGATAGTGCACTGGATACTGAGGTTCAAATATAATGTTACCTGATACGTAATATGGTTCATGGTCGAGGGAACAACGATCATAGGTAACTGTTGTTTTCGTAGACGTAGCTGGGATGAAAATTGCCTGGAGTCTATGGTGAGTACTCTTCGTTGGTTGAGATATGATGAAAATAGATGCTACTAGGTTGTCTCTGCACTGGGCAACTCATTGTAATGATCGATATACAATATGTCAATCCACTTCCTGTAATAAAAATAACGAGGCAGAATCACACGTTCTTTAAAGTAAATACTCATAGTACAAATAAGTCACGTATCGATTGGGTACATGAATTTTACGCTACGAGACAGAGTTAAATAAATACACTAATATTAGTACACAAAACGAAATTTTTATCATGTTGGTTGAAATATATATGTAAAGTTCCCATTGGAAAATTCTATACATAGAAGTTTCTTCTAAGTTGTTATAGCTTACGACGATATAAAAGATTAATTCTTTAACTTTAAGTGTGGTCTCTTATTATGCTTTCTAATATACACTACTACATACACTTTATTTTAATTTCTTTCAACACTTAGCTAATTTTACATTAGATTTAAAATAATCATTTAAACAGAGTTTATGCTACATGATTAATTTTGTGGTCTAGTTTTACAACATATTTCATGCCTGCATTGTTCACGCACGTCCGTGCTGTTTAAGAAACGCATGTTGCAGCGTCATAGCCACACGGTTTTACGCAAACAACCTTACAATAAGGGAACAAGACATAGCAAGGACGAGTGGAGACCTCAATACCCACTCGTTTTCTAATGTCTTCCCTTTTTCTTGGCTTAGACGTTCTTATGGGGTTCCGGGTTTAACCTCTGCATTTCAGCCGTTTCCCCGTGTTCTTCTCTTGGTTTTCGCCTTCTTAGTATCAGGATTTTTCCGTAATTACAAGTCAATAGGGTTCTTATGGTCAGGGAAGTCGCGAATACGAAACATACGGTCAATAGTATGTTCCACCAAAAATTGGTTGAGAATAACCCGTATCTATCATCCACATACGTTAATCTCTGGTCTTCATTCGTAAACAGGGGGATCTGGGAGTCTAATGCTTCTCTTATTTTTGTAAGTTTTAGTGTCCCTTTATTCTTTTCTATTTTGGACCATATCCAGGTTTTAATTTCCTCGTTTTCTATATTGGGAATAGTGTACGACAGGTTAATTGCCTTGAAGTTGGTTATTTTGGGACTTATTATTTTTGTTCTCATGGTAATTAACGGCGTTCGAACAGTTGACTCTTTAGTTACTAGTCGACACCCTTGTTTTATGGTTATCGTACCCACATTTTGTAACAGTAATTCTGTTTTGTAACTTGGGTCTATTCTTTCTGTATTATTATAACAAGACAAAGTTCCAACAGTTTCTCTTGGAACAGAGATCATGATAACATTCATAAACATGAACTGGATCCCAGGGAACGGAATTCATGATCCCAATGATCCAATTCATGTATACGAACATGATCAGCTCATAATTAGACGCTTCAGTACTGGTGGTTTTTTTTTTTTTTTTTTTTTTTTTGATGACATCAATCTTTGTTAGGACCTGGGTCGATTTTTTTTATAGAAAATCTGAGGGGACCGCCAAACTCCAGCAAATTAAACGCTCCGTGGGCTTTGAGTTCCTCCCCAGGCTTCCCACAAGACGTGGTCCAACGCCAGTTGTCGTCTTCAGTAGACCAAGAGCTTCCTACCTTTGGTTATTTTCTGTTACAACCTTTCTCTCTGATCACCAATGTTTTGACATCACTCGTGTTACTATTATTTTTTTTTCATTAATATTGACTTGGTTAACTTTACTTGCACACTGTTAAATTTATTATGGTGGATCACAAGTTGATTTTCATAAGGGATTTGAAATTTGTCTTTACGTTAATTAGGGATATTTCCATCTGTCAGGTTTTTTAACCGTTCTGCCTGACTGTGTCGTTATTTTCTCCTCTGTTTCTTGCGGTTTTTTCTTTTTCGGTTTTTCTAGTGAAGTAAGGTCGAACTTTTTGTTTTGTTTTTTCAAAAATTCTTGCCCTTTTAATTTCGTTTGTTTCGCGTGTGCGGCTGCTGAAGTCGTTCTTGATTTCCCTATTTCTTTAACTACTATATGGTCTGATTCGCCATCAGACTCTTCAGAACTGGTTTCCGACGAATCCGCATTAGAACCTTTAGAGGTTGCAAGTCGCATTTTTGAGGTATCACCTCCCCTTCCTTCTTAAATTTCTACTCCTCTGGAAGTAGAAGGTTTATTCCCTAAGTCCTCGCCTTGAGTTTTTAACTCGGGAGATTTGAAAGATTCTTGAGAGCTTTGAGAGGAATCAAGAGTTTTTGCGGGGTTCCTCCGCTGTTTGAATACCATGTCTTCAGGGGGATGGGGCATTTTTTGCACAAGGGTTTCCCTCCATGAAGTCCACTGTTTAGGCTTGACCTTGGACACAGTTATATCATGATATTGTCCTTGATGGTCATCCTTGGGAGTTTTATTCTCGGGCAATGTACTTTGACTCGTTTTTATGGGGAAATTTATTAAATCCATAGCTTCTCGCAGGTTTGTTTTAGTTGAATCTTTGGGGGGAGTTTTCCTTACAGTAATACCGGGGGTTCCTACAGCTCTGTTTAAATCCTCCTGTAAAGACAGGGGCCTTTCTATTGGTGTTTCAGGGGAAACCATATCGTCTGGAAATCTTTTGGGTGGGCAAGGGGTTGAAATTCTATCGGGGAAAAATTAGGTTTTTGGAGATATTGTATAATATAGTTCTCCTGCGCTCGCCGATGAATAACTTTTTGGATCTTTTGGTGTTTTTATTTCAGGAAAAAATCCTGGTATTAGGGATTTTTTCTTAGGAATAACTAGATTTTTCATTGCTAAAAATTCTTCAAAGTTTTCCTCATCACTGTCATCTTCAAAATAATCTTGTTTAAAATTAAAGGGTTTTAGCTCTGCCAATCTTGAATTAGGGGGCTCATTTTCTGCATCTGACGAATCTGTAGAGGAGGGATGTGATACCCATCTCTCTGGAAATTTGGCTCTTTTTATTCGGCTAACATGCGCCTTGTAAGTTCTTTCACTATCGGGGTTTTCCATTTTAAAAGTATATTCGTTATCGTACTTTTTGACTATTCTGTACGGTCCAGAATACTTGTTGGAAAGTTATTTCCCTTCCGTTTTTGCCTCGTTCTTTAGGTAGACGCAGTCTCCTACTTTGAAATCTATACTCCCCTTGACTTTGGGTTGGTTTCTTAGCTCTTGGTTTATTTTACATTTTTCCAACTCTTGTCTCACTATTTTATAAGTTTTCCTCATCCTATTTATGAATTCTTGTTTGTAATCCTCCGAGTTATTATAATACTGCCGAGATTCAATAATCTCATTATACGGGACTCTAAAATGACGACCGAAAAGTAAATAAAATGGATTATCTTTAGTTGTTTCTGAATAAGCAGTATTGATTACGTTAGTTAAATAAGGTAAGAATTGATCCCAGTCGCTCCTATTGTCCTTTGTGTAAATACTTAATACGTTCCAAAATATTTTATGCCTATTTTCTATTTAACCATTAGCTTGTGGGTGGTATGGAGCTGTCACCATTTTCTCTATATTAAGAAAACTCATTAAGTCTTTTGTTACTTTTGAAACAAAATTGCTTCCGTTTTCACTCAAAGCCTTATTTGGAATGCCAAATTTTAAAAATAATTTTGCTAACGCCTTACTTGTGGCGTAAGCACCTTGATTTTTCATTGCTTTTGCAAAAGTAAATCCTGAAAAGTGATCTACAACCGAAAGAATACAAGTATGGCCTCTGCTGGAAACAGGCAAGCCTCCACTCGTTCCGTATAAGTCAAATGAGATAATATCGAAGGGATACTTTGCTACCGGGACTCTTCCCATTGGAGGATTAGGATGAGCCTGGGGGATTTTTCTTAAGTTACACGCTTCGCAGGTACTTAGATATTCTTTAAGTTTTGTTATTGCCGACGGCACGTAAAAATATTGTTTTAATTAATGGAAATTTTTCGTCACTCCTAAGTGTCCACCTATGTCTGAATGAAAATATTCAAATGCAGGTGCTATTAAGTTTTGTGGTAATACAGGTATTATTGAAGTTTGGTTTCTATTTGTCTCAGTAATCACGATTCTACATAGTATTTCTTCATCAAGATCATAGTAAAAATTATCTATCTCTTTTCTAAGAGTTTTGAATTTATCCGGTAACGCATCGTCATTCACAAAATAATTAATAAGTGCTGAACACATTTCGTCCTTTTTTTGCTTTCTTTTTATATTTTCCAAAGACAAGGGACAACAGTTAACCTTATTTTCCTTTACTGTGTCTTTGATTTTGTTTTTCTTACATTTATGTTTGCTCTTAGCATTGATAGCGTTAACTTCATTTTCCTCAGCTTCCGACGGAATATTTTCTGGGTATCTACTCAAAAAGTCACAAGCTGCGTTTTGTTTACCTTTTAAATGTTCAAATTCGTAATCTAGGTCTTGGATTTTCATAATCCATCTAGCTAGAATTCCCGTGGGGTTTTTAAATGTGCGCCGGTACTGCAACCTTTTATGGTCTGATCGTAGTATAAATTTTCTACCAATTAAATAGTGTCTAAATTTGTCCAAGTGGTGGATTATAGATAATAATTCTAAGTTTGTGGCGGAATAACTACTTTCGCCTTTTGATAAAGTTCTACTCGAATAGCATATAACTTTTTCTTTTTTTTTGATTAGAAGGTCCTTGTAAAGGATCAGGGTTTCCTATGGGAATTATTTGCGAAAGAATAGCCCCAATGCCTTTTGAACTAGCATCGGTTGTGACCACAAATTGTCCGTTTTCGAAATCAGGAAGTGATAACATTGGTTCAGAAGTGAGCGCCTTTTTGAGACGGTCTAGGGAAGTTTGAGCTTCCTGGGACCAGGTAACATTTTGGGAGTTCCTTTTAGTTAATTCCGTGAGGGGTTTCGCAGTTTGGGCGTAATTGCGCATGAATTTTCTAAAGTAGCCAGTAAGACCTAAAATTCCCCTTAATTCTTTCATGGTTCTAGGGGGTTTGAGGTTTTCAACACATTTTATTTTATCAGGGCCTGGGGATATCTCTCCTTGTGTCACTACTACTCCTAAAAATTTAATTTTGGGTTGAAATAAATTTACTTTCTCAGGCCGGCATTTTAAATTGCCCTGTCTGAATTTCTCGAACACCTTAGCTAATGTTGCTAAGTGTTGTTCAGTGTTTTCTCCCACGCATATGACATCATCAACAAAATGAATTATATTCTTTAATCCTCTTAACAGGTGTAATAGGAGTCTACATAGCGCGCTTGAACTTGTTTTAAGTCCAAAAGGTACCCTTAAGTATTCATATGAACCACATTCAGATGTTGAAAATGCAGTTTTATGGACATCTTTTTCGGCTATTTTCACTTGGTGGTAGCCTTGGGTAAGGTCCAAAGAAGTAAAAATTTTGTTTTTGCTTGAAATAGAGTCATGAATTTCATCTATTCTTGGTAAAGGAAATTTATCGCTAACTACTTGTTTGTCGAGGGCTCTATAGTATATTACAAGTCTAAGGTCACCATTCTTCTTTGGTACTAAGATCACTGGTGCACTATACGGACTTATACTTGGGCGTATAATTTCATTTTTTTCTAATTCATGAATTTTATTTTTCAACCATTCTTTGTGCTTATATGGCACACGATATGGCTGTTTTGCTACGGGATTACCAGTCGTTAAAATTGAGTGTTCATAAAAAGGTATCAGTCCGATGTCATCTTCAGATGCGGAAAATACATCTTTAAAACTCCATAATAATTTGTATAATTTTTTCTTAAGTTCCAAGTCCGTAATATGATCCATATTAAATTTGTTTAAAAATTGCGATTTAGTTAGAGGATATTTGTTATTTGAGGTTTTAATGCCGTTAACTAGGTTTGTTTTAGAATTTTCCCATCTATTTAAATCATTTTCCGAGATAACTTGGATTTGAACTAAACACGTCCCCTTTTTTATTGTAATTGTATCATTTTCGTGGTTATTAGTTACCCAAATAAAACCTTCTCCTTGATCATAAGATATAATCTGTTCCTCACCTAGCATATTTTCAGGAATTTCCCTTGATGGGGTGGCAAACCATATTTCGGATTTGCTAACCACTGGTTCAATCATCTGTGATATTTGAAATTTTTGCATCGTTTTGGTAGGGACTTTTGTTTTCCTTATCGCGAATCCGTAATATTTCTATTTATTTTCATTGTTTATTAGATTCATACTGGCGCTATGCTGCGCCATTGCGGCATCTTGTGGCGTCACGTTGGGTTTTACTATGTTTTTCCATAATTCCGCTATTTTCTTGATTTCGTTTGACCTGTACTGTCGCATATCTCCTATTTTTATTTTTGCGGATTCAATACTTTTATTATTTAAATTTACTTCATCTCTGCAATGTCTTTCAGAATAATTGGACAAGTTTCTGATTATTCCTTTTCCTCCTTCCGAGACATGAGGTTCAAAGATTGCGACATTATACCGTCAGAAATTTTGTTTACTGTTAAGTTGTCTTCGTAACCTCTGTTACGATTTCTTAAGGTAGAAATTTTTTCCCCTACCTTAGCCGGGTAGACAAGCCTCTCGTTTGCTAGGTCTAATAGTACTCTATTGGACCTTAAAAAATTTGCACCTATAATTGCTTCATACGGAAAGTTATCGCATATTATAAAATTTGTCGAAAAGATACTATTGTCAATTTTTACGTTTAGGCAAATTGAACCTCTTGCATCCAATTTATGCCCTGTCACACTAGTTAAATTGGGATTATTAAAATTTCTTTGTTGCCTAATATGCAGAGGCAACATATTAAATACGCATGAGCTTATGATATTGACCGTAGCTCCACTGTCAACTAAGACCTTAAAGTAAACGTTTTCTACACAAAAGTCATTAAATATAGGCAACCTATTATTATTATCACTACAAGACGGCACTACCATTATTTTGGACCTATTAAATATTCTGGGCACCCTCTGGGTCCAATTTATATTTCTGAGGGGCCTGAAACGTTTCCCTGAGGATTTATTTCATGTGTCAGTGCCTGTAATAGATATTCAGACATATGAGATTCCGTAGGCATATCCAATTGATTTACATCTGTCTGCCTTCGTCTTGCGTCAGTGCCGCTTGCTGGCGCTGACTGCCAATGCCGTTGGCTTGCAAAATTTTCATTTCCCGTCGGCAAGTTTTCGTGATTTCTATATAGCATTCTCGCATTATATTGGCTTTGTCGATTATTTGGGTTTTCAAATCGGTAATTAATTTGTCTATTGGGGGGAGGGGTATAAAAATTTGGTTTGTACGCGTTGTAAGGTACTGATTGGCGCAATCTTCCCTGGCTATAGCCTAGCGCACCACCGGCGCTAAAATTTGTTCTTCCGAACAAATGGTTGCCATAATTTTGCGTACTACCGTCAGCAATTCTTGGTATGCGATTGGGGACATAACGGCACTCTCTCGCGATATGTACAGGTCGATTGCAAATATAGCATCTTATTATTGTATGGTTATTTTCATAATTAGATTGTTTGACAGGCTGAAAACGTACTGTTTTCTGCCTGCTGTTTGCGTTTTATTTCTTTGTAGCACTGGGGAGTTATCCCTTGAAAAGAAATTGGGAGACGCCTGATCGACCTTGAAGATTAGGTTCGCGTTTGAATCGCCTAGGCTATTTATTTTGCTTTACTGTGATTTGCGACCATCGTATCAACTTCGATCAATCGCTCTACCTCCTGAACTGCAAGATCCAACGTTTCGATATTTTTGGATATTACTATTCTATATAGTTTTGGGGGTAGCCCTTGCAAAAAGGTATTTAGTATAACTTTTTCATACAGTTCTCCTGAACCTCTTCCGTATTTTGCCTCTACTGAAATGCGTATATTATCAAGATATTCTCTTATATTTTGTGAATAATCAAAGCTCATCATTCCGTGTTTTAATTTATTTATGGAACTGGTTTCGATAAATCTATCTTTAAATGCTTTTAATAATTTGTCCACCGTATTTATTGGCAAGTTGGCGTCATTGCCTATGGTATGTTCAATCTGTTTTAGAAAGGTTAAGGCCTGGCCTTTTAATCGTAATAGGAGCATGTCGACTAACGCTTCTAGCTCAGTTTTTGTTAGTTGTACAAACTGGGCCAATTGGATATTAAATTCGTCAATATCTGATTGACCATTGTACTCCGGGATAGACTATGCTATTTCTATATTTTTCGCGACAAACTTTTGCACTATTAATAAATCGTTAAGGTCGTCCGACATTTTTTTGCGTTTGAATCAACTCAAAATAAATTTATTTTTTTCACTTAACCTATTTTGGGGGAGGCTATTATTTCCTATGAGATATCTAAAGGGTTTCCCTGTAGTAGCTTAGCGGCAATAGGCCTAATCACTTTACTTATATGTCTGTATCGTTCCAATTCTGAAATTTAAATTGCAAGGTTTATAGCCTAACTAGTTCGCAAGTTTTCCTCCAATTTCCGACCGTGTCATTTGTAGCGATGAAAGAAAATTGTTGCGATAAAAGAAATATTAGCGATAAAAGAAACCGGTCGTGGCCGAGTGGGTAAGGCGTCTGACTAGAAATCAGATTCCCTCTGGGAGCGTAGGCTCGAATCCTACCGACCGCGCCATTTCTAGCGATTAAAGTTAATTGTTGCGATAAAAGAAAGGACTGGGCTTAATTGTGGTCATAAATATTGACCGCGTCAAATCTAATATCGTACTTTGAAGCCGTGAGCTTACACCTTATAAGTTCTCCGATAGCGCCACTTATAGCGCTAAAGATCGTGCCAACAAGGCCTACGCCACCCTCAATTAATGAGAGGAATAAAATGTGTAGCCATATAAATGTGACCTCTTCTCCTCGAGCTATCTGGAGATCAGATTCCTTGGGAACGTGCCTTGGAGATATGCGAACTAATTACCTGTCGTGTGGCTAGATACAGACATATAAAACTAAAATAAACACAAATTGGAAAAGCAATGGTTTTATTGAGACTTACATGTTTAGGTGTACAGCAATGGTTCCATTCAAATGGCAGCAAATAAAAACCAAGTCTCTACAATGACTGCATAATAACTTGAATGGCAATGCCTGAGTACCAATATATTTCTCTTCTAAATGATCCTGAATCTGATTTACGAATCTTTTCAAACAGCACTTTTACCCCACTATCAAACGTAGTTTTTTGTTCTGCGCTGTAAGAAATGGCTCACAATTGGCTCAAGTGGCCCAACGATAAGAACCCTTCGTCCAATAATCGGTCTTAATTATTTCTGATGATTTAGGCGTTCACACACTCTTATTACAAATTAGAAAAGCATTGGTTTTATTGAGACTTACATGTTTAGGTGTACAGCAATGGTTCCATTCAAATGGCAGCAAATAAAAACCAAGTCTCTACAATGACTGCATAATAACTTGAATCGAAATGCCTGATTACCAATATATTTCTCTTCTAAATGATCCTGAATCTGATTTACGAATCTTTTCAAATAGCACTTTTACCCCACTATCAAACGTAGTTTTTTGTCCTGCGCTGTAAGAACTGGCTCACAGTTGGCTCAAGTGGCCCAAGGATGCGAACCCTTCGTCCAATAATCTGTCTTAATTATTTCTGATGATTTAGGCGTTCACACACTCTCATCACTTAGGACTTCCTGCGAAAACATTGTATTTTATAGTTTTTTTATTACCACTCTTCTCGGCGAAATTCAAAGCTTGGATAGTGCCGTTCTTTGTCTGAGGCTGACTGCAATTTTTCTCTTTGCTGATAAAGGACTTTTCTTTTTTGAAACTAGATTTAGCTTAATTATAGGAAGTCGGAATTATCTTTAGAAAGAAGGAACTTATTTTTGTATTTTAAATATATCGGATTTTGCTCACGGTACATTTTACCCTTCCCATTATTTAATGACGTCCCGTCATTATGACTTGCTTGCCTTTGGGCTTTTGAAATTTTCGCAATTTATTAACTATTTCTTCTACATAATTATTTTATATTTATGTTATGGCTTAATCAGGAGTGCTAAAAATTTTCTCTATTACTTTTCTTATTTTATTCTACATCCCTATCTAAAATTCATCTACCGGACTAAGAAAATTCATGGTACTAGCCTAGCTACTATACTAAATATTTTTTTTTATTTCTACATCCAACACTGATTACTTTTACGTTTCCAACAAGGTTGGGGCTATTCTACCTCTACATAAGATTTTTTTTGGGAATTCACCTTTTACAAGTTTTTTTTGATTTTGCTGTCTGTATGGCACATTACTTTCTATCTACGCTACATTTAATGAATGGCTCGACAACGCTACACATAACTCTATCTGGACATCTAACACTACATACAAGAATGATTTAAAACACACAATACTGGGTTTACCATGTTCACTGGTAACATTAAAACACTTTCACTGGGGACGTTTGCTACGCAACGTTAATGATAGGATACTGGAGGTAACATATAGTTAACATAAAGTTATTAAGAAGTAACCTATGTAAATTCACATCTATTTCATCACCATTCGAGTCTTTAACGTACTCAATCCTTCTGTTGTAAATTATTGTCCTTCACTCTTTTCGTCTTGGCAAAATTTTTAAAGCACTTACGTTATGGTTTCTTCATGGGGCAACTCAAGCACGATTGTGTTCACACGACAAGCTTTCTCTAATTGTCAACTGGGAAATGATGCTTCCAATTACAGGTGTGGGAATATACTATCAGAGTTCATTCTCAGCTGCTTTTTGACAGTTCATAGGGTGCCTTATCATCAAGGGGTCGAACACTGGGAGTGCCTTTATTTTCTTCTCAGCATATCATTTTTGGGATACTTTTAGGCACACAGAGAATGTATTCTCGTATAAAATTGTTCATTCGTGCATTTAGGGATCACAGTTCTCTTATAAAATTGTTAGTTCATGGCTTGCGTCTATTAGCTTTTGCGGTGATTCCTAGGTTAATCACAGGGGAATCGAAGTTTGGATTTGGAACAGGTCGACATCAAACTGTAGTGACTCATTCAACATAAGGTCTTTAACTTTTGGGAGGGGCATATTGTCACTGAGGGGTTGGTCACTGGGGTCAATTTTGGTTTCCAGGTCCATTTTTCAGAAATTATCTCGTAACATTTATGGGGTAACAGAGATATGAACTTTCCACACAGAGGGGATAGGATGGATTCCGAGAGATGGTCGAAAGCGATTCGACGCGTAAGTCTATCACACGTAAATAGTTTTTGAGGTCATCAAATATCATAACTATACGGTCATATGGTATATGGGTCCATAATGATTATCAAAGGCGATGTTTATGTACTTATCTCTTGTACTGATCGATGGGGTTCTCAGAATTTATGTGATTATATAGTTCGATAGTGCACTGGATACTGAGGTTCAAATATAATGTTACCTGATACGTAATATGGTTAATGGTCGACGGAACAACGATCATAGGTAACTGTTGTTTTCGTAGACGTAGCTGGGATGAAAATTGCCTGGAGTCTATGGTGAGTACTCTTCGTTGGTTGAGGTACGATGAAAATAGATGCTACTATGTTGTATCTGCACTGGGCAACTCATTGTAATGATCGATATCCAATATGTCAATCCACTTCCTGTAATAAAAATAACGAGGCAGAATCACACGTTCTTTAAAGTAAATACTCATAGTACAAATAAGTCACGTATCGATTGGGTACATGAATTTTACGCTACGAGACAGAGTTAAATAAATACACTAATATTAGTACACAAAACGAAATTTTTATCATGTTGGTTGAAATATATATGCAAAGTTCCCATTGGAAAATTCAATACATAGAAGTTTCTTCTAAGTTGTTATAGCCTACGACGATATAAAAGATTAATTCTTAAACTTTAAGTGTGGTCTCTTATTATGCTTTCTAATATACACTACTACATACAATTTATTTTAATTTCTTTCAACACTTAGCTAATTTTACATTAGATTTAAAATAATCATTTAAACAAAGTTCCAATAATCATTTAAACAAGACAAAGTTCCAACAGTTTCTCTTGGAACAGAGATCATGATAACATTCATAAACATGAACTGGATCCCAGGGAACGGAATTCATGATCCCTATGATCCAATTCATGTATACGAACATGATCAGCTCATAATTAGACGCTTCTGTACTGGTGTTTTTTTTTTTTTTTGATGACATCAATCTTTGTTAGGACCTGGGTCAATTTTTTTGATAGAAAATCCGAGTTGACCACCAAAACCCAGCAAATTAAACGCTGCGTGGGCTTTGAGTTCCTCCCCAGGCTTCCCACAAGACGTGGTCCAACGCCAGTTGTCGTCCTCAGTAGACCACGAGCTTCCTACCTTTGGTTATTTTCTGTTACAACCTTTCTCTCTGATCACCAATGTTTTGACATCACTCGTATTATTATTATTTTTTTTTCATTAATATTGACTTGGTTAACTTTACTTGCACACTGTTAAATTTATTATGGTGGATCATAAGTTGATTTTCATAAGGGATTTGAAATTTGTCTTTACGTTAATTAGGGATATTTCCATCTGTCAGGTTTTTTAACCGTTCTGTCTGACTGTGTCGTTATTTTCTCCTCTGTTTCTTGCGGTTTTTTCTTTTCCGGTTTTTCTAGCGAAATAAGGTCGAACTTTTTGTATTGTTTTTTCAAAAATTCTTGCCCTTTTAATTTCGTTTGTTTCGCGTGTGCGGCTGCTGAAGTCGGTCTTGATTTCCCTATTTCTTTAACTACTATATGGTCTGATTCGCCATCAGACTCTTCAGAACTGGTTTCCGACGAATCCGCATTAGAACCTTTAGAGGTTGCATCTCGCATTTTTGAGGTATCACCTCCCCTTCCTTCGTAAATTTCTACTCCTCTGGAAGTAGAAGGTTTATTCCCTAAGTCCTCGCCTTGAGTTTTTAACTCGGGAGATTTGAAAGAATCTTGAGAGCTTTGAGAGGAATCAAGAGTTTTTTGTGGGGTTCCTCCGCTGTTTGAATACCATGTCTTTAGGGGGATGGGGCATTTTTGCACAAGGGTTTCCCTCCATGAAGTCCACTGTTTAGGCTTGACCTTGGACACAGTTATATCATGATATTGTCCTTGCTGGTCATCCTTGGGAGTTTTATTCTCGGGCAATGTACTTTGACTCGTTTTTATGGGGAAATTTATTAAATCCATAGCTTCTCGCAGGTTTGTTTTAGTTGAATCTTTGGGGGAGTTTACCTTACAGTAATACCAGGGGTTCCTACAGCTCTGTTTAATTCCTCCTGTAAAGACAGGGGCCTTTCTATTGGTGTTGCAGGGCAAACCATATCATCTGGAAATCTTTTGGGTGGGAAAGGGGTTGAAATTCTATCGCGGAAAAATTGGGTTTTTGGAGATATCGTATAATCTAGTTCTCCTGCACTCGCTGATGAATAACTTTTTGGATATTTTGGTGCTTTTATTTCAGGAAAAAATCCTGGTATTAGGGATTTTTTCTTAGGAATAACTAGATTTTTCATTGCTAAAAATTCTTCAAAGTTTTCCTCATCACTGTCATCTTCAAAATAATCTTGTTTAAAATTAAAGGGTTTTAGCTCTGCCAATCTTGATTTAGGGGGCTCATTTTCTGCATCTGACGAATCTGTAGAGGAGGGATGTGATACCCATCTCTCTGGAAATTTGGCTCTTTTTATTCGGCTAACATGCGCCTTGTAAGTTCTTCCACTATCGGGGTTTTCCATTTTAAAAGTATATACGTTATCGTACTTTTTGACTATTCTGTACGGTCCAAAATATTTGTTGGAAAGTTATTTTCCTTCCGTTTTTGCCTCGTTCTTTAGGTAGACGCAGTCTCCTACTTTGAAATCTATGCTCCCCTTGACTTTGGGTTGGTTTCTTAGCTCTTGGTTTATTTTACATTTTTCCAACTCTTGTCTCACTATTTTATAAGTTTTCCTCATCCTATTTATGAATTCTTGTTTGTAATCCTCCGAGTTATTATAATACTGCCGAGATTCAATAATCTCATCATACGGGACTCTAAAATCACGACCGAAAAGTAAATAAAATGGATTATCTTTAGTTGTTTCTGAATAAGCAGTATTGATTACGTTAGTTAAATAAGGTAAGAATTGATCCCAGTCGCTCCTATTGTCCTTTGTGTAAATACTTAATACGTTCGAAAATATTTTATGCCTATTTTCTATTTTACCATTAGCTTGTGGGTGGTATGGAGCTGTCACCATTTTCTCTATATTAAGAAAACTCATTAAGTCTTTTGTTACTTTTGAAACAAAATTGCTTCCGTTGTCACTCAAAGCCTTATTTGGAATGCCAAATTTTAAAAATAATTTTGCTAACGCCTTACTTGTGGCGTAAGCACCTTGATTTTTCATTGCTTTTGCAAAATTAAATCCTGAAAAGTGATCTATAACCGAAAGAATACAAGTATGGCCTCTGCTGGAAACAGGCAAGCCTCCGCTCGTTCCGTATAAGTCAAATGAGATAATATCGAAGGGGTACTTTGCTACCGGGACTCTTCCCATTGGAGGATTAGGATAAGCCTGGGGGATTTTTCTTAAGTTACACGCTTCGCATGTACTTGGAAATTCTTTAAGTTTTGTTATTGCCGACGGCACGTAAAAATATTGTTTTAGTTTATAGAAAAGTTTTGTCACTCCTAAGTGTCCACCTATATCTGAATGAAAATATTCAAATGCAGGTGCTATTAAGTTTTGTGGTAATACAGGTATTATTGAAGTTTTTTTCTTTTTGTCTCAGCAATCATGATTCTACATAGTATTTCTTCATCAAGATCATAGTAAAAATTATCTATCTCTTTTCTAAGTAGTTTTGAATTTACCCGGTAACGCATCGTCATTCACAAAATAATTAATAAGTGCTGAACACATTTCGTCCTTTTTTTGCTTTCTTTTTATATTTTCTAAAGACAAGGGACAACAGTTAACCTTATTTTCCTTTACTGTGTCTTTGACTTTGTTTTTCTTACATTTATGTTTGCTCTTAGCATTGATAGCATTAACTTCATTTTCCTCAGCTTCCGACGGAATATTTTCTGGGTATCTACTCAAAAAGTCACAAGCTGCGTTTTGTTTACCTTTTAAATGTTCAAATTCGTAATCTAGGTCTTGGATTTTCATAATCCATCTAGCTAGAATTCCCGTGGGGTTTTTAAATGTGCGCAGGTACTGCAAGCTTTTATGGTCTGATCGTAGTATAAATTTTCTACCAATTAAATAGTGTCTAAATTTGTCCAAGTGGTGGATTATAGATAATGATTCTAAGTTTGTGGCGGAGTAACTACTTTCGCCTTTTGATAAAGTTCTACTCGAATAGCATATAACTTTTTCTTTTTTTTTGATTAGAAGGTCCTTGTAAAGGATCAGGGTTTCCTATGGGAATTATTTGCGAAAGAATAGCCCCAATGCCTTTTGAACTAGCATCGGTTGTGACCACAAATTGTCCGTTTTCGAAATCAGGAAGTGATATTATTGGTTCAGAAGTGAGCGCCTTTTTGAGACGGTCTAGGGAAGTTTGAGCTTCCTGGGACCAGGTAACATTTTGGGAGTTCCTTTTAGTTAATTCCGTGAGGGGTTTCGCAATTTGGGCGTAATTGCGCACGAATTTTCTAAAGTAGCCAGTAAGACCTAAAATTCCCCTTAATTCTTTCATGGTTCTAGGGGGTTTGAGGTTTTCAACACATTTTATTTTATCAGGGCCTGGGGATATCTCTCCTTGTGTCACTACTACTCCTAAAAATTTAATTTTGGGTTGAAATAAATTTACTTTCTCAGGCCGGCATTTTAAATGCCCTGTCTGAACTTCTCGAACACCTTAGCTAATGTTGCTAAGTGTTGTTCAGTGTTTTCTCCCACGCATATGACATCATCAACAAAATGAATTATATTCTTTAATCCTCTTAACAGGTGTAATAGGGGTCTACATAGCGCGCTTGAACTTGTTTCAAGTCCAAAAGGTACCCTTAAGTATTCATATGAACCACATTCAGATGTTGAAAATGCAGTTTTATGGACATCTTTTTCGGCTATTTTCACTTGGTGGTAGCCTTGGGTAAGGTCCAAAGAAGTAAAAATTTTGTTTTTGCTTGAAATAGAGTCAAGAATTTTATCTATTCTTGGTAAAGGAAATTTATCGCTAACTACTTGTTTGTTGAGGGCTCTATAGTCTACTACAAATCTAAGGTCACCATTCTTCTTTGGTACTAAGATCACTGGTGCACTATACGGACTTATACTTGGGCGTATAATTTCATTTTTGTCTAATTCATGAATTTTATTTTTCAACCATTCTTTGTGCTTATATGGTACACGATATGGCTGTTTTGCTACGGGATTACCAGTCGTTAAAATTGAGTGTTCATAAAATGGTATCAGTCCGATGTCATCTTCAGATGCGGAAAATACATCTTTAAAACTCAATAATAATTCGCACAATTTTTCTTAAGTTCCAAGTCCGTAATATGATCCATATTAAATTTGTTTAAAAATTGCGATTTAGTTAGAGGATATTTGTTATTTGAGGTTTTAATGCCGTTAACTAGGTTTGTTTTAGAATTTTCCCATCTATTTAAATCATTTTCCGAGATAACTTGGATTTGAACTAAACACGTCCCCTTTTTTATTGTAATTGTATCATTTTCGTGGTTATTAGTTACCCAAATAAAACCTTCTCCTTGATCATAAGATATAATCTATTCCTCACCTAGCATATTTTCAGGAATTTCCCTTGATGGGGTGGCAAACCATATTTCGGATTTGCTAACCACTGGTTCAATCATCTGTGATATTTGAAATTTTTGCATCGTTTTGGGAGGGACTTTTGTTTTCCTTATCGCGAATCCGTAATATTTCTATTTATTTTCATTGTTTATTAGATTCATACTGGCGCTATGCTGCGCCATTGCGGCATCTTGTGGCGTCACGTTGGGTTTTACTATGTTTTTCCATAATTCCGCTATTTTCTTGATTTCGTTTGACCTGTACTGTCGCATATCTCCTATTTTTATTTTTGCGGATTCAATACTTTTATTATTTAAATTTACTTCATCTCTGCAATGTCTTTCAGAATAATTGGACAAGTTTCTGATTATTCCTTTTCCTCCTTGCGAGACATGAGGTTCAAAAGATTGCGACATTATACCGTCAGAAATTTTGTTTACTGTTACGTTGTCTTCGTAACCTCTGTTACGATTTCTTAAGGTAGAAATTTTTTCCCTTACCTTAGCCGGGTAGACAAGCCTCTCGTTTGCTACGTCTAATAGTACTCTATTGGACCTTAAAAAATTTGCACCTATAATTGCTTCATACGGAAAGTTATCGCATATTATAAAATTTGTCGAGAAGATCCTATTGTCCCTTTTTACGTTTACGCAAATTGAACCTCTTGCATCCAATTTATGCCCTGTCACACTAGTTAAATTGGGATTATTAAAATTTCTTTGTTGCCTAATATGCAGAGGCAACATATTAAATACACATGAGCTTATGATATTGACCGTAGCTCCACTGTCAACTAAGACCTTAAAGTAAACGTTTTCTACACAAAAATCATTAAATATAGGCAACCTATTATTATTATCACTACAAGACGGCACTACCATTGTTTTGGACCTATTAAATATTCTGGGCACCCTCTGGGTCCAATTTATATTTCTGAGGGGCCTGAAACGTTTCCCTGAGGATTTATTTCATGTGTCGGTGCCTGTAATAGATATTCAGACATATGAGATTCCGTAGGCATATCTAATTGTTTTACATCTGTCTGCCTTCGCCATGTATTATTATGGTAACTTGGATGTCTTGCGTCAGTGCCACTTGCTGGTGCTGACTGCCAATGCCGTTGGCTTGCACTATTTTCATTTCCCGTCGGCAAGTTTTCGTGATTTCTATATAGCATTCTCGCATTATATTGGCTTTGTCGATTATTTGGGTTTTCAAATCGGTAATTAATTTGTCTATTGGGGGGAGGGGTATAAAAATTTGGTTTGTACGCGTTGTAAGGTACTGATTGGCACAATCTTCCCTGGCTATAGCCTAGCGCACCGCCGGTGCTAAAATTTGTTCTTCCGAACAAATGGTTGCCATAATTTTGCGTACTACCGTCAGCAATTCTTGGTTTGCGATTGGGGACATAACGGCACTCTCTTGCGATATGTCCAGGTCGATTGCAAATATAGCATCTTATTATTGTATGGTTATTTTCATAATTAGATTGTTTGACAGGCTGAAATCGTACTGTTTTCTGCCTAGCGGGTTCTTGCGTTTTATTTCTTTGTGGCACTGGGGAGTTATCCCTTGAAAAGAAATTGGGAGACGCCTGATCGACCTTGAAGATTAGATTCGCGTTTGAATCGCCTAGGCTATTTATTTTTGCTTTACTGTGATTTGCGACCATCGTATCAACTTCGATCAATCGCTCTACCTCCTGAACTGCAAGATCCAACGTCTCGATATTTTTGGATATTAATATTCTATATAGTTTTGGGGGTAGCCCTTTCAAAAAGGTATTTAGTATGACTTTTTCATACAGGTCTCCTGAACCTCTTCCGTATTTCGCCTCTACTGAAATGCGTATATTATCAAGATATTCTCTTATATTTTGTGAATAATCAAAGCTCATCATTCCGTGTTTTAATTTATTTATGGAACTGGTCTCGATAAATCTATCTTTAAATGCTTTTAATAATTTGTCCACCGTATTTGTTGGCAAGTTGGCGTCATTGCCTATGGTATGTTCAATCTGTTTTAGAAAGGTTAAGGCCTGGCCTTTTAATCGTAATAGGAACATGTCGACTAACGCTTGTAGCTCTGTTTTTGTTAGTTGTACAAACTGGGCCAATTGGATATTAAATTAGTCAATATCTGATTGACCATTGTACTCCGGGATAGACTTTGCTATTTCTATATTTTTCGCGACCAACTTTTGCACTATTAATAAATCGTTAAGGTCATCCGACATTTTTTTTTGCGTTTGAATCAACTCAAAATAAATTTATTTTTTTCACTTAACCTATTTTGGGGGAGGCTATTATCTCCTATGAGATATCTAAAGGGTCTCCCTGTAGTAGATTAGCGGCAATAGGCCTAATCACTTTACTTATATGTCTGTATCGTTCCAATTCTGAAATTTAAATTGCAAGGTTTATAGCCTAACTAGTTCGCAAGTTTTCCTCCAATTTCCGTGCCATTTGTAGCGATGAAAGAGAATTGTTGCGATAAAAGAAATATTAGCGATAAAAGAAACCGGTCGTGGCCGAGTGGTTAAGGCGTCTGACTAGAAATCAGATTCCCTCTGGGAGCGTAGGCTCGAATCCTACCGACTGCGCCATTTGTAGCGATTAAAGTTAATTGTTGCGATAAAAGAAAGGACTGGGCTTAATTGTGGTCATAAATATTGACCGCGTCAAATCTAATATCGCACTTTGAAGCCGTGAGCTTACACCTTATAAGTTCTCCGATAGCGCCGCTTATAGCGCTAAAGATCGTGCCAACAAGGCCTACGCCACCCTCAATTAATGAGAGGAATAAAATGTGTAGCCATATAAATGTGACCTCTTCTCCTCGAGCTATCTGGAGATCAGATTCCTTGGGAACGTGACTTGGAGATATGCAAACTAATTACCTGTCGTGTGGCTAGATACAGACATATAAACTAAAATAAACACAAATTAGAAAAGCAATGGTTTTATTGAGACTTACATGTTTAGGTGTACAGCAATGGGTTCCTTCAAATGGCAGCAAATAATAACCAAGTCTCTACAATGACTGCATAATAACTTGAATCGCAATGCCTGAGTACCAATATATTTCTCTTCTAAATGATCCTGAATCTGATATACGAATCTTTTCAAACAGCACTTTTACCCCACTATCAAACGTAGTTTTTTGTCCTGCGCTGTAAGAACTGGCTCACAATTGGCTCAAGTGGCCCAAGGATGCGAACCCTTCGTCCAATAATCTGTCTTAATTATTTCTGATGATTTAGGCGTTCACACACTCTTATCACTTAGGACTTCCTGCGAAAACATTGTATTTTATAGTTTTTTTTATTACCACTCTTCTCAGCGAAATTCAAAGCTTGGATAGCGCCGTTCTTTGTCTGAGGCTGACTGCAATTTTTCTCTTTGCTGATAAAGGACTTTTCTTTTTTGAAACTAGATTTAGCTTAATTAAAGGAATTCGGAATTATCTTTAGAAAGAAGGAACTTATTTTTGTATTTTAAATATATCGGATTTTGCTCACGGTACACAATCATCACAAATCCAAGTGCCATTATAGCTTCATTTTTAGTTGGTAAGATTTGATACACAGAAAGCTGATTTTGTCAACCTTTAGACGCCGGAAGTGAAGTGTTTTTTTTTATGAAAATAGGTGACCGCTTGTCTGTCTCTGAGACAGACAAGCAAAATTGTAAATTGTGAAACAGACAAGCAAAAATTGTAAATTGTCATATGTTTAAGATAATTCTGTTCCCTGAATTCATGGAAAATAAAAAAAGTTTTGTTTACTATAAATTATGACTTTTTACTAGTTTTTACTAGATTTCGGGAAATTTACTAGATCCTCTAAATTTACTAGATTTTTTTTTTACTAGATCTAGCAAAATCCTACTGACGGTGGCAACCCTGTACAAGAAGCGACAATAGTAGCCGGGTTGGTTTTGCTGTGTCACAGAGTCGAAACGAATGAATTATTAAGGTTCTGAGAGATATCATACTAGTTTTAGAGATGAATGTTAGTAACGCATATTAGCTTAAATCAGGAATAAGTGTATATAAATATATGATGATAGGCACTAGAAAATTGACTGAGTGAATGGCTTGATCAATCTAAGTACCATTATTAGTAACGAAAGCGGATGCAATTGGTAATGTAAAATTTTGACTAGAAAAGGTACAATGTACCTTTTCGCAGTTGAATAAAGTTTGGAAGAATAGAAAGATAAGTCTTGGAATTAAAATTTGTATTCTGAAGGCCACAGAGATCAAGTTGTCAAGTATGGTTCTAAGGTGTCAGTACTTCGAAAAACTGACAAATATAAGCCTTGTGTTTTTCATCGGAGTCGTCTAAGCATATTTTTAGGCAATCGTTTCAGCGACAGTATACCCAACAATATACTGTGTTAAAGCGTGCTTAAATCTAGATAAAATCACTAGTAATGAAAGTGGACGCAATGAAGATACAAAGTTCGGCTTCTCTAGATTGTCGCCGGTTGCAAAAACCTTCTGCTTGGGTGATTTTTATGGTTTAATCTTTTGACGCTGGAAAGCTGACGAATCGTGAGATTTAAATAGCTTTTTTCAGTGGTATCTCAAGTTGCAACCACCACTACGGAATTCCGCAGAATTTATTTTTTTTTTTTATTTCACCAAAAATCTATATCAACAAGCATGCACACAGAGGGAGGGCATTCGGGCACGTCTGCAACCTAGAATCTCAAAATGTGTTTTTTTCTCCCAATGCTTCTTGTATTTTCATATAATCCCATGTAAGCCTATAAAATTCAATAGAAAGGACTTCAATTCAGCTTATACAGAACTCAACACAGCCAACGTAGCATATTGAACACAACAGGGAAACTTAAAGCAACAAAAATTAGTGTATTCCATGTCTTTGAGGTTAGAAGGGGGGTTCCCAGGATATTTCTGAGATCTGAAGGAAGTTCTTGAGCCAAAAAACTGAATTGCTATACATTACAATGTCTTTTTCAAGGTTTTCCTATAAAACATCAAGGTCACTCAAGTCTTAGAGTAACATGTACAGTGGCAAGCAACAGTCCTTATTGTTACACTTTTTCATAAATAACCTATTGTGAAAAAGTTACCAATCCCCCTGCTTCTCTCAATGCTCATATTTTTGAGGCATCAATGCCAGACCACTGGGGAATAGAGTCTCATCTTTATTAAACTATGATATTCCTGTGCTCCGCAAGCAGTGAAGAAGGTATAAAAAGAGGACATATCAGTGCTACCCATGCAAAAAAAGTGGCATTCCTTGTTGTTCAAGCCAGGGGACTGTAAGTTTCATGCATAGGGTTTTTGGCCGTGGCAATGTTAATGGTGTATTTTTTATTTCGATCCAATTTGGTTTCAAAATAATTAAATTGGGTTTCTTTTTTTATTTATTTTTTGTTTATTGATCACAATATTTACAGCATACATAACAACATAATACTCTTCTGGGCTGTCCAAGAGTCCGACACAAGGCTGTCCAAAGGGTAGTCCAGTAAACTTGGGAAAACAAAAATACTCTCATCCTTAATTTTATTCAATCGAAAGTTCACTAATCAACCTATCATCTGACAGTAGAATCGCTCAATTACCTACAACATAAGCCACGAAATACCAATCCATCATCATCCTCCAGTTCCCCAACTACAAAAAAAAATTATGTATGGGCTAGCTTTAAATATATATATACAGTATATATATATATATATATATATATATATATATATATATATATATATATATATATATATATATATATATATATATATATATATATATATATATATATATATATATATATATATATATATATATATATACGACATATATATATTTACATATATACACAACATATATACATATATACAACATATATATTGTTGTATATATAGAGTATATATTCAATTTTTCAATTCAATTTATTGAAATAAAACAAGATGAAACATACACCAATAATAATATGGATCCTGGAAGCGAACTTGTTGAGGACCATAACAACAAAAAATTGAAAATGAACAAGAGAGAAAAAAAAAGAAAAAACAGAAAAAAGAGAAAACACGGGTAAATTAAAGCAAATTGATTAAAAATTTAGAGATTTATAATATCAAAGTTTAGTAACATTGTTATAAAGCGTGCGAAAACTTGTGGATAGCTCGATACTGGAGGGTATCATATTCCATTGAAGTATAGATTTATAAATGGGGGATCGCTGGGCGGAGCTAGAGACACACTTGGGGACAATAAAGGAACGGTTGGATGAACGGAGACACAGGCCTTCAGAATTATTGCAATTAAAATAAGATAATAATTGGGGAGGAAGGTTTTTATGGTAAGCGGAGTATGCAAGGGATAAATTTAATTTTTTAATGATTTGTTCAAAAGGAATAATACCAAAATCGGAGAACAAGTCCTGGGTGGGATATAGTCGGGGCAGCCGAAAAACTGCTTTGATGGCACGGTTTTGGGCAGTTTTTTAATTTATTGGTAACTGAAGGATAAGTGTTGCCCCAAACAGATCCGCAGTATGAGATATATGGGTAAATAAAAGAGTAATAAAGAGTGACAAGGATATCAGGGGGAAGAAAATTATTCACACGATTAATCATACTTACCTGTTGCAAAATAATGGCTCTGATGCAGAATACATGAGTTGCAAATGATAGGGAGGAGTCTATGTGGACACCAAGAAACTTGGCAACTTCGACCTGCGGAAGGAGATTGGTGGAATATTTTAGGCCAAGTGCTTGCTGAGCTTCATTTTTTTTGTAAGGGGTTCGAAATAATACAACCTGACTTTTCTTGCTGTTAATGGTCATGCGGTTAAAGAGAGACCATTCCTGTACTCTATTCAGTATATACAACAATATATATATATATATATATATATATATATATATATATATATAATATATATATATATATATATATATATATATATATATATTATATATATATATATATATATATATATATATATATATATATATATATATATATATATATATATATATATATATATATATATATATATATATATATATATATATATATATATATATATATATATTGTTGGCCGAGGCTTGTCCTTTACTGGGTTGCAACTGCCACTACAATCACGAAATGCGATGACCTATAAAAGGCACAGTTGTGCCACTTTTGTTGAAAACTTTTTCATTTTCTTATTTAACTAAAACGGAAAAGGCAAACTTTTTGTTAATATTAAGGAAAAAATATAGAATATTTCCTTAATAAAACAAGATAAGTTTTCCTATTCCTCTTTAGTTAAATAAAATTAGCATTGATAGTACGTAGAAAGTGAACGATGAACTTGAATAACGCTTTCTTAATAAACTGGCGTTTACTATGATCCTTGTAGAATCTATAGGCAACTGAACTCAGACAACTGAGTCTCCTGCCAGCGAGATAAAAAAAAACATGATAAATGATTATAGCATCCTTGTGTTTGGGGCTTTTTAATTTTGTAAGTCTGTCTTTAAAACCCAGAAAAAAAACACATGAGATTAGTAGTTTTTTCTGCGAAAGAGTTAGGTGTGGTTTCTCCAGAAATAATAGCAACCGAGTCCATCCATGTTGTTAATTTTTTTAAAGCTTGCTTTAATGATAACAAGAAAGGATATACCCGAAGATTTGAACATGTAAAGCTTCGATCAATCAATTTGAATATCACTGCGAATTTGCTTAATTTTCATGTTTTTTAAGAGCCTAAGTAATTTATGCTGGCGTTAGTTCCAATAAGACAAATTGGCGCGTCTAAAATGATATTTACTAATTTATGGTTTAGCTGTAAACAGTCATTTTTACTTACGCTATTATCTAAATTAATTGTTATGTGTATGAACAATCTAATTCCTTTGAAAAGCTTAATTCAGCTTACAGCTAAGTTATCGTTATCCTTACTTTTGTCACTTTAATTTTCTTTGAAAAATTTCTTTGCGGTAAGTTTTCTTACATTTATTTCTGTTTGCTTTTTATTGCAAAGTTCTAATTATCTAATTACATTAGCTTCTCCCTTCAAACATATAGTCAAAGTTAATCAATAAATTATTCACCTAAAACGTTCAGATTTGGCACCTCCTAATTTTCAATAATTCAATTAAATTTTTTTTCAATTCAATCGGGTTTTATTAAAACAAATAGAAATAAATAAACATAAATAAACTTAACAAAAAATAACTATTTCTCCTAACCACACTTTACGACTCTCGCTTTACTCTTCAACACAACCCCATCCCTCATCCATATAATTCATTATCTAAGAGATTCACCCCCTCCTCCCCGAAAGCATTGCTATCTTAACCTTACAAAATAATAATAAATAAATAAAAAACAAAAAACAAACCGATATAGTAATGATAATAATAATAAAAGAAATCTCAATTATTAATTAACTCTATTTTTTGAAATTCAATAAGATAGTTTTTCAAATTATTTTTAAAAGACCCAAGGGAGCTCCTACATCTCAGCTGTTGTGGAAGCACGCTCCACACTTTTGCGTACGCCACATTCGGTGCGAAATCCGACCGTACTGTAGGTGTTCGTCTCACCAAAAGGTTTGAGGCAGATTTTGTGTTCCTAGGATGTTGTTCCGATACCAACTGGAATAGACTGTGAAAGGCTGATGGAAGTAATCCGAACAAAAATTTGAAAACGATAACTGAGCATGATAAATGATAAAATGATTCACGGGAAAGAAAATCGTCCATATTTCCGATTATTTTCAGGGCACGTTTGTGGATTGAATCAAGCCTTTTCAGTTGGGATGTAAATGTTGAGTGCCAAATTGACGCACAATACTGCAGATGAGGCATGATGAGTCCATTATAAAGTAGACCAAGGGTTTTTTGAGGTAATGTGTGTTTCAGTTTCCTGATAATCCCAAGATTATAAAAGAGCTTCAACTCCACAGCGTGGATGTGATGTACGAAGGATAAGTATTCGTCAAGGAGTACACCTAGGTACCAGGCACAGCCAGTTTATGGTCGTCTGATCGTTCCTCGAGAAGTCGCTATTACCGATACTTCTGCGCGGAGAGTTCTAATCCTTGAGAAGAAGAGAACGCAAGATTTGTCAACATCTATTATAAATCGACTGGCATCCATCCAAATGTAAGTTTCTTCTAAGATGACCTCAAGTTTACTCTGGAGCACTAACATGTCGGTGTCACAGGAGGCCATTGTAGTGCCATCTGCGAACGCCACAAGTTCATCCGATTCATTATCGTTGCTCAAAATTTCTTGGTCGCAACATAATTTGCAGCACCGTGAAGTCCTGGAGTTAGGGTTCAGAGCGCGACTTGGGTCATTCACATGAACCAGGAATAACAGTGGGCCTAAAATTAAGCCTTGCGGCATACCGAAGTTGACAATGGTGTCATTCAGCGGATCTTCTCCTATATAAACACGTCGGCTACTAAGGTGAGACCGGAACCATCGTGTAGCCTCTCCTCTAACTCCAATGTGCTCTAGTTTACCTAATAGAATCGCATGATCCATACTGTCGAACACTTTTTTTATGTCAAGTAAAATAGCAGCTGGCACAAGTCCCAGGTCAAGTGCTTTATTAGTGAATAGGCTAAGTGATGCCAGAGCATCTTCTGTCGAATGTCCGGATCTGAATCCAAATTGCCGCTGGTTAAGAAATCACTTAGCTTCCAGAAAAGAGTAATTGATCAGGAAGTTCCAATTAAAGGTTCCGTAAAGTTCTTCGAGCAACAAAAGTGCGTAACAAGCTGCATAATTCGTAATTTCTAAAAGCATGTGATTCGGCTAAGTTTTGGCCACAACTAGGGGCAGATTGCTGAAAACTGCTCAAGAGTAATCAATCCTATTCTACATACGAAATGCAAATTTACAAAAACCCTTGCCCAGAACAACGCCAATAAAATTACCCACACAAGCAAGATGGAATATTCTTTGCCCCAAAATCCTATGACTCCTTTGAGCGAAAAGCAAGTCTTCTAGTGTCTACCTTGTATACCAGCAAATGAATAGGCGTGAATATTTCAGATACCAGTTTTTAACCTCCCAATCGTATCTTGAGAAGTTCTTGCACCAGGCCCACGATGTGGAGCTACAGTTAGTAGCTAAAAATACTAGCATCTTGGCTGTAATGTCTATCACACATTCGAGCATAGACAAAACTCAAAAAAGGCGTATCGATAGTATTCCTAGCACTCATTTAAGCTACGGCAATGATTTTTTTCCTTCAATACCTATCATCAATATTCCAGATGATTTACAATACTGGTACAGTTCCGGACAGCTTCGGTGTTGGATTAATGTTTTTTTTTTTAACTAAATAAATATTCCCTCTTGTAAATATTGGCTCTGCATTGAATACATCGAAATGACTGAATAGGAATATCATTTGTTTACAAAAAATGACGTGTCACCTTGGTTCGGTGTGGTGTCGTCCCGTTTGTAAACAAGCTGGAGTCACTCAAAAAAGCTTATCTGCCTACGAGGTAAAGAACATTATTAAAACGAGATCAGATCATCGTTTACTAACATCGAAAAGAGGATTCAGGGTAGATTTGATAAGCTGATAAAGCCTCTGAATGGCCGGCTAATAAGCGCTGAGAAAGACTTGGCCACAAAATGTTCAGTTCAGGACGTAAAAAAAACACGCTGAAACCTGTGCCAAAACTGAGTTTGAGACCCTGAGCCAAAAGCTTGAGCAAAATATTAGTGAGTAGCTGGTATCCGACAGTAGCCTGGACAATTTTGTGATAAAAAAAAAAACTTGGATCGTATATGGACTTGCCGAAGATATGAACTCCTCGACAAAGAAACAGCAAAACGCAAAGGATTTGAAATTTCTAAATGAACTTATCCTTCAGAATTATCCCGTTAAATGTTCATTCTCTGTTCGCCTTGGTGAAGCGATACCTGAAAGGTGTCGCTCCATTAAAGTAATATTTCGCAGTTCCATTGAACGAGACAATGCTTCTTTCTTCCTGTCAAATAATCTGTCGAGCATAAAGGATACAGTTACAGGCTTCGGATTTTCTCATGATCGCACAAACGCCGAACTTGCACATAAGAAAAGGTATGATGTTTTGAAGTAAAAACTTCAAGGAAAGGAAGGAGGAGGTGAATCACATTGGAAGATTCAATCAATCAATCAATTTTATTCAATCAATATACTGAACAAAATACACTTCAATATAAACTCCCCCGTAAGGCTCTATGGCCAGGAAAAAAACAGGGGAGAAACAAAAATGAAACAAATACTTAAAAAACAAAACCATTTTCAACATCATACGTTCACACCTTTAAGAGACTCAACACAAGGAGAAATCATAAGATAAAAAAATCATAAGATACAATGATCAACATGAAAAAAAAAAAAAAAAAAAAAAAAAAAACGATTGCCGATTAGAAACAACAAAGCGAGACCGGAACTTGTGAAAGTGAAATCTTTTCGTGGGGAAATGATGGAGTGATTTACCTGTTCTCAGTGGAAACGCTGAGTGTTTATCAACAAAAAATTATGTATTTCAAGTCCTAATTGTATCAGCCCTCAGACCCCAAGTCATCCTTATTACGGAATTACTACTTAAGAACTGTCAACAACGAAATGTGTATTTCCAGCAAGTGCATGATCATAATCTCATTGTAAAAAATAATTATAAGCATGGAATTTTCATTTATGACCGTACCTCGTTGAAGTATATGGAAGTTAATGACCCAATCTCATCAAGCATAAGCGAACGTTTAGTTGTTGATGTGAAGTTAACTGGGTCCACAAGTTGCTTTAAGAGTTGCAGCGGTTTATCGTAGTCCTGGTGTTAGTGAATTGTCTGCATTTAATAATAAAAGAACATTGCAGTATCTGTCCTGTTTATTTACTCAGTTCTAAGTTTCTTGTAGTTGGTGACTTTAACCTGCCCTTTATTGATTGAACTTCAAATACAACGCAACTTTTTGATCAGTCGTTTGAAAATCAATTCCTACAGACTTTAAAAAAACATTAAAAAGCATTACTTGTATCAACACATTCAGAACTCTACTCGTTTGCGGGCTAATTCGACCCCTTCAGTGTCGGACCTTGTAATTACAAAATCCCCTGATGATATTACTAATGTTGAGTTTTTACCACCACTAGGAAAAAGTTATCATTCGGTATCGGCGATATCACCAAATTGTTTTTCGGGTTTTGCTGATACACTGAACAGTTCTCCCGAATATGATTGTGGTAGAGCGAATTAAGGTGCACCTTCCGATTATATCTTCGCCTTTTTCTATTCGAGAGGAGTTACAGCAATGTAATGCTGCCGCTGATGTGTCCTACAAATTTATTCAGCAGGCCCTTAAAGAAGCTAAAGATCAATATGTACCAGTATTTATTAGCAGGAAGTCTTACAAAAATAGACAGACCCTTCCTCGGTATATTGTACAAATGCTAAAAGAAAAAGATGATAGATGACGTTAGCACGTACAAATTAAGACTTCTGATTCATGGTCAAAATATAAAAGAGCTAAAAATAGAGCAACCCTCGTCTAAACCGTCCAGAGGTTGAGCCGAATGCTATTGCATCAGTCCAAAGTTACCCAAAACGATTTGGGAAGTAGGTAAGAAGGAGCCAAGTTTCACAATCCCCATCATCCACTTCCCTTATAGATACTGAACCTCTTTCACATATAGATGATAATCATGAAAAATCACAACTTTTCAATGAGGTGAAACACACGCAGAAACACATGCTGAATTTACTCCTACAGATATAAGAAAAGAATTTGATGTATCAGATTTTACGGTCCAGCAGCTTTATTACACACTCCGAAATCTTGATCCTGGAAAGGCATCAGATATTATTGGATTTTTTAAAGTCGATGTTACGCGAACTAGCATCAGTCCTTGCTGAATAACTCACATATCTGTTTAATCTTTGTCTCTCATCTGGTGAACGTCCTTCAGCTTGGAAAAAAACAATCATTAGGCCGTTGATCAAGAATGGTTTGAAGTCCCATTTTAAAAATTGCAGACTGATTTCAAATATATCTATATTTTCTCGTATAATGGATAAAGTCCTGGTGAGCAGAATCCAGGCACATTTTGAGGAAAATAACTTATGGAATTCAGCTCAGCGTGGGTTCCGTGAACGGCGTTCTTGTAACACACAATTTCTGAAGGTGATTAATGATGTTCCGTTGATTGTGGATAATGGTATTCTGTTTGATTCTATTTATATTGACTTTTCCAAAGCGTTTGACATATTTCCCTCCCACTTCTGATTAAGAAATATCAACTATATGGTATCTGCCCGTGAACTGAAGTATAGATAACGGATTGTCTTACAGATAGAGCCCAAGAGGTTGCGGTAGGTGATGCTTTGTCATCACCTATGTCTGTCATAAGTGAAGTTGCGCAAGACAGTTGTCTTGGGCCGGTACTCTTCTGCCTTTTTATCAATGACTTGCCGCGTCTTGTTAAATTTGACCATCAAAATGTTCCCGGATGATGTGAAAGTTTACAGGTTAGTCATGAATGAACATGAGATTTCTCTACTTCAAGAGGATTTGGATGCTCTGCGCCGGTGTTGTACGCCGAACTCTATGTTCATTAACAAAACCAAAGACTCCCTCAACGACACCATTACTTCGATGATGGTAAATCAATTTCAAGCGTGGAGTATGTTCGAGACCTTGGGGTTTGCTTCAATTCGAGTCTCAAATTTGATAAACATGTATCGACTATCACCTATAGGGCAAATTACCAATTATTAGTCTAAAGCGTACATTCTCTAGCTCTAATCTTCGTTCCTTGATTTCACTTTGTGTCCACTGTACGTCCAATACTTGAGTGTTGCTCATCAGTATGGTATCCCCTTAACAAGAGAGATGGAGAAAGAGTTGAGAGTGCAAATTCCGCATTGTTAGGAACTTTTATAATATCACTCCAACTCACTTCTTCATTTTTACAGAATACAGTAGTACCCGTCAACACCAACACAAAATATACTCACCATTTCCACAGAAAAGATTAGGCCAAAACTATCTGGCCGAGTGTGTAAGACCTGGAAGACTATCGCGATCCAGTCTTTCAAAAGTAGTTTAGCCTCTACGGAATTCCATATTAGGTCTTATCACGATCTGATTTGAGAATATTTATTATTGTTATCATTTTTTTTTTATTAGTTGTTTTTGTGACTTGTATGTTTTCATAGTGTTTCAGCGTTGTCATAAATTGTTATAAGGTTTAGTACGACAAGCTTGGTAAAGCTTACCGCATTTTGGAATTAATAAAGAAATAGATTAATAAGTACGAGAATTCATGTGCAAAATTACGAAAAATTAGAAATAGAGATCAGTATATTCACAAACAAGGTAAATACGCTGACAAATGTTCGGAGTATCGTCAGATAACCATGTCAGTTCATTTTGCAAGCTAATTGAATCCTTTATTATCGAAAAATTTGCACTCAGGTGCACTAGTCAAGATGGAATCTGGGTCCAAAGGCATTCATGAGAGAAACACATTCGCAGCATCGCTGCGAATCTGATTGAGGATGTAGACAAGAGTGGAGAAATGCTCCAAGGAGCCTTTGACAAATGTGAAGTCTTTAATTCATCACTCAGGGTTGTATTTTGCTCATACTTCCTGGAACATGCTGTAATCTCATGGATCATATTGTCTGCGCATAAAATGTACCGTAAGCGGCCAGAGGGCGCAGTTGGCAGTAAATACAAGCAAATTGAACCCGAGATTTTGGTTTTGTCCATATATTCATTTCATTCCTTGAAAGTAAAAATAAGTAAGAATAAAAGTAAAATATTGCGATGATTTAGATCCACTCAGTTGTTCCACGAATTCCAAGATATGAAAAAAATAATTCAACGCGAAACTTTTCCTTAAAGAAACCTATAGATGTGTTAGAAATAATTGAAGACTGCAATACGAAGATCAAGGGGTCCTTGATCGAACGTAAGCGTTGCCTATCAAATATTACTAGCGATTACAGTGTCTGTCGCGAGTGATAAGTGGTCGTTTAGTAAACTTAAATTTATATTAACGTACCTCAGATAGACTATGGGCCAAAAGTGACTAAATGATTTAGCATTAATGAGCATAAAAGAGAAAGAATTAGAAGCAATCAATTGGGAGATGATTAATAATTTTGCAGAGACTAAAGTAAGAAAAGTCAAGTTTAAAAATGGACTTTTTGTAGTAAATCAAAATTTGGTTAATAAATGAAAGGAAAAATTTTGAGAGACAAGGAGGGCGGGGCGCCAATCAATATTTTGCCCCAAGCACAAGAGAGGTCAGAACCGCCACTGCAACTGGCTTTTGTGCTTATCCTGAAACCTGACCATCGCTGTTCAATAATGCTACCGTCGAGCCACAATGAGTAATAAAGCCATCGTACTTTTTTTCTGGGATCATTCTACCACTTCTAGACTTCACTGATGATAACCGACACATTTCCACTCGATATCCCGCACAGCCAATACTATGACTGGGCTTATTTAATGAACCAGACTGAATGCGATAGCATGATCAAGCCTGCAAGTCAGTCAAGTACATGGACCTCCCTTTTTCATCCACGTTTAATCGGTTATATCTCTAGTTCACAGCTTCTGTTCCTGTTTTCAGGCATCGTACGAATTACTAGCAGCTAGAAGGATTTTTTTAATTGTTCTTTGCTTGTCATGCTTTATACTACTATGAACTCTGCATCACCAAGCTACCTGAAGCCAACATAGCTACGCGCGCTCCTCCACCATACAATTCATTCAAAGCTTCACTCTTCACCCTGTCCATTAAGCCGGTTTCCTTTAAATCAATCCTTATGACTTCTTCTCCCCCCCCCATACGGGGATGCATGATATTCGGTGATTTGTCATCCCGTCATTCTGAAGCATGGCCTAGCCATCTTGACATTACGTTCATAATAGCCCTGGGACATGGAATCGAACCACCTTGTTTAACATATGGTGAATCAAACAAGTACCTAAGGCTATCCTTAAACAATTCCCCTGGAAAAGATTTAACAAATCTCCCACAACCTTTCGAAGTCCCCACTTCAGAACAATAGTTGACTACTGTCATACCATGGCTTCCAATATTCTATTTGTAGTTACTATTCTACCGCAGACTTTTAGGTCCTATTCTACCGCAGGCTTCCTATTCTACCGAATCTTTTTTTAATTATGAAAAAAGACCTAGCGGCTTGGCTACTCTACGTTTTACATCTTCACTGTGTTCACCATCTTTACTAATAATAATACACATTTAAGTGAAGCTACTCACTTGATCAACTTTCTTGTTACATAGCATCTTTTTTTACCTTCATTTATTCCTAGTCTGAGCGACTTAAGTCATTTTCAAGCCTATTCTTAAAGCATCCTAGATGAAAGTGTGAGCAAAATGAATGAACTTTTAGAGGTTTTGCGAGTTCAGGGCGCTAGGATGGGTTTGAAAATTAATGTTAAGAAGACTAAGTCACTAAGGCTAGGAATAAGTGAAGATGAAAAGGTGACGTTGGGTAACGAAAAGATTGATCAGGCGGACAGCTTCACTTACCTTGGTCGTATTATTAGTAAAGACGGTGGGAGCAGTGAAGATGTTAAAAGTAGTATAGCCAAGGCTCAGGGTGTTTTTTTTACACTTAAAAAGTTTGGAAGAATAGGAAGATAAGTCTGCAAACTAAGATTAGAATATTGGAAGCTGCAGTGATGACAGTGTTCAAATATGGCTCTGAAGCATGGGTACTCCACAAAGTGGATGAGATTTGGTTGAGGTTTTCCAAAGAAATTGCCAACGGATTGTTCTGGGTACCTGGCTGACTAATTGTATTTCAAACAGTATGCTATACGAAAAGTGCGATTCAATCCCGGTTCCTAGGGCTATAATGAGAGAAAGGTTGAGATGGCTAGAGCACGTTCTGCGGATGAAGGATGACAGATTGCCGGTGCTGCGGTGAGTTGTTAGTAGTAGTAGTATTCTTAAACCCAAAATTCTCAAAAGCTTCAAATGATCGTCCATTTTAATAACATTTTTATTTAGGCTTCATAATACTGCAGCAACTCCTCGCCTGTTCTCTCTAAAAGTTGCACGACAGCAGGAAAGAAGGTCGTATGAAATTCATTCTGTATGTATGTCAAGTTCCTATGAGACGCATCCTGTTGCACAGGAATAGCAGCATTTCTAAGAAATACCAGAGTAATGACCCTCCCAGCTCTTCAAATAAGAATTATACAAATCAGAGCCGATTATTAAACCTGATTATTTATGGATTAGTGTTTTGTTGAAAAGCAGTTAATGTTTTCTTCTTCTATGCTCTCTATTTTATATGAAGGCGAGAAAGTTACTGTGTCTCATGCGTAGCTCAAGACTTGTCGATACATTAAATACCCTGGGTCAAAACGCAAAATAGCTTACAGATTCAACACAAAAAATTGTAATGCAAATACAAACATCACAGGAGAGGGGGGGGGCACAGAGTTAATAAAATAAAAATAAAAGGAGGATTATATGCAAAATAAGAAATTATAGAACCACTCCCCTACCCTAAGAATGCCCATACCCAGCGTTTGTACTTGCCTCTATAGGTACTTCTTCTATTTGAATGTTACCCTTTGACACATCAGCTAGGCATTAATTTTTGTCATCTCAACTAAATAAAGATTGATTGAGCTAACTTAGGTCAGCATTGTAAAGTCTGGAACAATAATCTAGTCGCCACTGTTTCCACTAAATCCGTATCATATTTTACGAAACATGGCCTAAACCATTTCTAGCAAAAGTGAATGTCGTTATGATAACAAGTAGCAAGAAGAAATTTCCTCTTTATAATTTTGAAGATAGCTTTGGAATTGTTCACTATCATTTACCTATGTAATATCTGTAGAAAAACATTCGCTGCTTATTCCACTCCTAGGATTGATAAGTGAATACTCCTCCCCCTGAAGTAACGATCAAGTCTTAACAACCGGCCAAGGCACGTATACAGGATTTCTTGGGGAGGGTGGGTGGTGGAGAGCAAGATTCCCAAACTCAAAAGAGGTGAGCAATGCAAAAATGTAAAAAAAAACTGAGTATTTTCGAAGCGGGGCGTGCCCGACGGCGCCCACTCCCTGTGCCTAGTTGAACGTGACACTATGTTTTCGTGAATATTATATTAATTTTCACGCAAAAAATTGTAGTTTAAATATTGTTATTTCACAGATAAAAATATTGTTATAGGAATTTTTAAACAACAGGATAAAGGTGAGTTTTTCAAAAAGTTCTAGTTTTTGGTAAATTTTACTTTCCAGACAAACTTTATTTAGTATTGTAAAAAAAGTAAATGTGAATAAGCCTGGTTGATTCAGCTCAATGTCAATTCTAATAATCTATGAAGCTCCATTCATGCGATTGAACTAATTAAAAAAAAAAATAACCAAATAAAATGTATTACATTAAAAAATTTATACGATTTAAAAAATATAAATGACGTAGATCAATGTTTACTGAAAAATAATATTTAGACTTTGGAGTCCAAAAATTTAATTCTTTCATGCTATTCTGTACAAGTCCCATCCTTTGAGAAGACCATAAGAGAAATAAGGCAGAAGTTTATTTCGAGAGTATCTCTAATATTAAAGCCTCGAATTGCCACTATCGTCCTAGAAAAGCCGCAAATTAAATATTCTATAAACTGGTTTAATTCTCGAACGCATTTATGACAAAACGTCAATTAGACTACGAAGCGAGACAGAAAAAGAAATGTAAACTGTACATTTGCACAACAAAAAACTTCACATAGAAAAACTTACGATATCAAGAAAAAGGATGATGGCAGTTAGAGTACACCACGAGAGGTAGTAGAACGAAATGAAATATATTATTAACAATAATAATAAAAAAAACCAGACATGTTGATGTTTCAAAAGGAAATAATGATGTGTAAATTGAGAGCTGAATAAAGTGAAGAGCCGGGCTTAGGTTATTATGAGAAGCAAGAATAAGCAGTTTTGCCGCATCGACGTTTGATTCTATCAAGATGCTGTTTCTTCCGTTGGGTAAGATTCCGAGAATTAGAAATTAGACAGATTTAGCTTTCAGTAACAGATAGACGCGTTATGGACCTTTTTAAATCTTATTTAGTATTAACCTGCCTACATGAGCATTTGTGTGCTTCATAATTTGGCTTAGAGTGGGCTCTGGGATAGTGTCTGTTTCTGCTTAATCTCGGTAAGGTGGGTATTTACGAAAAGTCCAAAATCCATATTATAAATTGTATGCCCGATAAACAATAATTAGCCCGATCTTGCATAAATGGTTATGATTCTCATATAAACCCGGACCAAGATTTTTGCTTAAAAATTGCTATTGTTTTTTTTTTGCGAAAAAAGGGGAAAAGACTATGCTTTAGTTTGTTTTAAATACATTTTAACTTTAATAATTGACCATAAGCTTAATTGAGTCTTCAGGGGAGGGTAAGGGGGGGGGGGGGTCACCTCAGACTGTGTTTACTTTTCGTTTCACGACAGCCATACGGCAAAGAAACGGGAAGACCAGGAGCTCCGTAGCAACAACAGTAAATTTATCATGGTAGAAAAGTAGTATAATTTGAAATAAAACATAAACTAATTAAAAATAACCTGTTTACATTTATTCAACTCTATTTACTATTATCTTTCTTCTTTTTTTGTAGTCACTGTTATTGCAGTAAGCTTAGCTTTTCGTGTCCTGTCCAGTAAAATTAAGATTTTGATTAATGTAAAGCTAAAATTGCGGCAATAAAAAAAGATAGGGACTGGAATTTCATTTCGTATAGATATTATAGTCGAGTTAAGAAAGAAAATACACTTCAGAAAAACGAAAGACTGAAATCAAATGACAAATGGATAACTGCCAAACATGAAAACAGCGTTAGAATTAGTAGAGATACAACAATTTTTACAGAAATCATTTACTAAGAGTTCAACCAAGTTTCGAAACTACAATTTGAGCTACTACGTAAAAAATGAAGAAGGAAATAGCCTCCATTTTATAGTTATCTCTCCACCTTGTACACCATAGACCACTCAAATAAAGGTTGACGGCCCCCAATTCATAGATTGACATCTATTTTTTTACATTTGGTGAGAGGATTCAAAGGACGTGGTTCCAAAGAATATTGAATAGCCAACCTAGTTTTCAGCCCAATAGAATAAATCGGACATGTGACAAGTTTGAATGATCTATGATCTATACGAACCAAAAAAGATCTTGATAATCCCAGACTGAGGTTGCGCTCAGGAACTCAATTATCATTAATTAATTATTTGTTATTATTTTCTAAGACAACGTATAACACAAATTTATAAGTCATTTATAACACTATAAATGTGAATAGACTACAATGTAGCCACTTTTATGCATTGTAAGTATGACAGGGGCTAAATTTGTCATTACCTGCCCTTTTAGGTTGACGGCAATAATAAATTACAAGTGATCATTACTGATAACTGAGTTCTCGAACATACCCTGAGTTATTCTTACATGTTTGACACGCAATTCATTTATTTCCGCGCTACCCTTCTAAAAAAGAGAGCCGCATGCAGCAAATCAATAAACTGACAGATATGGCTTACGAGGGTCTTCCTTAATTAGTTTAAACAAACCAGGTTCTAGGCTGGTTCACGCTTACTTGGATACTTGCTGCGAAGCTATCATAGCAACATACAACCCCTTGACTGTTAGCTACTCACACGGCGTGAAGAACGAAGACTCAAGATGTAATTTTTAATTACACCCAACAGAACTAGCGCTAGCAATCAACAATAGCTGTATATTACTAGCTCAAAAGATTCATCGAGAAAAAAAAAGATATGGCTTAAAATACAAAATGTTGCACATGCGGTTCTCCTCTTTAGCATGGCCGTGTGGGTATGTCAATGAATTTGAACCCCCCCCCCCCCTATGCTTATGAAAAATTAAGTTAACAAGAAAATCAATCGATGACGGTATTCACAGTCAAACAGTTAAGACCGAAGATAGATTCTAAGTCGTTATACAAAAAGAGGTAAGTTAATTTCCAAATTTTTCAGGCAAAGGAAGAAAGCACTTGCACATGTGAACGAGATGGGTGCCGCAAGTTGTCGGCTCCGGATAATTTAACGGATACTACCATCTAGGCTGAAGAGCTATAACCCTGATGGCCTTTGTATTGTCTTGTGGAAGAACGCTCTCTTTGAAGGGGCTTTTGCCTTTTTATGGGCGTATCAAACAAATGAACAAGATCAGTAGTGTGCATTATGTAATTAATGACAACACAAATTATGATATAGTATAAGAAAAAAAAGGTAAAAAGAAGAAAACGGAATAACTCTAATATAAGTATCAAGTATTTCAAAAAAGAGTCCAATTCTTTTATTTAGGTTTCTTATTCTCTAAGTCAGATTATTAGAAATTAATCTGATTACGTAATGTTTCCAAACTTATTCCTTTCGCTATCCTGCCAAATTTGGAAAAGTGGACTTACCCCCATTTAGCATGAAGTCACAGTATGTCTTGTTAATTTTAAAAGGCAAAAATGGCATTTTTTTTTGCCAAACTGGAAAAGAAAGGCTCCATAAAAAAAGAACAACATTTGATTTATACATGGGTACGCCCGTAAAACTTGGCAAACACAAAATCAATCATACAACATATACATACATCTTTTTTTACAGTGATATGTCGACATGTAAATACAACAAAAGAACATACATTCTTACCATCTTACATAGAATACAAAATTTACATTCGTAGAAAAAAAAAAAAAAATTACGTATTAGAATCCAAACAAGTCCGACTATATTCGTAAGATAAAAGGCTTTCCTTCTTTCTAACGGAAAATTTTTCTAAGTTTATTTCTAAAGAGAACACTTCATTTCTACTTACAACAGAAAATTGTGAAGGGGTAATAAGGTTAACTAAAGTAGTTTACAAAAAGCAGCCAACCAAATGAACCTTGAACTGATATTCTTAGGTTCAAAGCTATTAAATGGGAAAACGAAAACCAAAGTATCTTATTATATCCTCACCTTGTTATAGGAATTTCGAATGCAAATTCAGTATAAACGCACATAACTATGTTTTGCTACAAAAATATGAATAAAAAAGAAATGCCAATTTATTGAAATAAATAAAACGCATGCTATCTAGCTTTTTATATTTCAATTATAACATTAAGCTCAATAGAATCAGTAGCATCTTAAAATGAGATTGCTTTTAAATTAAATATATTTTTTTGAAATATATCAAAATATTTTTTTCTTTGAGTAAGGACTTAAATGTTAAATTTCTATATTTAAGAATATCCTGTAAAATCAAAAATTGCAAAAAAATAAATTATTTGGCTACCGAGTATAACATCGTTTAAAAAGTCGATTTGATCAAGCATCTTATACACTCAAAAACTAAGAAGTCCTTAACGTTCGCCCCACTACATGATTAGTATGTTAATATCAGCCCCAGCAAAGCATATTTTTTTTAACTTTCTTTGTTTTCCCCTAGAGAAACAGAATAATCAAGCTCTTCTCGTCAAGGGTTCAAAGGGCCAGTTGTAAATCCCTTGACATGATAGTGAGTTTCCTGGCGTGATCATCACACAAGTTGGTATACTCAAAAATCCTAAAAAGGTACGTCTTGACGGAATCCTAAAATACCGCAATCATGCGCAAGTTCTGGAGCCTTAATTCGGCGTAGGAATATTTTACTTTTAAACATCCTTAGGCCATGAAAGGCTCATTTCGTTCAAGACTAACATATAGCTTACAACACAATATTTTTCTAAAATATAGCAGGAAGGATGCTTTCTGAAAACTAAGATTAATTATATACAGGATTTTGACCAGGAAAGTACCCAGAATTGTTTTTAGAGGGGGAGGAGAATTGAAGATGTCGACACATAAGAATCACATAAGTTGTAATCACAAAAATCAATAAATAGTCTAAAAGTGATGAATCTTCTTAATCACGAGACACCTTTAACCCTGTTTGTGCTACATAACAGTTTCGACCAAACATTTAACATTGCGCACTTCGGGAGGAAAACATATATAGCAGTCTTATAAGAGACCTATAGGAATTTTTTACGTTGTATTTTCTCGGGAGAAGCAGGAAATTATACTAGAAATCAAATATGCTGGGAATTACACTATTTCCCGCCGGAATTGTAAAGGCACTATACTATAGGACTTGGATATTACATAAGAACGGAAAAAGTAAAAACAAGTTTCAAGCCTTTCCACTCTTCTAGAATTTGATTGGTAGCTAATTTTAGCTTAATTTTAGCTAATTTTAGCTTTGGTAGCTCATTTTAATTTAATTTTAGCTTTGGTAGCTAATTGGTAGCTGATAGGTAGCTAATTTTAGTTTCATTTTAGCTAATTTTAGCTTTGGTAGCTGATTGGTAGCTAATTTTAGTCGGTAAATTAGTTTACCAACAAAACATGGGACTTCTGAATTTATTTAAGGATACGTGATTTGAAATGGGGAACAAAGAAAACAGAATGCTGATGAGATTAGAAGTTCCAACTGATCTGCAAAAAAAAAAAAAAAAAAAAAAAAGAGTTTAATATGTATTGATATGATTATGGTATAATTACGTTAATTTTCAACTAAACTGAGTAGCACTAAGCTGTTTATATCACTATCTGTTTTGAATCTGTTCAGGTCCAGTGTACCACAGATTTGGGGCAAACAGACTCAATGTGGCGTGGTCGAGTAATAATTCATGATATTTTATTTTCCTTCCCAGGAAAAAAAAGTCTCGAAAAAATTATTTGTAAAAAATATAATCTTATATAATTCCCCACTCATGTGTGCAATTACCAACAAAATAATATTATCAAACTTTACTGTAATTTTGCGAAAACAATCAATTTCATTCAAAAACACCGTCACAAGAATGCAGGTCTTGCATACAAATACCTTCTATTCAAGTAATAATAGATCCGCAGGACAAACATACATGTGCATAGCAAATTATATATAAACAAAATAAAAAAGTAAAAAATACAAGACAAAAAAAAACTCCCGTACTGGCTAAATAATCAACATTTAAGGGTCTGCTGAATCCCGAGATCTGTAAGGGAGGAGACATGAAAACAGATGAGGAGACATGAAAACAGATGAGGAGTAAATGACAACAGGGAGGAGTAAATAACAACAGATGAGGTAGCGACAATGCGTTTGCAAAATCATTCTATCTACTCCCTCTATTGCTCAATTATTGACCACGAATTAAACTTGGGTTAATTAGGGTTGGGGTATTAAAATCCTTATCCCCAAAATATGAAAAATTACACAAATTTTATAATATTAGTTATGATAATAATAAATTATTTACCTTTTCTACATTCAATCCCCCACACCACCCCTCAATAATCAAATTCCTGAATATGGGTCTGCAAATAGCATTTAATTTTTGAATTTCGACACATTCACTGGGAACTGAATACTATTTCACAGCAAAGGATTTCTATTCCAACTTAAAAAAATGACACAGCATTTATATTAGGTTAGTAGCATTGCTGCAGGAAACCCTATTTTAAAGCCATATTCAGGCAATTTTCTTATTTTCCCTATATATTAAAAAAAATTAATTTTGCATAGGACATTTTCAACGAAAATTGGAGTGAATAATCGACAACAATGTTTGGATTAGAAATGTTTCCAGAACAGTATATGATTTAACCAAACGTTATTACCGTGACATTAAAATAGCATGTAAAACAGCGATTTACAAAATTCTTTAAATATAGCTCATTTCTTGTACTTAACGGGTATAAGAAAAGAAAAACCTACAAAAAGCGTCAACATTTTAACAAGAAACCATTTTTTTTTATATCTTAAATATTACCTTAAACAACTTAACATTAATTTCAAAAATACTTTTAAACTTCAAAGTAAAAAAATTAATGTATTTATTCATCAGATTCTTTTTTTTTAACAAGATAAAACATTATTTCGAAAACGAAGTAGTCAAGTTAGAATGAACGCGAAATAAAAAAAAAAAGAAAGAACAGAGAATCAGTTATTTTCAAACACGGTCATCAGAACAATCGTCCCAATTTTTGATCACCAATTATCTTTCATTTCTATTTTGAACCACCAAACTAGTCATTTTTCAATATTTTTTTTCCCCACTTATGCCTTAAATTCTCAGTTGTAAAAGCAAAATACCGTTAGGTTTATTGTTAATAGCCAATCTCTTAAAAAAGGAAATCAGGTTGGTTTATATTTAATCAACTGGAACGGCAAAGTGCAAGGACATGTGTGATATTCTTATCTAACGAACGTAGCTTCATTCTATGCGTCCAAGCATCTACGCCTTAAGAAGGAAGAAACGATTTTAATGAAAGCAAAAGAAGCGAGATCTAACAATTGTTCTCAGACGAGCCTCCAAATTGCGCATGAAAAAGCCCTAGCATTAAAATAAGAGGTTTCCAAAACTCAGTTATCATTAGTAATGAAATTAAAATAGCAAAAAAAAATTAGGGGCTAACTATGCAGCCCATTCTCTACTTATAATAACACAAATTACCTATAATTTTGTGTTATCTGTTGTCTTGCAAATAAATTAACGACAAATGTTCCATTATTACTAATAATAAGCGAATTCTGGAGTATAACCAATCAGGGCCATATCCATGGTTTTTTTTCTGGGTGGTGTTTACAAAAAAAAACTTTAAAAAACGCATCAAAAATTTGTTTATATTCATTTTTGCTACGTTTTTACGAGTCGGACAAACATTTTTTTTTTTTTTGGGGGGGGGAGGCTCAAACTCCTCAAAGCCCCCCGCCCCTGGATACGGCCTTGTAACCAATGCATTATTCCTAATAACAGTACCATCTCGACAAAAAATAAATAAATTATGGATTTTTTAAATAATTAAGCTATGAGCAGCAAGGACTTGCGTTTGACCAATATTTCCAGTCTCAGTTCTTTTGACTCAAGAGGTTGGTGTTTTAGCTCTCAGTGCTCAAATTAAAAAAACAAACAAACAAACGAAACAACAACAACACATCATTGTAACCATTGAAGAGAAATTCGGACTGTTTTACAGCAAACAGCACAGCGCCATCTAGCTCACATCGGCTGCGCCATCTAATTCAATTCTAGATTATGGGAACTAAAAACTCGTAGCTCGGCTGTCCAAAGTGCCACTATTTTAATATTGCCAGAGACGAGCTCCAAGGCAGGCCCTAGAGCTTGGCAACACATAAACAATTCTTAACTTCTGTTTGCGGACTTCGAAACTTTTAATAAGATTTATTATACCGACTATGATGCTTTATATGAATAAGCTTCTCCATGGCAAATACGGTGTAATTAGAAAATTATCTTAAGTGACAATATTGGCAATACACGACTCTTTCCATTGGGTCAACTGCTATTTATTCTTTTTTAAAAAACTTGTACCAAGGGAAATCCATGAAACAGTTCGGTCGCCATGTAGGATATACTCGTGTCAGAGGCAATACCTAAACTAGCACTATTAAACCCTTTTGAAAGGGGGTTTCAATTGACTATTCGTGGAAAGTTTATAATTGTCATGCCTAGCGACAAGTCATACAGGCTGAGTACCATACTTAGTTCAAATCGAGCGGGAGCAAAGATCCGAATCAACAACAAGTCATACAGGCTGAGTACCATACTTAGTTCAAATCGAGCGGGAGCAAAGATCCGAATCAACAAAGTCCTTGTCAAATCGGTTTCCTTATCTGAAGTCTTGGACACTGATGCCATCTGAAGCAAGCGAACTCAAAGCGTTTGACCCTTCCCTTCAAACTTCCTCCGTGTTAGAATAATTGATAGAATGAGCAAGGGAGATCTTCTTGGATTGTGCTTCCAACGCCATGAGAGCAATAAAATAATCGAAAGATTACGGGCATGACACATTTCACAACTAATTCCGATCATTTAATGCATTAACTAACAAAAAAAAAAAAACTTTTCCTTCAACCTCTTCCCAGTTGTAAGAAGCGCAAAGGGGGCCAACGCAAGACCCGGCTTTCTGTGTGAAAACTGCCCTTGAACACCAAGGAGGAGGATGCCATTTCGGTTGATGATTGTACGAAAATTGGCTTGAAATCAAAATGGAAGGAACCCAGGAGAAATAGGATTCGATCTTGGAGAAATTATTGGACCGCAAGGAAAGCTGGCAGCTGCTGTCTTAACCAAAGTACAAGAAAGGATACTAGATAATATATTAATATTATCCACAACTGTTTTTCGAAGCCTTATATCCAAATAGCCTTTTTTCCCAGCTTTCTTTCTTTTTTCACTATCATTAAATACGCCTTTCAACGCAAGATGTGTTTTCTAAATATTCTATACCATTAGCCTGCTTACTCCAACCAAACCTAGGTGTTTTAACTACTTACTCTTTTAAACTAACTTTAGGACGCAGTCATCTTTTATAATGAGATCACGAATCTTGCTCTACAGAATCAACACTCAGACTTGTAGACAGGAATATTTGTGAAAAAAGCTTCGTTTCAAGAACTTCCTTGCGGAACTACCTCTCAGGCCAGGTCTAACCCATACAAAAGTTGCCCTCCAATCTTATCGGTCCCTTTAAAAGGGCATTAGAACTTTCAATTTCCGTTCGAATGAGCCCTTTACCGATATTCTAGGGGCATGGGATGTATATTTTTTTCCACATTATTGGAGGGGGGAATTGCCCCCCTTGCCACCCCCAAACGACGCCCCTGACCTTCCCTGCTGTGTTGTTTTTCGCAAAAATCACCGAATCATATTTTTAATGAGGAGGTACAACTGTTGCTTGACAAAACAGTGGAAATTACTAGGAAAAGTAATATTTTGTCTTTTAAGACGGATAACTATAAACACTATCATAACTTTTTACAAAGAACTTCAATCGTTTAGAAAGAAAAGATCCTAAATGTCGAGACTAAAGTTAAATAATTGATGTCGCCATGGATGAATGATATGTATCTGAAAAGAGGAGTAAGTTGCTCAGTCCCTCCATGTACAGAATAACACAATCTATAATGTGGTATAATGTAAATTTAATTATGAAACAATTGTTTTTAGAATTTAAGGGATTTTTCAGAACTGAAGGAACAAAACTGGAATTATTGGTCAAGACCGCAAGATCAGAATCTAAGCTAATATACGGATAAAATATAGTATCATTAGGCAGACCGTTACTAGGATTGGTCGTAACTGGGGAAAAGTTAATTACAGCGCCTCCCTCCCAACTCAAATACAAGCAAAAATTCTCCAGCCGCGGCACCATTAGGGCATTAAAAAAAAAGAAAACCTATCAATATTATTCACCAAGGATATACTAAGCCTTCCAATAGTTATTTATAATCACCAGTTAAAATTTGTTTAGCTATTTGTTTAATCAAATCTACGGAGAGTAAATGGGAAAGCAAATATTTTGCAAGAAAATGATTGGTTAAATAAAGAAAAAGGACTGATCCCATTGGTCAAGTAGGGAAATCAGCCAGACCAGTGGCAGTGATTTGTTTTTTGACTCAGGGTCAATTACGCACTAAAAAATCACAATAAAATACGCAAAAAAAAGATATTGCTACGCAAAGTGCAGGCAAGAGTATCTCCAAATTAATAAGAAATTAAAAAAGGAAAAAGTCTATAATAGCAACATCTTTCATGACGATTTCACGTAAATCCGTTACAAAAAAAACCTATTTCACAGCACTTTTTGCCTAAAATGCACTAATTTCACTTATTTTCTATTAAGTTAAAGGAGCATCGTCCAGTTTCGGCCGTTTACGATTTTGAGAAGAAGATTGAGGCTTAGCGGCTATTAAGATTTTTTGACGAAAAACAGCAGGAATTCGGCTTAAATTCACCAGTTTTTCTTTTGGCACACAATGGCAAGACACCCATTCTTCAGAAAACCTGAAAATAAATATTGTTTTTGAAAAAGAAAGTACTAAACAAGCAACAAACCAAAAGCACAAGAAAATAGTTCCAAGTCAAGTAGCATTTTCCAGCATAAATTACAAAAACTAAATAAAACAAAAAAATACTGAATAAAATACTAAATCAGTTCAGAACAAAATAGTCCTTGCTTTAGGGCAAAAAATATTTTCGCACATGAATAATTGTTACGCTCGGCCCATTAAGTTTATATAGCACTCCTCGATAGCTGAATTATGGAACTGATTTATTGACATATTGAACGGACAAAAGACGCACATATTAAATAACAGTGGTATAGCTGTGGTCAGTTCCAGCCCGCGACGTAGACGTTGTCAACGTTCTGAAAGAGTATAGGCCCATTCACAATGAGATTTAGATTTTACTAATACCGAAATTTAGCTAGCGCTATTTTGGGCCAATCGGATTTTTTTTTTTTTTAGAATTCTCCGATCGGCTGAAAAATTACGTTACAAATTGTGATTGGCTCAAATTAACACTAGCTAAACTTTGGTATTAGTAAACAAATAAACTTTCAAATGGGGATAAATCCATTTATTTAGACAGTGAAAAAACAGGTACAGAAGTCCAGATATTTCGGTCACATATACAGCGACCGTCTTCAGTAGAAATACTAAAATAACAAAATTGAAACTAGCATATTTATATGCAACAAAATAAATAACTTTTCGGGCCATTGACAAAATAATGAACTTCCGGATTATTGACTGGATTATTTTCAGAGAGAGCTCATTGACAAAGTTCATTCAAAGTTCTTGATGTAAATTTTCTTCTTTAATCTTGCCCAAATGTAAAACAAATTTCCAATGAAAGTGGTAAAGCCTTCCGTGTCTTCTAATTGCAAACCAAATGTTGAGTTTTTAGATGTTTACTGGGTTGTTTACTTTGAATGAACTTTGTCAATGAACTCTCTCTGAAAATAATCCAGTTAATAATCCGGAAGTTCATTATTTTGTGAATGGCCCGAAAAGTTATTTATTTTGTTGCATATAAATATGCTAGTTTCAATTTTGTTATTTTAGTATTTCTACTGAAGACGGTCGCTGTATATGTGACCGAAATATCAGGACTTTTGTACCTTTTTTTTTTCACTGTCTAAATAAATGGATTTATCCCCATTTGAAAGTTTATTTGTTCGTCTTAGAACGGCAGTGTGGTCTAAGAAATCAACACCTAATTTAAAGGTGTTACGTCGAAAATAGGTATTAGTAAAATATCACTATGGAACTCAAAGATTTTTTTCGGGGGGGGGGGTTACACAAAAAAACGCAGAAAAAATTTGTTTATATTCATTTTTGTTATGCTTTTACGAGTCAGACAAACATTTCGGGGGGTTCAAACCATCTAGCCCCCCCTCCCAGTTACGGCCATGATGGTGCTAGTAGTTTTTAATTCCTATTGTCCCCGCATTCAATAGCCAACATTTCCCCTACATTCAGTATTCGTCTGTCTCTCGACTCTCTCTTTAAAGCTGAGATCTGTAAGATACTGGTTCCAGACTTGTTGAGCATTAGATTTGGTGAGAATTGACTGTACCAAAGAGAGAGATGAAGAAAGGGAAGACGAAATCATTTTACCCACATACACTAAAAGGGGCTTAATTTTTAATTCTCAAGGTATTTGTTCCCTATGAAGTAAGCGATTATATGACAAAGCCTGTAGATGTAACTTAAAGCAAAAGGACAAGATACTTTTATCAATGGATTAATTTATCTCAGGTCTATCTATTCACCGAACCAGAATTTAGGTATTACATAAAATTTATATTGAAGAAGGATCCAAATTTGCTTATTTGCATCTAAATAAGATGGAAATAAATTTACTTATTAGATGGAAAAATGGAAAATATTTTTCAGATTCCCAAATGGATTTACAGTTTGTTTTGTCTAATTTCAATGAAAAATTCTGTCGTTTAAACTAGAAAATTCAACACAAAATACAGTAGCGTCAACGTGAACAAAGTTCATTTTTCCGTCATTTTCTATGAATAATTAGCCCAGCGTAATTGAAACCAAGTATGCTTCAGCGTCTTCATTAATTGACTTCTAGTTTAGTCAAGAAGAAAATGAAGAGTTGCAGCAATATCAAGAGCAGTGTCAAAATGGGTAAGTAGCGAAGGATGCATAGAGGCTTGCCTTCTTGCCGCATCACTAAGTTATTCTTCCTTACAACCCCCTAGCCAAAACACTGTAAACTACCAGGCAATTGCTTGATCACCTTTTGGAATACTTCCAAAATGGTTTTGATCTTGTTAAAAGCTTTCCAAAATTTCATGTTGGAACGGCTATTTCATATTCTAATTGACCCTATTCTAATCCAGCACTGCTGCTGGATTTCTAATAGTTTCCCTTTTCCTTACCAACATACTGCGCAGGTTACAGTCTACACACTATTACTTACTAATTCACAAAATCCAAAATGAGTTTTATATAAACGAATTTAAAAAAGAACATACCAGCATTACGAAAAATGTACTCTTGTCCGTACATGCCGTAAAATATTTGCTTTATTCCATGAATTTTGAGATCTGTATTAAAGGTGAAAATATTTGGATAATATTCATCCAATCCTATGGGCAAGTGACACTCATCAAGGGTCAATTTGTTGAACACCCAGACTGACAGTCATAAAACTGGGATTTGACATCCTCTAAATGACAAGCACAGCGTCTTGAGTCAGAGCAAGAATACAGTTGTCTCATATATTGGTTCATTGCTCAGTTTTTTATCGAATTACAGTATACTGAGGTGAATTATATGTAACAGTAAAAAAAAATCCTAGTACTCTTCTTTCTTTTCAGAGGAGGGGGGGGGGGGGGGCTCATAAGGACTGAAGCCTAATTTGAGGATTTAGCTCTAGAGGTAGGTTGACTTCGGAAAAATGCGACGAAAATAACTCCCCTGAACTTGGTTCACTATAATACTACTCCCTTCCCATTGAGGTGTGATCCAAAATCAGTTTTCAATTATGCACCTGTTATGATAAATTCCCCAACTTTTTAACGAAAATCCTCTCTATCATTAAGCATTCATATTTCGAGTTTCATTAAGCCTTTCAGATTAAAAAGGAGGTAATAAAATAATACATGAAACATTTTAAGTGCAGTATTCTTTTAAAAGCATAGAAAAATAAGAAGGGTTTTTTTCCCTGGTTCTCCGATGAGTTGATGTCTCTGGATTTGTTCTGTAATTTATTTGTGTGGGTGGATTCATGTATTACTCTCTTGCCTAGCTTGGAATTTTTTTGGGGGTGGGAGGAGGGGTATTGTTTCGTTTGGTGAAGTAAATTTATTATTTAAAAAATATCGAATGAATGTATTTGTTTAATTTTTTTTAGTTTTGTTTCTCCCCGTATTTTCCTGGCCACAGAGCCTTACGGGGGAGAATATATTGAAGCATTTGTTATTTTTATGTGTAATTTACCGTTGATTTTGGTATTCATTGATATTCATTGAAGCAAATAACAGGTATCTAACTTTCATAAAATGTGTTACTTCGATTTGATATTGATATTCGATTTGATATTAGATAGCAAAATTATTTATGTAGAATTGATAAATTTTCGAAGCTTTTAGAAACTTTTAGAAACTCCTTCTATACTAGTTACATTGTAATAGTTGCATAGTAATCTTTTGCTTCCTTTTTTATAGTGCTCTGTCATTTCCTTTTCGTAACAAGACAGGTTGTGAATAAATAACAATAATAATAAAATCTCCCCGAAAAGAAAAACAAAATACGGTAAGGTGTATCTACAGTGAAAAAAGGCAATTAGCAAACAAAAGGAAATATGATACATTTTAAATATGAAAGCATGGAGATACATTTAAATATATTTAATACATATATTAACCATAGAAATTTTGTAGAAACTTTTAGAAACATTTATAAACTAGTACTTCTTAAATTGACGTCGATTATAAGTCACATTATCGTTATATAAGCCAAAAATAATTATCGTAACTAAATCTATTGTTTTGTCGGCGAATAGTTTTTTTTCAGTTGCTGCTTATATCGATTTCGTTGGTGTTGTATCCCTGGCCTTGGAGCCTTTCGAGGAGTAATACGAGTATTGCATTTCAAATCTGTATTTATTGATGAAACCAATAAATACAGATGTATCACTTCTGAAGCCCCAGAGTCTCGCAGAAGGCTCCTAGAGGTTCAACAAGAAAATATGAGCTATAATGAAGTATGATAAAAGCTAAAAACTCTGACGGTTTTACCTACATTGCACAAACTGTGCTGAGGTTCATGGCGATATGTAATCGATTCCAATGGTTCCTCAAGATTAAAAAGTAGAAATGTTTCTATTAGGAAAAAAAAAAAAACACTTACAAATCTGGTGACCATCTGATAAGTACTTCCTCTTCCTTTCTAGACTTCCTTCGACAAATTACCTGTAAAAAATGTAATAAATACTTCAAATATTACAAAATAGTATTTATTGGAATTCTTGAAAAATCAGATTCTCACACTTTTTTTTTGTCCAAACGATTTATGATCCGACATACCAGCCAAAAAGATGGCTTCTTAAGCCCCTTTCCTGACGTCAAATTTTGGCAGGTTGAGACTGCATTGTCTCTGGAACCCCTTTAGATAATTAGTCTTTTTTTATTTATTATTCAACAAGTAATAACAATTCTGAATAAAATAAGAGCCTCAGTTTCAAGCACAAAGCTCTTGTGCTACATCCTACAGAATTTACTCCAAAAAATAATATATAAAAAAGGTAAAGAATACGGCATTGGACTTTACCGTCCCTACCACAGGGGCGGATCCAGGATTTTTTTAGGGGGAGGGGCAAAATAGGACGATCCGATAAAAAATCTTTTTAGGGTGGGGCGCAAAATAGGTTGATCTGATAAACTTGCGTTAGGAGCAAGTTTAATTAACGAAAACTTGAGTTAATTAAGTGAATCACACTACTTTAGACTACACTACGAGGGGGCGCCCCTTGCCCTCTGGATCTGCCACTGCCCTACCGGCGGCGCTGATCTCCGTTTCTTGGCCCTTCAGCCAGGAAGTGCAATGGGGAGTTGGGGGCCAGCCATCCTGCGCTTTCGCACACCCTTTATATATATATATATATATATATATATATATATATATATATATATATATATATATATAATATATATATATATATATATATATATATATATATATATATATATATATATATATATATATATATAAGATTTTTCTTTACCCTACTGAACAGAGTAAGTTTTTGGTTTTCGCAAAACATCCTTGGGACTCCAGGGATCGACCTCCGGGCCAACAGGACCTAACAACTGGAGCCTTAAGCCTTGGAGTCTAATTCTAGAGTCTCAAACTGATCAACAATAAAAGTCTAAATTTTTCGAGACTATTATGTATTTCTGAAAACAAAAATAATTTTAGAAAAAATTAAGAAGGCTACTGCACAAGAATTAGGACACGCTTCCAAAAAGGGAATGTAATTTAAACCAAAAATTACTTTTGATAAAAAAAAAACAATGATCTATAGAGACAAAGCAATCTCAAAATTTTCCAAAACTCGTATGTGAGGAAAAAGGCCACAAGGGCCATCTTTGGTAGCATCTATCTTGGGCTGCGATATTTTTTTTTCAAGGATGGCAAATTATAAACATCCAATTTTTCAAAAATTCAATACAATCTACCCCTCAGAAGGTAAACATTTTTTGTTTTCTGGAATATATGTAGAATCTACAACAACCAAGTCTTATTGTTAAACCAATGGATTAAAAGACATATAAAAAAAAACTTTAAGCGCATACAAGTTTTACTTCCACTAAAAAATTTATCATATTAAGGTCGAATTTGACATGATTAAGACTGCTATAATGATGCGATTACTAGTGTATTCAATTTACTTTACAAAAATAATTATAGGGTTTACACCGTGAGTCACAGCCCATCGAAAAGTTGTGGATTAGAGTCTGATTGGTCAAAAAGTTCAGGGGAGTAGTCACTCCATCATCTCGGAATCATCTTCTTCTTTTTTGCTACTAACAAGTGTATTTTTAGTCGCCTTTAAATAACAAATTAATTCTGAAGTGTGTCATTAAAGTCTTAATTGACTCATTAAATACTATTACTAGCATCAATAAATGATAATTAAACAACCACTTCATGAGGTCATGCCTCACTTTTTTCTTCCTTCCACAGACTGCCTGCAAAAAGTAAATAAATGAATAAAATGAAACAAATATTTGTGATGACTGCAATCAAATTAGCATACATTACCTCAACTTCTCCTGGGCCATCAGAGGCACATAGAAATACATTAAATAATTAAATATTATATATATATATATATATATATATATATATATATATATATATATATATATATATATATATATATATATATATATATATATATATATATATATATATAATATATATATATATAATATATATATATATATATATATTAATTATATTTATTTATATATATAATTATATTTATATTTATATATATATATATAATTATATTATATTTATATATAATTATATAAATAATATAATACGTTAATTATATATATATATATATATATATATATATATATATATATATATATATATATATATATATATATATATATATATATTTATATATATATTATATATATATATATATATATATATATTTATATATATATATATATATATATATATATATATATATATATATATATATATATCTATATATATATATATATATATATAATATATATATATATATATATATATCTATATATATATATATATATATATATATATATATATATATATATATATATAATGATTTATTTACCCACCATCTACAAAAAGATTATAGTGGAGCAAGGAAAAATAAAAGGAAAAAGCTTAACACACCAATAAAAAGACACTTAAATCATTATTTGAGAAAAATGTCGTCTATTCAGTATCACTTTTATCTCAAGACTTCTTACGGATTCTCGATCACTCTTTGGCTTGATTCATGGTTCCAAACTTTTCGAGACTGGAATTTCAGTGCCGCTTAGGAATAAACAATAGGAATTAGCATTTCTAAAATAGCACTTATTATTATTAATTTTATCTATGTCACTCTCGGCAAGTAGATTAGACGCATCGGCGAGGTAAATAACATGAGGTTGGCACACTGAACGATAAATTGAAGCAATATATATATATATATATATATATATATATATATATATATATATATATATATATATATATATATATATATATATATATATATATATATATATATATATATATATATATATATATATTATATATATATATATATATATATATATATATATATATATTATATATATATATATATATATATATATGCATCATTACTTATTTATTTCTTACCAGATAATAAAAATGGTGCAAACTTTAATTTTCGTCAGTTTTAGGTCAAGTAGTTTGACATATAATCAAGTCAGATTGAAAAGTATTAGTGATATCAAATATAATATTATGAATGCCTAGTAATTTTATTTATTTACATTTTTTGTATAGAAAAATTAACAGCTCATGACATAATACACTTACCCATAGCTAAAAGTTATATGAATTAGAACAGCATGTTTTCATTATTCTCTGCCATAAATACGTATTCACGGGGATTGACAAATATTAAAAATTTTTATACTAATGATCAAATTCAAATATTATCAAACAATACTTAATACGAATTAATTATTTATAGTAAAACATAATCATTTACTTAAGAAATCATTTTTAAATATCTATCCTATTACACGCAGTTGTTTGGGGAATCAGCCAATTTTATATAATTTCAGCTTAAAATAAATTACAAATCCTAAAATTTTAGCAGCGCCTTCTATTTCATTCTTTTCCTATTGCTGTTTAATTTCTATAACACCATCAAATTTCAGACAATTGAAAAGAAATAGTAACTAAGAAACGTGACCAGCCCAGAGGGATTCAACTGAAAAATACACATCGCAATATTCAGTCTGTATAAACAAGGTGTTATATATGGATCTCCTAAGAAACATTTCCTGAAGAAACTTGACACTACACTCCATGCAATCTTACGAAGAGCCCTTAATTAACTCCTATTGCAGCTAAGTACTGTGAATTGGGGATCCAGTCTCTCCACTCCAGAAGAAAAAATCTCCTTGCAAGATATTTCGCAAAGAAGATAAGACTCAAGAACCACATTATCTACAAAGAAATCATTAGCCACCACAACCCTGATGTCCGCTTTAGACCAACGGAGATGCCCTCTTTCCAGAGATTCCTTTGCCTTCCTGGCATGGAAGAATACATGGAGAGTGGCAGGCTGACTAATAATTTGGATGATGATTCTCCTAAGGCCTCCAAGGGAATTGGGGAATTGAATATTCCTAAGATCAACATTGCAAAAAAGAAGGGTCTTCCCCAAGCACTGATGAAAATTATATTCCTGGGAATGTTGGCAGGATATCAGGACTACATCCAAGTTTACACAGATGGCTCAGACACAAAAAAGCAGTTGTGCAGTAGTTATACCCTCCCAGAGCCTGTCTATTTCCTACCGTTTACCCCTTAACCTGAAAATTTTCTCTACAGACCTTATGGCAACTAGGTTTTCTCTTCAAGCCATATCAAGCCAAACAGGGATCAAACATCAGAAGCATATTGTCTGCACTGATTCACTGTCATCTCTAGATTAACTTTCACACCAGCAACCCCAAGCAAGAAATGTTGCCATTGAGATTGAAAAGTTGGTTACACAACTAGCAAGAAAAGGTATATCAGTTCTATTTATATGGGTTCCAGCACACTGTGGTATAACAGGAAATAAATTAGCAGACCAGGCTGCAAAACAAACCTCCCAACTGGGTCTGATCACCCAAACTCCTGTTACTAGTCCTGAATTCCTGTCTTCAATCAGTTCAAAAATTTTGGAGAAAAAAGAGGCTTGGCTCCAAACTTCTCATACCCAGCTCCAAGATCTCTATGATTATAAACAGCCATCAAAAGAAATGTACCTCACATCTCGTATCCTTTCAACTTGCCCCTTCCGTCTTAGATGTGGCCACGCCAAGACAAAATCAACACTATTCCATTAGAAAATGGCCCCATCCCCCAATTGCAACACATGTGGAGTGTACGAAGACATACGTCAAATCATCTTCAACTGTAGAAAATATGAAAAAGAGAGGGAAATACTAAGGAATTGCTGTGAGAAGGCATTTGAGGCATTCACAATGCATTGTTGTAGGACATCAGACGTCTCCTCCTCGGGCTATACGACTAAGCATAAACTTTTTAGGTAAATTTGTTATGACTACTGGTTTGGTTCATTCCCTATAAGATATTTCTTTTTCTCACCCCTATAATAGTTCATTTTAGAGTCATCAGATTTACCATTCTATTTTTTTTTATTATCTATATCTTATCTGTTTAGATTTTTGTATTTGGAAGTATCTGACAGGAATAATATAAATTTGCATTATTTACTTTAATTAGGTTGTTTATGTATTTTAATTGCTGTATGACAGAGCAGTGCTGGATTACTCTTTCCCGTTTTTCAACGCAGGCATTAGCTGCAGGCGAATAACCCCCTTCCAATAGCAAGGTAAGTGATACATCATACATGATCTGGTTCAGTGAATATTGACTGAAGTCACAACCAAGCAAGCTAGTGATTACAGAAGGCACAGAACAATCGAGTGATACGAACGCATATGACCTATTGGTCGAACGCGTCAAAGAACATAAACAAGGTATCCGCAGTCTAAAGAAAAAAAAAAGAGAAATAAAAATAAGAACATGAAAAGCAAATACAAACAGTAAAAAAACAAAACAATACAGACTTTAATCATTACTTGAAAGTATATATATTATTAATTATAACGGAATTCACCGTTTCACACTCGAATAATTCATAAATGTACATTCTGATTAGCATGAATCGTGAATTCATAGCTACAGAAAAATTGAACTTCCACTGAAGGTTCAATAGTAAAAAAAAGGTCTTTTCGAATATCTAGCTCCGGAATATTTAGATTATAAATAAAAAGTAGCCTAAGCTACCAAACAATCAACATTTTTGCTACAAATTATGCGATTCAACATTCATGCTTATATTCATAGGACAAAGAGAGGATTCTCAATTTTTTGCTATCCCCCTTTTGTGTGTATTTTCATTCCAAAAAAGCGCCCCGCCTCAAACTTCAAATTTTTTTTTCTCGCATCTTCATTAAAAAAAAATCCCCCCCCCCTCGCTTTTTCGTGAATAAGTTACCCCAAAGGAATGTGCTCTACACACAGAATGCTAAGTGTTAGCAATATCCACCTCTTAATACAGTAAATGGAGGCAGGGGCGAATCTCCAGCATTTTTATTGGGGGGGGGGGGCAATAGGGATCCATTTCTAGATAGTCAAAGGGCATGGGATGTATAATATTTTATTCTCCACATTATTGTGGAGCGACTGCCCCCCCCCTTGCCACCACCAAACGACACCCCTGAATGGAGGTCTTATTCTCCCAAAGAAGAAAAGACTACTCTCATGGTGTATGTTCCCCAGCTATAAGTTTTAAAAACCGTTCAGGAATGTTTAAAACATCGATGCTCTCAAAGGCAAAGCGTATATCAGAGACTCTCAAAGGGGATTTTTACATCAAGCAATTACATTTTCAGAAAAAAATCTGGGTACTTGTTTAGAATCCAGTAAACACACGGGAAAGACCGCATCGAAATGTCAAAGATGCTATATGAAAAACAGGTTTCCGCTGCATAGTGAGGTATTACTCACTCCGTGACAAAGATTTAAACTTTAGTTTTTTAGGGGTTGAAGGGGCAAAAATAGGTACCTAGGTTAGGTTCTGTTACGTATTTAACATATGCTATGCTTTACCCCTCCCCCCACCCCTAATGTGCAAATATATATCCGAAAAATTTCTGAACTATTATATTTTCATCCTATTTTGTTTCATTTTATTAGCATTAACAAAACTTCACTTATCGCGTGTTTACTGGATTCTAAACAAGCACCCAAATCTGTTCCAAACAGCTCAGTATAGACTAGTATCGATTAAGACGAGATATTTTTCCCTATCTCTTGCTCAGAAATTTACCTTTTGCGAATAAAATCGAAGCCCTTTTGAAATGCCCGAAATATTGCAAGGAAGAAAAAGAGAAATTGGAGTTGACATTTCAATTCAGAATGTACTTTCATTCTGGACACATTTCTTCATTCATTTCAAAATGCTATTAAAATAGGTCATTAAGAAGAATATCCATGATTATAGGAAATTATTTTGAATGTAAGTTTCGACTAAGATGTTATTTTTTCTGTTTGCAATACTTCAACGATTAACTTTAATGCCGTAGTTAAATCCTTTGTTTGTAGGATGTACCGAAATGAGCCTGCATTATTCAACAGCATGTTGTAATTTTTCTGATCTTTTGGATTAAGGTTCCCCGAAAAAAGATGGTTTCCGCGAAGCTTCCAAAGCTTAATTTCATCCACTAGTAAAATAGTCAGGATACTAAATAGAACGCTTTATTGCGGGAATTTTTGTATATATTCCCTTACAAAAAAACCTAATAAAGTAGACGGAGCTTGAAGGCGTTTAAACAACAACATAAATATGTGTTAACAGCAATATTATGGTTCGAAACAAATTTGTGTGGATTGGATACCGTGTGAAGAACTATGTAAAATTACTATACAAGAAATCGATAAACAGAGCCGTAGTTCGACATTGTGAGAGCATTCTTCCCCTACTAGCCAACAAAAACATTGAACTAGCCCGTTGTCGCCCATAAGCTGAATTCCAGGGGGGGGGGGGCAAACCTGGTCTAATTGGCACTTATAATGCTATATAATAGAAACCTCAGAAAAAATATAAAAATAAGGCAGCATCATTCAGCCAGGAGGGGGCTGGCACCCCCTCCTGCCCCCCCCCCCTTTATGGGCGCCCATGAACTAGCCCAACGCAAGATGCAGTTTGAAAAAAAGTTTTCGGTCCAATTTTTAAAACACTATTTTGGTCCAATAGTTAGATGGCAGGTATGTCGTTACATTTTATTGTCAACAAAACATTAAAATCGGGATAAAGGATCAGGGTTGCTACTCCTAGTAATTTACCACTATTTCTAATGATTTTTTTTATACTGCCTAAACAAAAAAATCACTAAATCAGCACATAAATCACTCAGTTATTGCAGAAAATCCCTAAATCAACCAAGAAATCATTAAAACCAAGTGATTTTTTTTTTTTTTTCACCGGGAGGCAACTCTGCCAAGGATGCTAGCAGTGAGAGATAATTTTAATTATATTATTTAATTTTTAATTTTATATGATATTATTTATTTTTATATTAATTTTATATGATAATTTAATTTTTAATTTTAATCACAAAATAGACGTAATTTTAAATTCAGTTTGATGCTTCGTTCATATACCTTGACCAGTTTTACGGAAAAAGATTAATTACGAGAATACTCGATCTGGCTCCGCAAGAGTAATTATTTAGCAATGTGTATAATTTAAATTAAGAGTACAAGACCCATGCCATTTTTCGAAAGCATCAAGTCACAGCAACGAGGTCGAAGCCGAGATCGAGTCCATTGATTTTTAATTAAAATCAAGTAGTTGCGGGCACCAAGGGCTAGTAGTAGAAAAAGCCAAGACAGATAGTCCGAGCGACTGAGTGAGTGCTCACGGCTTTGTGTACCTAAAGGTCAGTTCACAATGAAATTTTGTTAATTACTATTGTTAATTACTAGTACTAATTCAAGCCAATCAGAAAATTCTATGAAAATTCTAAAATGGCTAAAAGCGTTGTGAGGACTGTACAGCCCGTGGCAGAACTGTAGGACACACATGATACTTCGAAATGTACACAAGGTGCCGGAAAATGGGGGGAAATGAGTCGAAATGGGGAAAATGGGAGAAATTTCCCCCATTTCCAGTCAAATTGGGGGAAAATGGGAGAAATTTCCCCCATTTCCAGTCAAAATGGGGGAAAATGGTGCCGGAAAATGGGTCGAAAACTAAAGATTAAATATTCTTACGGTTTTGACATGATTTCCTACGAGTATTCTACTTGGGTGCATACAAACTAAACGGTACGAAAAAAAAGAAAAAAGAAAAAAAAGACAAATCAATCTATAATCACAGAAAGATCTTCCCTTGAAAAATCTTCTGACTCCTACTCCTAAGGTTTCCTTGTTTCCATTTAATTAGAAAAAAGACTTTGAAAACATTTCTTTTTGGAGTAACCTCACAATATCACAGTATAATAAACGAATAAAAGAAATAAACAAATGGAGATTAATTCACCTCGCTTTTCAATTTAACTGAGTCACCGACGAGTTCACAGGTTTGACCTTCGATTAGTACAATTTGAGATTTGTGCTTTTTTCTTGCTATAATGGAGGTTATTTGCTGAGCAGCCACGTCATCGAAGAAATCAAGATCGCGTCCTGTAACATTAACAATTCACAACTAAATAGAAACCAAGAAATCAACTTCACCAATAAGATTTTATTAAAAAAAGAGAAAAATCAAACTAATGCGTACAATTTATATCGGCCTTAAATGGATTATTTCACAGATGAACTAGTACTGTCAATTCCATCTTTTACAAATAAAGCTGAAACTAAAATAATATCTTGTAGTTCTCTGAAAAAATATATTTAATTAAACGGCGACTAGTCATGTCTAAGGACGCATATCGAGAGACGACATACAGATTGCACCTTTCCATCCAAGTAAATTTATTCTCGTGCTCCTGCTGATTGACTCTCTCAGGGGGTGGTAGGTCTCCAATGCATTTTATTATTTTATTAAAATCGAGTAAACTCCCTAAACATACATCAGCTATCTAAAACCGAAACACATTATTTGCACTTTTCAAAAAAATCGACTTAGAGACACCATGTAAAAGGCCGTACCCAGGGGGGTAGGGGGGTTTGTAACCCCCTCCCCCCACCCGAAATGTTTGTCTGACTCGTAAAACGTAACAAAAGTGGATATAAACAATTTTTTATGCGTTTTTTGAGGTTTTCGGTTAACCCCCCCCCCCCGAAAAAAAAATCTTGAATAACCCCCTCCCCTCCAAAAAAATCCTTGACCATGTACCGTGTCTAGCAGCACTGACGGGTCGATTGGTGCCGTCTGAGAGCCCACTTGATCAGATCTTTCTTATTTACTCCGATTTAAAACTGAATATTGACCCATTATTCATCACCAGTCTTATCATTTCAAATGGGGTTGCAGTAGTTTAAAGGACGTCATGTCACATCTGTGAAACTGAGATTTTACTTGACTAATTTTGGGAAAACGGTTCAGAAAAATATTCATGTAAAGGGCAGGGAACAGATAAATTTACAGAAAAAGCGTACGGATTTACAGAAAATAAAGATTATCTATCCTTTTCTCGCTGGTAGAAGAGGCGGAAATTACAGATTTTGACACCAAAACTATCTTTTTTTTATCTTGAAGGCATAAAAAAGTTGTCTTGGCTCACAAATTGAGAGGTTATTAACATGATCGAAAACTAAAATTAGAAAAAACAATAATCGCTTTTTTTTGCCAAATTTATGTCTTACCAGCTTGACACCTCTTGAATTGCTACAGGCGAATTAGTACTTACGTATTATACGAGAAACACTCGAGACATTACCCGGTTTTCATCCCGGTTAGTGTGCAATGTATATTGATAAACTATAGGGTCTGACCTTAGATAGCTAATATTTTAATTAAATATTTAGTTGGTATTTTGGTTAGGTTAGAATAGGTATGTTTAGGTTACGTATTTAATATATGCTATGCTCTGTCCCCCCCACCCCAATGTACAAATATATAGCCCAAATTTGTTTCTAAACTATTATATTTTTATCCTACTTAGGTATATTTCATTAGCATTAACCAAACTTCACTTCTCGAGTGTTTCTCGTATAATACTTAAGTACCGGCGAATTTCTCAAGATTTGTTTCCACGAATAACTGGCTTTCATTTCTGTATTTATTTTTCTTTTTAATTTCCGATCTAGGTCTTTCAAACACCCTTTTGGCGCAAGACAAATGAAACGCCGAGGGTACTTGTATGATAAACCTTCTACCGCTGTTCATGATAAACCTTCTACCGCTGTTCTAAGTTGTTCATTCATTGACGCATTATAGAACCGTTTTTTTTTTTGTTAGTTTCTTTCAGCTTAGCGTATGACAAGACAAAGAGAAGTGACAGAATAGATGGAAAATATATAACGTGGGCTATACATTTTCACATTAGGGGGGGGGGTAAAGTATTGGACAGCATGAAGTTAGAAACAATTCTTACTAAATAATATGCAGAATAGAAGCCGCTATACTTTACCCCCCTCCCTAATGTACAAATATATAGCCCAAATTTGTTGCTAGGTATTATATTTTAATCATACTTAGGTATATTTCATTTGCATTGAGCGTCAGAAAAAACATAATAGAAGAATATTAGGAAGGGGGTATATCATACAAGTACCACATCGAGTTATTGCTGACCGAAATGACGAATAACTTAATAATAACTGTGTGGAGACAGAAAAGAACAGAAGAAGAGGGAGAGAGAGAGAGAGAGGGGGGAATAGAGAGGGAGAGGGTTTTTTGGTCCATTTAATATATTATTATTACAACCTAAAATCAAAAATGAATCATGTTCCTTTTAGTTCATTATGAGATATTCAACCTTCAGAAAAAGAATATCAAAGCTGCATCTTTACAGTGGCATAACTAGGGGGGCAAGAGGAACGGCTGTCCCTGGGGACAGAATCTGGGGGGGGGACAAATGAAGCATTTTCGTCAATAATGCTATGTACTTATATTGTGGCAGTGGTGGTGGGGGAGGGGCAAAAAGTGATATTTTTCTGGGCGCTGAAAACCCTAGCTACGAATCTGCATTTTAATTCCCTAATAAAATTAGGGCTTTTGCATTTATTCTGCAATCCCATGGACGTTTTGACATTGACAACAAATTGTTGCCTTTTTATCTTCTGTTCAAGAGTAATAAGATTGGCTAGATTGTTCACACCGAAGCAAAAATAGCCTCCAGATTTATCTTGTTCCTCAACTTCCTCTAACTTCGAGAGATCTCTAGAGTAAACTGTTGAAAACCCTTACGGAAAGCAGGATTTGGTTACATCCTGTAGGCGTCTGGAATTGAACAACGTCTGGTTTCATCCACTCTATCTTATTTTTCAAAAGGTTTTAGGGGTCCCCTTTAGCCTGCGCTTTATGGTTGACTGATTTATTGTTTACAATCGATACCGGTTTACGTGGCATGAAACATGCATAGAGACTGACCTTGCCGTTAATCAATTTATTTGTTGCCAAAATTAAGGCCTATACTCACTTCCATCAGGTGTAAGCGTTTTCCTCTTCTTTTTTCAGCAGACAAGATAGAAATACTTTTAATTGAGACGAGAATTCAGATAAAACTATACTGAAAAACATAAATAAATTCACTTCCATCGATTCTTGTAATTTACCATTTTCTTTTCAGATTTCGTAAGAGCGACTTAAAACGCAGCTAAAATAATTGAATTTCTGTCTAACAAGCATTCTTAGACGTAAGAGCAAGTTTTCTCCCTTTCATTATTGGGGGATAAACAACAAACCAACGGTAGCCTACTTTACATAAAGACCAACAGAACTTATTCATATTCTGAACTACATGTTTTGACAAATTTTGCCCCTCCTTCGAAAGAAGTCATTTGCGCATGTCTGCTTGAAATCGCCGAGTGTAGAGTCGAACCAGCCCTTTTGCAAGGTCGGCTCTTCAAAATGAAAATACAAAACATGAATTTCACTTGTTATTTTTTAGGGAAGTGGGGGTGAATTTAGAAATGTCATTAAAGCAAACTTAGCCCTGAAAATTAAATGTTTTATTCAGATCCCGATGAAGAGCAGTTGAAATAGATTCGCGTGCTTTAGGATATGACTTCTTGAGATCATCAAATAATTGTGAGGCTAATTTGCTGTACAGATTTCATCCATTTAAATTTTCTCAGTTGTTTGTGTATGTACTTATTCGATTTTGTCCTTGAATAGCTCATTTAGTGAGTTTCAGAAATCAAAAGTTTCCACCAAAGTTTTCGCTCAAAAGAGAGAAAAATTCAAGAGAAACAAAAGGCCAAAAATGCTTGAAGAATTGTAGTTAATTTCTTTTGATCTTGTACGGTCGAGCGGCTTTCTTATAATTTTTCTCTGACACCAGAGAAAGGCACTGATGCTCGACAAAGGCACCGGTTAATTCTTTACTTATCTGCAAATCTTTGGAGCTCACCACAAACGTGAAAGCTTATATTAATAAGGATTATTTTAAGTTACTAAAATTTACAAAATTTGACATTTTTCTGCCAGCTATCACTTTAATGTGATTAGTTGAAAAAACTTTTTCCACAAAATAAGTTTTTCAAAGAAAAGTCAAGAACTCCATTGAACAAAAAATAAGCAAAAATAAAATCAAATAATCTACCAAGCGTGAAACTGTCACAAATCAGCATCGATAAATAAATGAAACCAAAAACGAACAGAAATTACAATAAATAACCGAGTCAAATTCAAAACGAGCAGAAAAATGGGCGCAAAACCCCTATGCCTTCCCAAGGCCAGAACAAAATTTGCACTTTACTGAAAAATATAAATGTTTTTACTTTTGTAACTTTAATAAATCAAATAATATTAGGATTTTGATTACTAAATATCAGTATATGTATATTAAACTGACAATGCACATTCATTTGTATTTTTTGAGTAAAGTGCAAATTTTTTTCTGGCCTTGGGAAGGCATAGGGGTTTTGCGCCCATTTTTCTGCTCGTTTTGAATTTGACTCGGTTATTTATTGTAATTTCTGTTCGTTTTGGTTTCATTTATTTATCGATGCTGATTTGTGACAGTTTCACGCTTGGTAGATTATTTGATTTTATTTTTGCTTATTTTTTGTTCAATGGAGTTCTTTACTTTTATTTGAAAAACTTATTTTGTGGAAAAATTTGTTTTAATTAATTTCTGTTCGTTTTATATTGACATAGTCTTTTCAGGGAAAAAGAAAATAATACTTTAACTCTTTTCGTTTTTTATTGGATACACTTACGCTATTTTGATTTGGTTAAATTTTAAGAGCAAAAGTAGCCCCGAGAGCTTGAACATAATACCCTCAGTCGTTCTTGGGATACTGCTGAGATGCCTTAATTGGCATAATCACAGTGCATTTTTATTTTATCTTAAGGCAACATTTAGTTTTTCAACATAATGGGCAAATGGGAAGCTGGGCGTGGAAGGGGGATTAGTTGCCCTCCAATCACTTTCGACTATTAAAAAGGGCATCAGCCCTTTCTATTTTCAATCGAATGAGCCCTTTTCGAAGTTCCCACGACAACTCCTTCGATACGAAGTGCCCTGGTCTAAACAACAACAACAAAAAATAATACATTATACCGAATTTCCAGAACTTTCAACTACGTTAAACAAAATGGTTATCTCAAAATTTTGATTGGATGTGTTTGGGGAAATGGTGGGCGTGAGAGGGGCGGTAGTCGCTCTCCAATCACTTTCAACTATTAAAAATGGCACTAGCCCTTTCAATTTCCAATCAAATGAGCCCTTTTGAAGTTTCTACGACAACACTTTCAATAAAAACCTTATATGCCCCCAGGGCATAACTTACAACCCTTACCCTGAGTGCTGGGGGGGGGGGTGTCATTCTCAACGACCTAATTTCCAGAACTTTCTACTACGTTGAACAAAATGGCTATCTGAAAATGTTGATTGGATGTGTTTGGAGGAATGGTGGGCGTGAGAGGGGGGTTACTTACCCTCCAATCACTTTAGACTATTGCAAAGGGCACTAGCCCTCTCAATTTCCAATTGAATGAGCCCTATTTGAAGTTTTACGACAACTCTATCGATAAAAACCTTATATGCCCTCAGGGCAGAACTTACAACCTTTGCCCTTGGGGCTTTGGGGGTTTGTCATCCTTAAATACATAATTTCCAGAACTTTCAACTATGTTGAACAAAATGGCTATCTCTAAACTTTGATTGAATGTTTTTGGGTAAATGGTGGGCGTAAGAGGGGGGTTAATTACTCTCCACTCACTTTCGACTATTAAAAAGAGCAATTTCAATTTCCAATCAAATGAGCCCTTTTTGAAATTTCTATAAAAAAATTCTATATAAACTTTATATACCCCCAGGGCATAACTTACAACCCTTGCCCTGAGGGCTGTGGGGGGGGGGGGTTGTCATCCTTAAAGAACTAATTTTCGAAACTTTCAACTACGTTGAATAAAATGGCTATCTAAAATATTGATTTGATGTGTTTGGGGAAAAGATGGGCGCGAGAGGGGGGTTAGTTGCCATCCAATCACTTTCGACTATTGAAAAGGGCACTAGCCCTTTGAATTTCCAATGGAATGAGCCCTTTTTCAAGTTTCTACGACAAAGATTTCAATAAAAACCTTATATGCCCCCAGGGCATAACTTACCTTGCCCTGAAGACTGTGGGGGGAGTGTCCAGCTCAAAGGTATAATTTCCTTAACTTTGAACTCCGCGGAACAAAATGGCTATCTCAAAATCTTTATTGGATGTGTTTGGGGAAATGGTGGGCGTGGAAGGGGTGTTAGTTGCTTTCTAATCACTTTCGACTATTAAAAAGGGCACTAGCCATTTCAATTTCCAATCGAATGAGCCCTTTTTGAAGTTTCTATGACAACGCGTTATATAAAAATCTTATATGCCCCCTGGGCATAATTTACAACCCTTGCCCTGAGGCTGTGGGGAGGGGGGGGGGGGTTGTCATCCTCAAAGACCTAATTTCCAGAACTTAAATCTACGTTGAATAAAATGGCTATCTCAAAGTTTTAATTAGATGTGTTTGTTGAAAAGGTATACGTGAGAGGCGGGTTAGTTGCCCTCAAATCACTTCGACTACTAAAAAGGGCACTAGCCCTTTGAATTTCCAATCGAATGAGCCTTTTTTGAAGTTTCTACGACAACACCTTCTATAAAAACCTTATATGCCCCCAGGGTATAACTTAGAACCCTTGTCCTGAGGGCGGCGGGGGAGTGTCCTCCTCAAAAACATATTTTCTATTGGGAAATCAACTACGCTGAACGAAATGGCTATCTTAAAATTTTGATTGGATGTGTTTGGGGGAAACATGAGCGTGGGGGGGGGGGGGGCTAGTTGCCCTCCAATCACTTTCGACTATTAAAAAGGGCACTAGCCCTTTGAATTTCCAATCGAATGAGCCTGTTTTGAAGGTTCTACGACAACGCCTTCTATAAAAACCCTATATGCCCCCAGGGCATAACTTAAAACCCTTGCCCTGAGGGTTGTGGGGGAGTGTCCTCTTCAAAAACATATTGTCTATCTGGAAATCAACTACACTGAACAAAATGGCTATCTCAAAATTTTGATTGGATGTGTTTGGGGGAGTGATGGGCGTGGGGGGGGGGGGGGCTAGTTGCCCTCCAATCCCTTTCGACTATTAAAAAGGGCACTAGAACTCTCGATTTCTAATCGAATGAGCCCCTTTTGAAGTTTCTAGGACGACCCCTTCCATATAAAGTACCCTGCTCTAAAGAAAAAAATAATAATAAATGATACATTGTGCCAACATCGCTCTTATATGCCCTCAGGGCATAACTTAAAACCCTCGCCCCAAGGGTTGTGGGGGAGGGTCCTCCTCAAAAACATATTTTCTATCTGGAAATCAACTACGCTGAACAAAATGGCTATCTCAAAATTTTGATTGGATGTGTTTGGGGGAATGATGGGCGTGGGGGGGGGCTAGTTGCCCTCCAATCACTTTCGACTATCAAAAAGGGCACTAGCCACTCCAATTTCCAATCGAATGAACCCATTTCGAAGTTTCTACAACTCCTTCGATACGAAGAGCCCGGGTATGGAGGAAAAAAAAACATTGTGCCCACATCGTTCTTTACTTAGGCAGCGCTGTCGCGCAGCCTATGATATAAGTAGTCATTTGGCTTTAGATCACAAGGCATCTTTTCCCATTTTTGTTCACGTAACCTGAAAATTTATGAAAAAATCTTCAAAGAAGAAGTCAGTAAATATTGTCCCGTCCTTTGATTTACTCAGACATGCACAAAGGAATTTATTTCAAGGGTAGGGCAAATTCGTAAAAAAAGAGGAAATTTACAGAGATTATGTACAAGGATCACGTGCCTTTATGAAGCGGATATTCTACTCCTTTGGCTTCTCATTTTAATTACATTATTTTTCATTAGGTAATGATTAGACCTAAGTTCATTCAACACAAAATTAAACGTTTTAATTATTCGTTTTGTATTGTTGAAAATAGTAAAGGTTTTATTTATTTATCGTTAATGGAGGAGTAATACACCTGTTATCCCGGAAAATTATTAGATACATTAGTTCGTAACGTCCACTACCTATAAAGTCTTCCCTTTTAACCATCAGCATTTATGCATTTTTTTTGGCGGGGACTTAGGGGCCAGAGCTACCCCTGGCCATACAGAAACTTAGAAGGACTAAATATTTACTTTAAATATATTGAAAGGGTATTAAGCTCAATATGGCAGCCATGCCCCACAGAAAAAATTACATGCTTGGGAGCACACTGGTAGTAAGAATAGGGAGTAGGAATTGGGAAGTAAAACCCGACACGCAAATTTTTCGTGGGATGACCGCTCTTAGGCCTAGCGCTTTGAATGCACTTAGTAGCCTACATAGACCCGATAAGAGTAGAAACTGAATTTCGTCTCTAAGAAAAGAAAATTAGCCCCATCCTGCATTTCTTATTCGAATTCTCAAATTCTCCATTATTTTTAAAGATAAAAAAAATTAACTGAGTAATGCTACACTTTCCAAAGTACTAGTACTTCTTAGTTCCAATAAAATTCCTGTTAAACTCCAATTCTTTTCAGTTTTTGTTTTCCTTTGGATAAGCATAGAATAGCCCTGCATCATTTTGTAATTTTGTTGAACTCTCAATTTTCACTTAGAAGCATAACCTAGAACAGAAATTTTCTTTCCTACTGATTAGCATCTGGAATGAAGAGGAAACCGGAATTCCGGGGCTATTCTAATGGAGGGAAAGGTCAAGATCAAGGAAATTTTCTTAAAAAGACCAACGAAAGAAGTAGTACTCCAAAACTAAAGAAATAGAATCACGAGGAAACAGGGGGTAAACAAAAAGGAGGCAGGGTCTTGACTCTTCAGATATCCGCTGTGAGCACTTACAGAAGAAGTGATAATAGTTGAAAAAGAAGCTGATAAAAACTAAATTGATATCAACTTTTAAGGACAAACCTTAAGAACATAGCAAGCGAACACAGGAAGCAAGAATATATGGTGAACATACCATTTGTATTGATTTGTCAGAAAATTAACAGCGATATTACTCTTGGCTTTCGTGATTAATTGGTATTGAATTGTCACTTCAAACACGTGTTGTTAAAAAGAAAGTGAAAAACGGCATTAAAAGCCAGAAATAAGCAAAAAAAGTTATTAGGGAAGTAAAGGTTATATATATATATATATATATATATATATATATATATATATATATATATATATATATATATATATATATATATATATATATATATATATATATATATATATATATATATATATATATATATATATATATATATATATATATATATATACTTCTTAAACGCATGAAGAAAAAAAAACTACTAATCAAGTTTCCCGAAAAAATAACTAATAAAAAATATTTTTATGGCAATCAATTTAGTTTTACCACTTTAAAAGGATACTTGTTTGCGTCACTATTGTATTCTTTTAATTCAATTTTATTCAGAAGCATAAATAATTGATTAGGGGAGTCGGCTGGAGGAGGCACAGGAACAAGAGTATCTTCTAGGGCCATTTAATCATATAGATGAAACATATTTGAATGACTCTGATTTCCGCATAACGTGTTCAAAATTTTTCTTGAAATAAAACTAAAGAAAAAACAGGAAGGAAATAGGGGGGAGACTTGAAGGGCCATGGGCCCAAAGGAATCATTTTGAGCCCTTCAATCATAAAAATTTGAAATTCGTTGACAAATATTACAGGGTCAAAGGGAGCCCAGGCCCATGTCCCTCAATCTGGACCATTCAACCACTGAGACTGGACATCCTTCCCTGACTGATTTCATCATATCCACTATTAAGAAGTATTATGAAGCATCTGTTTCAAACGAGCAAACTTGCACAACCTGGGGCCCTACCCATTGGGCAGCACTTACCATACCACCATCGGAGACACACTTTTTTGACCATTGATTTGAATGGCTTGCGGAACATAGACCCGGTGTTATGCGGGGCTGCGGGTGCATATGGGACGATAAAAAGGGACGGTTAATGTCTGATCAGTGTTGGCTCTTAAAAAAGGCATTAGAAAGTTTAATCCATTATCAAACAAGTCACTCTCTACCAACCATCGCTTTTTATTAAATAAACAGAATTGCATTGAACATGATCCATCGAACATTCGCTTTAGGAATTTTCCAACTAAACCTAATATGGCAGCCTGTAATTTAAAAATAGACACATAATGGTTAGAGGGTACATTGATTCCATCTGCGCAGGGAGAAGTTCTGAATTTATCCCCCTCGAAAATGCTATTAACAGATTACCGTTATTTGCCAAACTAGGGTACACAATGTCAAGTAAGTCTGTGTTCCTGTCCTTCTAACTGTCGGGAAACTTTTATTCAAAGTCAAAATGAAAAGAAGGAAAAAAGATAAACGCCAGTGGGTACTCCCTCGTTTGATTCTTTTATTGTCTTGAACCTTAGTTCAAAACGAAATCCCCTTGAAGTTCAACAAAAATCAAGCTTTAGTCAATTCAAAGCGCTGACTTTCCCGTTTAATACATGTATCGATACAGTCAGACCCTCTGAATTCATCAAAGCCCCTCAAGGTCACCTTTGAGAGCCTTTAATACGACCCTAAAAGTCAATTTATAATTGGAGACATTTATGAAGGAAACATCCAATCTATACGGGCCTGACTTGAGGATACTGCAGTTAAAAGACTACTCCTGCGCAAACCCTAAAATAAATACTTTAGCTGTGACCATTTTTTAGATTTATACAAATTCTAACCTATTCTTGAACAAACAAGAAAAAAAAATAACTTAGAAACGGTCCATCATTTCCAACCAAGCAGGACACACGAAGAGACTGAAATAGTAATTGTCAACCGCAATAGTTTCATGAAATGCACTATTTAGGCTGAAGAAGACATTCAAGGAGTAAATCCACTTTGGTCCTTAATAAAAAGAATTGGAATGATTTAAATTATCAAAATAACAAGCCTTAATTGCATTTAATAGGTGCGTTCATTAAAGTGTAAGCGGAAAGGACAATTTTTGTGGGAAAATAAGAGGTGTTGACATCGCTTAAAACAAGGTAGGTTAATATCAGTGATGTAAGGTCATTGGCCACCTATACACGCAGTGGCGGATCCAGGATTTTTTAGGGGGGGGGGCAAAATAGGCGGATCCGATAAACTTGCGTTAGGAGCAAGTTTAATTAACGCAAACTTGCGTTTATTAAGTAAATTACACTACTTTAGACTATGTTAGGGGGGCGCGCCCCCTCGCCACTCCCCTGGATCCGCCACTGTATATACATCCTCATACCCATACATTCGTCTTTAACTTTTCGCGGAACAAGTTTTCTTTTAAGGATTCAAAAAGGAAATTTTCGTAAAAATAGCTACTAGCTGGCTTCTTTTTGTTATAAAGTATATGAAATTATTTCTGTTAGAAGGCCTTCATAAGTATTGCACTGAAACATCTAGAGGCGCTGATTTTTTATTATTTTTTTTTTTACCATAGGCGGTCTCTCCAGCCACTGTTAAAGTAAACACGTTTCTTCATATACGACCACTGAATAAAAAGCCACAAAGGGGTTTAGGACAACAATTAACCCATTATTGTAAATCTACAAGTAAGGTACGGCAAAAAAAATATCACCTTTTCCAAAAATGCAAAGCTCTTTGTATAAAAAATTCTGGTTTACCAGAAATAAAGCAACACCCTTCCTCGCATCTATCGCCTTAAGAAATGAACCCTATAAACTTAATAAAACATATAGGGGTCGTTTCTTTTCTACATAACTAGAAATGGGTACTAGGACAATCCACTATATAAAAAAACGACTTCATTAATAAATGGAAGAATTTTACCAGGAGATTTCCTTTTCCTTAGCCGCAGCTTTCTACTATTCTTCCTGACATGTTTCGTGGGGGTAACATCTCCATTCTTTTTCGTGCATTGAGTACCATTGGAAATACATTGAGCATTAAAATGACTGTTGACATGACGTTGAAGCGTAAGCTGAAATTAAACAAATATTTTGTATTCGTTGCATATTTTTCTATTCATTCACCTCTCTTATTATACACCCGAAGGGTCATAGCTTGAAACAGGAACGGACAGAGCAGGGAGTGATTTCCACCCTAAAATTGATCTGATAAAAAAAAAAGGAAAAATACTCGTCATAAAAGCTGATATTTACTGCCCCTCTATTGGTATGACCAAGAATCGTATGTATGTATCTATGCCAAAGATTTCTCACTTTAGTAATAAATGGATTGCCATGTTAGAAAAAAATTCCACATAAGTGATT
>CM051273.1:23275197-23372697 GCA_027921565.1 Artemia sinica | reverse complement strand
CAATTGGAATGCAATACAATATTTTCCCTACCCATTAGCCAAAACGCCTTGTCCAAACCAGCATTCCTTTTAAAGAATTTAAAAGGCTTCGACAAATGTAATCTTAACTGATTGCGTAACACATTTCCAGCTGTTCTATTAACGTCCCTATTCCCCCTGATCACAGTTATTTTGGAAACTTACTACCGTTCAAACGTATCGGAAATCCTAACTAGCTAGAATGGCATGTTAACAGGGCTTTTAGATTAAAATAACCACTACAGGGGTAAGGAACCTCTCCAGTAGCAAGGAAAAAAAACACCTTACCTATTTTAAGATCCCCTCTGGCGATATGATTCTTTTTTTTTATTCTTTATGTTCTATTCATCCACCACACTACACATGTTTTTGTACGCATTTTAACATTTCTCGTTTTTTACTTTTGTTTGTTTTCTGTTCTTTCTCTGCATTTCCGACCTAAAATTCTTGCGGGGGGGGGGGATGCTGAATATTTTACTATATTAATAAAATCTTATCTAAGAGACTCGTGGGCGACGTTTTACCCGTTGACAAGGGATTCTCCTTACTGATTCTACAGTAAGAGACACAGGAAGCGCACACGTCTTAAATCAAGGGATTCCATTTCCACGGGAATTCCACAGGGGGGGGGGATTCCATATTAAAATGAATTTGATTTGCGTATCTTTTTCCGAGTTCTTGTATATGTAATCAAAATAAATAAATTAGGTAATTTATATAAATGCTGGATAAAGACAATTTTATTGATTCTGGTGGGATGAACTCTATTGTGGAAAGCATGAAGGTTGAAATAAAATCGATGTTCGTGTTTATCAAATCAGTGCATTATCGTGTTTTTCGATTTATGGTGGGAGAAAATAATCCGAGGAACATTTCCGCGGGGGATCCGCGTGGGGGGAATTTTTCGAAGAAAATCCTCCCGGGGGGGGGATTCCAAATACTTACAAGTACAAAATACGATTGTTATTAATACGCAGGAAGAATTTTCCACAGAGGGTGAGTCTTGCACGGGGGAATTCTCTGAGGGAGGGGGAATTTTCAAGGGTGAGATTTCCAAGAGGATTACCTTGAAATTCCTTTCTTTGAGATCATAGCAACGCGCAACGGGTAAGCTAGCCCTAAATAAAAGGCATTAACTCCATAATCGTGTTCAATTTTTTTGAAAAGATTTTAAGATATCTGAAACTCCATTGCCAATTGTTCCAGCTGGGAAATTAAATGACCAAATGATTTATTTAATCAAATTCAAAAGCTCATGTTTTTCAATTTTCTAAGTGAAAATAAAATCAAAGTAATCCCTTACAAATACTAAAACCTAATAAGAAGCAATTTTTTTATTTTGGATGCATTTGGATATTGAACGCTTATGATGACTTTAAAAATAGGGTGCAAACTAGAAGAAAAAAAAACAAAAAAACAAACAGTGGATTCAGTTAGCACCAAACCTACTAGTCAAAATAATTTATTCATTGAAGATGGACCTTTTCACTACAATAAAACACACCCGAAAAAAAAGTCAATTTCGAGAACAAAACATTAATAAAAATTTACAACCGCTCTTTAATTCGTCATAGAGGTGTAGATACATACAAAGCTTAAAATTGAATTGAGGGAATTGAAACCGAACAGAAGAAATGAGTCCTTTTTTAAACTCCAAGTTTTGAAACTTTATTGCGCAAAAACTTAGCAGGGCCAAAAATTGCAAAAAAAACTGTTATTACTGAAAAAGCATAAAGTCATAAAAGTGAGACAAATAACCAGCGTGAAGCAATCAAGACCTTCGCAGTTTCAAATTATGAAAACCATGTCTAATTTAGGCCTGTCAATGTTTTGTTGTAAAGAAACATATTACCCAAATAGATGGCATTTTCAAAAGGCTATAAAATAAAATAAAAGGATCTACAAAAGGATCGATAAAAATAAAAGTGCAAGCTACCAGACCGTTGACGAAACCCAAAGGAAGTGGGATATCTTTATTTAAAAGCAGACAAAAGGTAATGGACATCTTGAGATTGCACGCGAATTGCAATAATAATTAACAATTTTCCGAATTAATTGTGTCGAGAACTATAAAAGGAATAAAAAATATTTAGGCACTGCATCATTTCAGAAGTTCTACATCTTGAAACTAAAGTTGATCGATCAATCCTTATTCATAAATCTAAACCCTACTTGGTAGATCCAGGACCCCTCCCCCTCCAATGCTAGAAAATAACTTTCAATTGTATCTATATGAATTTTTTGACTGGCAAGAAGATTCTAGGCGTTTACCCCCCCCCCACCCCGTGGCAAATAAGGCTTTCATAATTTGAGAACTTTATTTGAGTTTTTTAAGTAAGGGGAAGGATTTTTGGCACTTGTGTATTATACGCCACTCACTCAAGTTTACGCAGTGTAAAACTCGAGAACAAACCGGTTTCTTCATTATTTTCTTTCAGCTTAGCGTGAGACAAGACAAAGACAAGTGACAGAATAGATGGAAAATATATAATTTTGGCTATATATTTGCACGATAGGGGGGGGGGGATAAACTATTTGGACAGTTTGAAGTCAGAAAACAAATCTTACTTCATAATATGCAGAATAATTGTACCTAACACATTTTGCATGTAGACCCCCCTCCCTAATGTACAAATTATATAGCCCAAATTTGTTTCTAAAGTAACGAAGAAACTAATAAAGAAACTGGTTTTTCCTCGAGTTTTACACATCGTAAAGTTGAGAGAGAGGCGTATAATACACAAGTACTGGAAATTTTCATGGAGAGAGAGAGAGAGAGAGAGAGAGAGAGAGAGAGAGAGAGGAGAGAGAGAGAGAGATGGAGAGAGAGTGAGAGCGATGAGGAGACGAGAGAGAGAGAGAGAGAGAGATGAGAGAGAGGATGAGAGAGAGAGAGAGAGAGACGGATTTCAAAGTATTATTTAAAAATGATAACAAATAAATTAAAAAAAAGTTTTTCAACTGAAAGTAAGGAGCAACATCAAAACTTAAACGAACAGAAATTATAACGTATATGAAAGGAGTTGTCCTTCCACAAGACCTTGCTCTTTGTGCTAAAGTTTTGATTTTTCGTCCTAATTCATTAAGAACGATTCCTAAATGGCCGTTTAATTAGAATAATAAGCTTTGTTTTAAAATTATAAAAAAAAACTTTAGCCCAAGTTATATATTTCCCATCTATTCTGTCATTTGTCTGTCTTGTCTCACGCTAAACTGAAAGAAACTAACGAAGAAACCGGTTTATTCTCCGGTTTTACACAGCATAAACATGAATGAGTGGCGTATAATACACAAGTACCAAAATTCCTTCCCCCTACGAAAAAAAAAAAAAACTCAAATAAAATTCTCAAATTTGGAAAGCCTTATTTTTCACTGGGGGGTAATTTCCGCGAGAGGTGTATTTTCTGCGGTGTATTGTCCACGGGAGTATTTTTCGGAGGCGTATTTTCCGCGGGGGGTGGGGGTATTTTCCGGGGGGTAAACGCCGGCTACCTGGCAAGAAGGCAGCAATTTTCTGCACTTTTTCTACATTTACACAAATCTGTCAAACAAAATGTAATCGAAATTCTATGCAACAAATTCGCCGTGCAGCATCAATATCATCAATCATGTTGTAATCTTCCACTGCTTGGAGAATTCAGCATTAGATCCAATCAAATCCATCTTGACGTTTTCAAAGTAGTCGCCATATTCCCAATCTTGCTGAAATCTATATAGGGTTGTGATAATAGGATTTACGCTAGAAAATTATACTATATTGAACCGAACGAAGATAAAGGATGGGAAGACACCACAAGATCAAGAAGCAGCATCACAAGCCAGAAGACAAAATATTGTCTTCTGCCCAGAGCCTTACGGGGGAGACTGTTGAAGTGTCTTTTTGCTGTAAATTTACTGATGAATAAATCAAATATAAACTCTGAACTCTGTCCACTCTTGCGATACAGTGCAGTTAGAGATAGATAGAAAACTATAGCTGTACTAATTTCGTGGATGACGATCAGTGAATGATCACCGATCCGGTCAATAGAAACTCTAGCTGTACTAATTTCGTGGATGACGATCAGTGAATGATCACCAATCCGGCCAATATTACAGTTTTTTTTGCGTTTCTCTGACCGTTGAGGGTTCAGTCAAATGCCAGTTCGATAATTTCTCAATAGCGTAAGTTATTAAGTACACATAAGCAAACTTAAGCTTCTCTATTTGCTATTCTCTAAGCGAACAACCTAACACAAGAATAGAAAACCATCCATGATTGGTCAGCTAAAAATAATCAACCCACCAGAGTTAAGTTTACATTCTTGCTGACCATAGGTAATCCAGTTTGATAAGCCTATATCAAACAGTTCGTGGTAACGAACTGCAAGTAAGGAGAGACCCTGCTCAATAGTAACCGAAACTCTAAAAAACGGAATTTTGAAACCAATAGATAGGCCTACGTTAAAAGAATCAGATTTTTATGCTGATTTCAAATATATAAGTTTCATCAAGTTTTACTCTTCAAAAGTTACGCGCCTGAGAAAATTTGCCTGATTTTCGAAAAAAGGGGGAACACCCCCTAAAAGATATAGAACCTTAATGAAAATCACACCATCAGATTCAGCGTATCAAAGAACCCTACTGTAGAGGTTTTAAGCTCCTATCCGCAAAAATGTGGAATTTTGTATTTTTTGCCAGAAGGAAGATCACGGATGCGTGTTTTTTTTGTTTTTTTTTTCAGGGGTGATCGTATCGACCCAGTGGTCCTAGAATATTGCGGGAGGGCTCATTCAGACGGAAATTAAAAGTTCTAGTGCCATTTTGAAGTGACCAAAAAAATGGCGGGCAACTACGCCCCCTCCCACGCTCATTTTTTTCCCAAAGTCACACAATCAAAATTTTGATATAGCCATTTTGTCAGCATGGTTGAAAATATGATGACTATGTCTTTTAGAATGTTTTAATCCCCCACAGTCCCCGGGGGAAGGGCTGAAAGTTAACTTTAGCGTAAAGAGCAAGGTATTGACTAGGGGGCAAACCACCTAATATACGTATTAAAAATATATGAATATAGAAGTTCGTTACGTAGATTAATTCGTAAGTTACGTATATTTGTTACTAATAAAACGTTCGTAAATAAAATTAATCAACTTTCGAGGAAGCCGTTTAACCAAATAAAAGTAAAATTAATACGCAAATTTTGTTTTAGTTATTCATTCACGGTGAACCAAAATTAAAACCTACATTAATTTAAAAACGTTCGAAAAAAAGTCTTTTTAACTGAAAGTAAGGAGCGATATTAAAACTTAAAACCAACAGAAATTATTCCGTATATGAAAGGGCCTGTCCCCTCACCAACGCCTTGCTCTTTACGCTAAAGTTAGACTTTTTCTCACAACTCAATTTTTTAAAACAATAAAAAACTTTAGCGTAAAGAGCGAGGCGTTGAGGAGGGGACAGCCCCTTTGATACACGGAATAATTTCTGTTCGTTTTAAGTTTTAATGTCACTCCTTACTTTCAGTTAAAAAAACTTATTTTTTTAATTTTTATTGAATAGTCAATCTAAACTAAGCATAAAGCTTAAATGCAAATAACATGGACATGGATGTTCAACCTTGGACAAATGAAAGACATTTTGGGCTTCAAATTTGAAAAAATAGATATGTAACAAGCCAAAGAGCCTGTCAGATGATAAGCGTAGGACAAAATAAAAACAGTAGCGGATTTTTTTTTGCGAGAATTCGATGAAAATTATTTACACTCTTTCTCCCAAACAGAAACTTTTAGCGCCCCTCTCCCCCACGAAAAACTACAAATTTCAACTCAATCCAACAGCTGTGGGACAAAACAGGACATACTCTCACCCGGAACCGGGACCGGGAAAGTGCTCCAAAGAATATAGCACCTGCCACCTGATTAGCTAGGTGTCATGGACGTTTATCAATTGTAGTCCATCATCATCCAACGATCTGGATTAGCTAGGTGGGTCATGGACATAAAGTATAAGATGTGGAAAAACAATGTGTTGTGGCTATCAACCCTTAAAAACTACGATATTCCGCAGGTAAAACACAATTCATCTGTTCCCATGGGCCAACAATTTGGAGCTGGTCATGGGTACGGTAGTTTGTGACAAGAGACAAACTTATACTAGAAAAACTATTTGACATTCTAAAGTTAAGTAGTCAAGTCGGCCACTGCAGTTTCCATGATTCCAGACTTAAGCCATGATTCCAGACTTATGCCATTCACTATATAACAAAAGAACAATCTGTCAACGTTATGGCCAATTAAGATGGTTTGATGTCCGCAGGATCAAAGTTATGGTTTTGACTTAAAAAACGAGAGTCAAAATAAACTGGTCTTAAGCAGCCATTCAGCCTTAAGACAGTCTGCATGACTGTACTGTGTCAAGAACCTCCTAAATTTCTGGAATGGGGGCTGGAAAGTAATTGATCAATTGCAATATTGATTAACTTTACAAAACTACAACAGAAAATGGAGGCAAGAAAGCTACGTGACTATTTTTTAGCATAATTAAGCCATCATCTGGTTAAAAAAAGAATTATTTGATTATGGAGATAGAGAACTCGGCTCCAGAACAGATTATTTGGCATCTAATTATCAAAGTAATTAGGCCATTTTGGGGCGTTAAATCAAAATTTTAGAAAATTTCCTTCCCAACATACAAAACCAAGGGTTTAATAAATAATTTGACACTAACATATCGAGAGAATTACAATATAGAGTTTCAATATGGCTTAAATGGATCAAAGTAGTATGGAGTCCTCAACCAAAAAAAAGGTCCTCAACCAAGCGTTTGGTATAGAATAATCGGCTTTTTACGCTGATTCCAAATATACAAGATTCGTCTAATTTTCATGTCACCCATCAGAAGCTACGAGTCTGAGGAGTCTGAGGAATAATGCCTGATTTTCAAAAAGGGGAGAAACTCCTCCAAAAGTCAAGTGATTTTAACAAAAAATCACGCCATCAGATTCAGCACATCAAATAGCCCTGTTGCAGAGGTTTCAAGCAGCGTTGCCACTCGGAGCAATTGGGATTTACTAGTTTTGGGCGAAAAAAATTTAATAGATTGGCTTCCGTTTTACTAGATGTTGCCAAAAAAGTGCGCGTGTCGCGGCTTTTTGTCATCAAAATGAAAACAAAATTAAAAAGTAGCTAGTGCGCATTTTTTTTTCTGCTTGTGCGACATTTTAATGTGATTTCTTTTGGCCATTCGGCTTATTTGTCTTCAAATAGGTAGGAAATGTGTTCCCAGTTATTCATTAGGTCCGAACAGTGTCTTCCAGCCTGGAATGTTCTAGTACTTTTAAGGGTAAAAATTGGTGAACCTCCCTTCTGTGACTTTTCTTGCCCCCACTGGCCCCTCCTTTGGCATTGGAGATCAAAATTTCTGAATATTAACTTTTCCAAAATAGCCGAAAGATCCCATGAACATGCCTCCAGGGATGACACTAACGGTGGCCGGCGTTTACCCCCACGAAAATTACGCCCACCCCCCACGGAAAATCCCCCCCAGAAAATAAGGCTTTCCAAATTTGAGAATTTTATTTGAGTTTTTTTTTTAATTTTCCGTAGGGGGAAGTAATTTTGGTACTTGTGTATTTTACGTCACTCACTCAAGTTTACGCTTTGTAAAACTCAAGAACAAACTGGTTTCTTCGTTAGTTTCTTTCAGCTTAGCACGAAACAAGACAAAGACAAAATAGATGAGAAATATATAATTTGGGCTATATATTTGCTTATATGGGGGGGGGGGTAAAGTATGTGGACAGTTTGAAGTCAGAAAACAATTCTTACTTCATAATATACAAAAGAATTGTACCTAACACATTTCGTTTGCAGGTCCGCTTTACTTTACCTATCCCCCTGATATGTAAATATGTAGCCCAATTCTTTTTAAGTAATGATGAAACCAGTTTGTACTCGAGTTTTACACATAGCGTGAGTGGCGTATAATACACGAGTACCGGAATTTTCCATGGAGAGAGCCGGATTTCCCAGTCAGGGTTGCCACCGTCAGTAGGATTTTACTAGATCTAGTAAAAAAAAAAAATCTAGTAAATTTAGAGGATCTAGTAATTTCCCGAAATCTAGTAAAAACTAGTAATAAGTCATGATTTATAGTAAACAAAACTTTTTTTATTTTACATGAATTCAGGGGAAAAAAATCATCGTAAACACATGATGATTTACAATTTTTGCTTGTATGTTTTACAATTTACAATTTTGCTTGTCTGTCTCAGAGACAGACAAGCAGTCACCTATTTTCATAAACAAAAACTTAACTTCCGGTGTCTAAAGGTCGAAAAAATCAGCTTTCTGTGTATCAAATCTTACCAACTAAAAATGAAGCTATAACGACACTTGGATTTGTGATGATTGGGAATCTATTGGAATCAAAACAAAAGCCAACCACCGAAGGTGATTAGGTGAATCTCCTCAGTTTGAAAATTTTTATTGAGCGAAAGGAAGTAGAGGTAACAAGTATAAGTATAATATATATATATATATATATATATATATATATAATATATATATATATATATATATATATATATGTATATATATATATATATTAGTATATATATATATATTATATAGATATATATATATATATATATATATATATATATATATATATATATATATATATATATATATATATGTATATATATATATATCTATATATAGCATATATATAATATCTATATATATATATATATATATATATATATATATATATCCAAAAAAAGGATTTTTGGACTTGTAGGTTTCCGGAATTTTCAATCGTACTATGAAACCGAAAGAAAAGAGGAAAAGAGAAAAAAAAAGAAGAAAAAAGGAAAAAGATTGTGAAAATTGTGTTGATCGATGCTTGAGTAAAAATCAAGCATCGATTTAGTAAAAACCGATGCTTGATGGTGCGTGTGCGGCATAGCCGCACGCGCCAAATTTTTTTTTGAGCATTTAGTAAAAACAGATGCGATCTAGTAAATTTTTCCTGTCCGATTTAGTAAATTCTTCCAGGTCAGAGTGGCAACCCTGTTCCCAGTATTGTTTAAAAACGATTCAAGCAGGAAACGTGTTATCACCAGCGAAAAAAATTTACTTCTAAGAGAAATTTGAGTGTCAGGTAAAATTTTGTTAGCATTAAGGAAAAATTGATACTTAAAAGAAAAAATTGGTAAGTGTTAAGGAAAGCTTGCTACTTCTGACAGAAAACTTGTTGTCATAACGAAAAAAAATATTACTTCTAACAAAAATTTGGTATCTTTGACTGAAAACTTGTTACTTCTAAAAGATAACTTGTTATCATTTACGAAAAATTGTTACTTTTAGGAGAAATTTGTTATCATTAACGGAAAGGTTGGTGGTCTTAGAAAAAATTTGTTACTGTTAAGAAAATACCAGTTACTTCTAAGAGAAATTTGAGTGTGTTAAGTAAAAGTTTGTTAGTATTAAGGAAAAAAGCGGTTAATTTGATGAGAAAATTTGTTAGTGTTAAGGAAAACTTGCTACTTCGGACAGAAAACTTGCTATCATAAACGAAAAAATTGTTACTTCTATGAGAATTTTGGTATCTTTGACAGAAAACCTTCTACTTCTAACAGAAAAGTTGTTATCATTGACAAAAAGTGTTACTTTTATGAGAAGTTTGTTATCTTTGACGGAAAAGTTGGCGCTATTAGAAAAATTTGTTACTGTTAAGAAAAACTTGCTAGTTCTGAGAGAAAAGTTGTTATCATTAATTTAAAATTGTTACTTCTCACTAATCGCCTAACTACCGTAATTATAAAATGAAAAATTCAGATCCGATAAGCCCAGATCTTAATTCAAAAAACAGATTTCAAAAGTGTTGAATTTCACGCCAAAGGATTTGAGCAGTTTGTCGTGTTTTGGGACCACAGAATAAATGTCATAGGAAGAGTGAGACAACAGTCAACCGCCTCCGGTACGTTTTCCCAATAAAATTCTTTCAGATGAGAGGACAAAAAACTTAATAGATTTTTGCAAATATTTACTAGATTTGTTCGATTTACTAGATCTGACCCCCATTTTACTAGATTTACAAGGTGGACGTGCTTTTTACAAGATCTAGTAAAATTTTACAAGGGGTGGCAACGTTGATTTCAAGCTCCTATCTACCAAAACGTGTAATTTTGTATTTTTTGTCAGAAGAAAGATGACAGATGCGTGTTTATTTGTTTTGTTTGTTATTGTTTCCAGGGATTATCGAATCGAACATCGGGAGAGGGCTCATTTGAACGGAAATGTTCTAGAGTCCTTTTAATTGTCCCTACAGCTATCACATTAGGAGAAACTGTCAAACCAGCAAAAACGCAAGCATCAAAAGTGACTAAGGAGAAAATGCAAAAGATTTTTTTTCAGTCATGACATCACGAGATCGAAGACAGAAACTTAGAGAGAACGAATATAACAGTCAAGATTAACAAGCAACAGACAAATTGAGTATGAAAAACAAACACAAACAGGATGTAAAGGTGGCAACTATCAATAAAAATCAATTTTTTAAAAGATGTAAAAACGACAAGAAATATCAGAGCAAACCCACCCAGGAGCTGTAAGTAGTCGCTCCTTTCTTATGGCTAAGAAAAAATCCAAGGATTTCTCCTGTGTGAGACACATAAATCATGGTTGCCTTCTTATTCCTAGAAGTATTACTGCGCACAAAATTGTTTTTGTTTTAATTATTGACTAAATTTCTGCACATCTTAAGTTTTAATCATGAGCAAATCCAAAAGAACAATCAAAATGCCGCACGTAGCAGCTATAATATTCTTCACAATAGCTGAGAATTCGCAAATAGCGATATATCTTCCGTGTCTTAATTCTTTTCTTTTGCTTTCCCAACCAAGTATAACAGAAAATCGTATAAAGCTGGGAGAGGGCTCATTCAATCGCAAATCTTAAGATCAAATCAAAATGGTCAAGAAGCACAAGAAATAAGTCTCAAAGGTGGCAAGATACATGCTTTGTCTAGGACAAGGCCAACCAATTATGCAAATCGTTTCTTTTACAATGGGAACTTAATAGCTACATTTTAGTAGAGCGGTCACCCTGTTATACCTTGCTCAAATCAGAATACTTAATATTTGACCCGAGACCCCTCTCCCCCCAACCTTCTCACAAATAGTGACAAGGTGAACACACTCTTATTCCTTTATGCTCTTTCCAAATGTAATAACTGATTTGCTTGCAAATGCACCCCCCCCCTAATTTTTCCTTATATAGCCAAAAAAAAATAATCCGAAAGCTAAAAGAAAACACCGGAACAGTGAAATTCTTACTTTATAATATGCAGAATGATTCTACTATAGAGATTACTATGTTTCCTTCCATTTTTATAACTTTTTTTTGTAATCATTTAAAATAATATTTTGGTAAGTTCTTACTTCATAATACTCGCAGAAATATTGCTAAAATTGATGCCTTGAGGCTTCATTTAAAAGAACCGCTGCCCAGCAAAAAAAAAAGAGAGGAACACATATCTTGGACGCTTTTCAAAAATAAATAAAATAATTATTTTGTGTCCGAAATCTTTTATTGATCAGTCAAATGCGATCTCACAGGGAGATAAATTGCAGACAGAGAAGATAACCAGCTTATACAGAAGCTATAAGGTATAGCTTTTAATATAGAAGCTACTTTGATATAGCGGAGAGATGTTATTAGAGCTCTCTATGGAACCATCAGGAGTTGGAGGGGGGGGGGGGTGCATTTACGAGCAAATCATTTAGTATATATATTTGGAAAGAGCCTACAATAAGGAGTAGTAAGTAGTATGTTCATCTATGTCCCTATATAGTAATGGAATTTCGTATATATTAATCCCAATGCCGTGGGGGACAAACAACTTGGGGATAGAGACGAAAGGGTACTTGTTTAGAATCTAGAAAACACGCGATAAGAGAAGTTTCGTTAATGCTAATGAAATAAAACAAAACAGGATGAAAATATAATAGTTCAGAAACAAATTTGGCCTATATATTTGCACATTAGGGGGTGGGGGTAAAGCATAGCATATGTTAAATGCGTAACTTAACCTAATCTAGGTACCCTTTTTTGCCACTTCAACCCCAAAAAACTAAATTTAAATCTTTGTCACGGAGTGAGCAATACCACACTAGGCAGCGAAAACCTGTTTTTCATAAAGAATCTTTGAGATTTCGATGCGGTCTTTCCCGCGTGTTTACTGGATTCTAAACGAGTACCGTCGAAAGTTCCAGGGAATGGGAAGAGGCTAAGTGGACCTTCAATTTTCAATTTACACACTTTTAAGTCCATATTAATCTACTACGGTGAGGGCCTGTTAGACAAAAGGCACAAAAAAAAACATAATATAATCTTTCTTGAGAATCAGAGAAAAGTTGATACAATCCCTCCCTCTTCCATAACCAATTTCGAAGTCATCGTAGCCCCCGCACCAAAACATCCCTGAAAATTTCAACTCATTCCCAATCCCGAGACTAAAGAAGGTTACGAAGAAAAAAGACCCCTTCCCCTCTTAAATTCTTTATCCATCTACCAGCGTAATATAGTCTTACATCTAAAATTCGCCACATTTCAATTAAACCTATTGACTATACGCAATATCTATTATGACGAAGGCTCGCTTGCTATTACTGCTCACTTGGTTGTCCTGGTTAAAAGATGCTTTTGGTAGGATATCCTTATGACTGAACCCACTTTTGATTGTGCTGAACAATTATTGAAGGCAGAAAACAAGATCCGGGATTTCTCCAATCTTAAAGCATTTTAACTGATAAAAAATCGAAGCTTTTAAGGTACAATGAGGGAATAGGTCCTAGACAAAAAAAAATGCAAAGTTTACAATTTTTGTTTATGATAAAATCACTTGGGGCGTAAGTGATGAATGGCGCAAAGAGGCATGGTGTGGCAGAACAAGTAATGCTCCAAAGTGTACACCAGGCGGCACAGAGTGTACAACCACTCAGAAATGTCTTAACAACGGGAGTGTAAAAGACTTCGAATTATCTCATCCATCTGATTAACCTTAGTTACGCCCATGGTTATGATACAGTTCTGTATAATATCCAAGCTTTTGGTCATTATATAAAATAAATAAGGGATGTACCTGAGATCCGAATCTGAGTCCACAGCCATCAACAATACAACTAAAAGGCTTAAGACACGAAGGTTTACAATCCACATGAAAAAGGACATGTCGTTCGAGCCAGTTTCGACACTTGGAAGACCTTCCTTGCACTCGACATCCTGCCCACTGACAAGTGAAATTTCCATAGGACGACTGGTCTGACTCTCCATTAATATGCTTTAACTGAAATGGATTATTAAAACATAAATATATTGAGTAAAAATTGAACTTGTAAAGGCTAGTATGGATTTTTTTTTAAGGTAGGTATTCCTTCGGGGCTGGAGACATCAGGTTATTCCGTGTATGCTTCTCAGCTTTGTTTGCTTAAATATTGGGAAGATCTGGCGTTTCTTTCCTCTCAGTCGTTTTTTTTCTTTTTTGCTTTCGTTCTTTAGTGCTTACAATTGTTTATCAATTCATCATTAATAGCTCGTATTTTTATCCCCTCCTTTTCATACCTTTAATTCAATAAGATTTCTTCCCTCGCGTTAAAAGTCAGAGTTACAGGAAAATGCATTTTATTTTTGCATTTTTTTTTCTTCGTCTGTCTGAATAAATCCAACGGTACTTGTGTATTATATAATACACGCTCGAGAAGTGAAGTTTGGTGAATGCTAATGAAATAAAACAAACAATGACGAAAATACAGTACTTTAGCAACAAAAATATTAAAACTACCACAAAAACTTATGGAAGGGGGGTCGCCCAGAGCGCATTATATTAAATACATAACCTAAAATAACCAAAACTAACTAAATATTTAATTAAAATATAGCTATAATGTAGTTTCTCAACGAGCTGAAGGTAATTGTCTGGTAGGCTATAGACAGCGTGAAAACCGGGTATTGTCTCATCTTCGCGATACAAGTTCTCGAGTGTGTATTATATAATACACAAGTACAAATCCTACTATTTCTAATGTTAAGAAATATCAAATTCAAGCTACCGCAAATATTTGCACTTTCCAATATTGATTTTTATTTTTTTCACTGTTTGAACCAGTTATTGCATTGAAATACATAAACGACACAATTCCTTTTACAGAAATGTGCTGCTTAATTCACCAACACTAAAACATAAAGGCGACTAACTCAGAAACCATAAAAAAATCAAATGTTTAGTTTCATGTAGACTCAATTAGACTCGTTCAGACCAGTCTAAAATACCATAATTAATCACCAAGTCTTAAGGTCAAAGTAACGCAGCAAAAAAGAGGAAAAGGCTACGATTAAACTCTTTTTCTTGATTCGATTTCAACATTTTTTCTTTATTCGAACAACATTACAGCGATGATTCGAAAAATGCAAAAAAGATCGCGGCTAGACAAAACCTCTTTTTCCTTTAATTTGGTCCAAAGCCAACTGAAGGGATGGGTACTTAGTCGCGTGATTTACAATAAGGCAGTAGGAACTGCCAGAGACTCAGAGTGGTATACTCTTACTATTGACATTGCAAAACCCCTCGCTACTGCCTTCCAGCCAAGAAAAACAAGACAGGCCTAATCCAATTTCAATGTTCACTAGCAGAAGGACATTTGGCAATTTGTATGCAATTCCTTTAGGCTTTTTAAAGTTTCAAGTTACACTGATAGGCCATGGTTGTACCCTCTTTAAAAATAAGGAAAAAACCATTAGGGGGGAGACAGGCTTTTGTTACCAAGATATTTGATTTCTGAGAGTGCAGGCCTAAATATGGGATGATCTTTATAAAGAAGGCTGTGGCTGAAATTCGTCCGCATTATTTGGTCAGAATAACGTCTTTTTCCAATCAAAGTTTTGTAAGTTTAGACCTGTTTTGGTACTTTTGTATTATAGCCACCACACTCAAGATCTCGTATCGCGAACATGAGACAATAACCGGTTTTCATGGTCTTTATACCAGACAATATTAGCTTCGGCTCGGTGGGAAACGACATTGTAGCTATATTTTAATTAAATATTTAGTTGGTATTTTGGTTAGGTTAGTTTAGGGTAAATATTTAATATAATGCGGTCTGGGCTGGTCTCCATAATTCTTTGTTGTAGTTTTCATAATTTTTATGATAAAGTATTATATTTTCGCGATATTTTGTTTTATTTCATTAGTATTAACCAAACTTCACTTCTCGACAGAACTTGAGTGTGGTGGCTATAAGACACAAGTACCCCTGTTTTTTGAAATTTCTTGAAACACTAGCTTGCCATACAGAATAATTAATTAAATATAAATTATAGTATTCTTATCTCAAATGAAAATTGAGAGAAATTTATTATTTGCTTCTTCCTCTTTTTGTGGAGAAGCAAAATAATAAATCGTATCTTTAGAGAAGTGGGATGGAGCAGGAGCGTGGGTAGTTGAATTGGTCTTTGGCGGTTTGCTGCTGCGGCGAGTTATTAGTAGTAATAGTAGCAGTATCTTTAGAGATGCAGATACAGGCTCTAAAATCCGATTCCAGTCACTACCTTATAAAAAGTGCATAAGATTCCCCCTAAAGATTACAACTATGTCAAGACCCCTCCTCGGATTAACGTTACAAAGCTTACATCCAAGGGTGTTGCCACATGCATTGTCTTGGCCCTAATAAACCGTTTTGTTGTTTGAGCCGACCTTGATGATGAAATTTTCCCGTCTCCAACGGCTAAGCATCACTGGTCCCGCTTCAAAGAAACTGTTAAATCTACGATCAAAGAAGTTCTGGATACTTCAAATATAAGCCTAAAAAATGTATCTCTCCAGAAACCATGTCTCCCCGAGCAACAGAAAACGCTCAGTGATAAACAGGAAATAGCTACAGTTAACCACACTGAGAAACAGACGCTGAATTCATCACTGACAAAGCAGCCAGGATTGAAACGATGGCGAGCCCTTTTAAATCCTTGCTAAGTCATCAGATCCCTCGGGTGGAAAATGAGCAATCTCCTGCACAACTTCCAGCCCCCATTCCTCCATCGAATCATCCCAGACCTTCAAATACCTACCTTACTTAGACTTAGTTCCTCCCACGTCGGTTGGCGCATCAGACGACAACGGTGCCTCTCCACGACGATTTCTGAAGAGGCCAACGTCCTCCAAGTCATCAAATAAATGGCGACATTAGTTAAGTCACCCTACTCTTGAAGGATAATAAGTCAACAGATTAAGGCCTATTACCAATCGAAATATACAAATACCCCCTCCCTCTTCTAAAGTCCATGAGATAATACAGGAAATTTGGGATAACAAATATGTACCTCTCGATTGGACGTGGGACACCGTCATACCGGTCTTTAAAAAAGAAAGGAGACAATGCGGAGTGCCAAACCATAGAGGATTCTCCCTAATTAATAAAGGTGTAAAAGTCTTAGTAAATTAACTGCTAAATAGGTTCCACTTTATCTGTGACAGCAGAATAAAACCCAAACAGGAAGGCTTCAGATCGGGGATTGGATGCTCTGTCCCAATGTTCAGCCTGAAATATATCTTAGAGCAGAGATTCAAACATCATTAAGAGACGATCTAGGTGCTCACAGACTTCATACTGCTTTTGACTCAGTCATGCGCGACGCCGCATGGGGGCGCCATGCGGGAGGACGAGGTACCTCAACAGATGATATACCTGATTCAGGCCTACTGAGTGGGGAGTAAGACAAAGATGTGTCCTGTCACCGACCCTATTTAACTTCGCAAATAGATTGGATACCAAAAGCAGTTGAGCGGTAGCAAGAAGTTATGATAGCCCCGCTTCTTTCAGCAAAAAAAAAAAAAATATATATATATAAAATAGAATGACATCGATCTACTTGCCAAGTCCGTCCAAGAAGCAGAGTTTCTAATCGACAACCAGTTCAACAGAGATGATGTGTCAGCCTCCAGAGAAGTCAGCAAAAAAAAAAAAAAAAAAAAAAAAAAAAAAAAAAAAAAAAAAAAAAAAAAAAAAAAAAAAAAAAAAAAAAAAAAAAAAAAAAAAAAAACGATGAAATCAAGTGGTTTCAGGGATGTACCTGTCATGTTCGATGAAAATCCTACCTACTACCTACCCTCTCTTACTGACCTATATGGCAGTACTACGGAGGAAATTCAAGTCCGCATTTCTTCAGCTTGGGGCGTTTTTCCCGGTCTAAGGGTAACCCTATAAGATTCACACCAAGCTGCTTTAAAGATAAAAATGCGAAAATTAGACGTAAATGGGGGTATCTGTACCACTCTATGGCTACGACACCTGGTAGCTAAAAACGTCGGAAGCACGGGACCTGGATGTATTTTACTACAAATGCCTTCAGTATCTTCAGAAGGTTAGGCAATCAAAAAGTAGGCAACGATACCACCCACAGTAGAGGTGGGAACCGCCCCAAACACATCCAATCAAAATTTTGAGATGACCATTTTGTTCACCGTAGTTGATTTCCAGATAGAAATTATTTTTTGAGGAGGACACTCCCCCACAGCCCTCAGGGCAAGGGTTGTAGGTTATGCCCTGGGGGCATATAAGATTTTTATAGAAAGCGTTGTCGTAGAAACTTCAAAAAAGGTTCGCTCGATTGGAATTTCAAAGGGTTAGTGCCCTTTTTAATAGTTGAAAGTGATTGGAGGGCAACTAACCCCCCCCCCCCCCTCTCACGCCCACCTTTTCCCCAAACACATCCAATCAAAATTTTGAGATAGCCATTTTGTTCAACATAGTTGAAAGTTCTGGAAATTAGATCTTTGAGGATGACACTCCCCCCCCCCCCAGAGCCGTCAGGGGAAGGGTTGTAAGTTATCCCCTGGGGGAATATAAGGTTTTTATTGAGTGTTGTCGTAGAAACTTGAAAAAGGGCTCATTCGATTGGAAATTCAAAGGGCTAGTGCCCTTTTTAATAGTCGAAAGTGATTGGAGGGCAACTAGCCCCCCTCTCACGCCCACCTTTTCCCCAAACACATCCAATCAAAATTTTGAGATAGCCATTTTGTTCAACGTAATTAAGCTTTAGAAATTAGGTCCTTGAGGATGATAACCCCTTAGAGCCCTCGGGGCAAGGGTTGTAAGTTATGCCCTGGGGGCATGTAAGGTTTTTATAGATAGTGATTTTGTAGAAACTTCAAAAAGGGCTCATTCGAGTGGAAATTAGAAGGGCTTGTGCCTTTTTAATAGTTGAAAGTGATTGGAGGATAACTAACACCCCTCCCACTCCCACCTTTTCCCCAAACACATCACATCAAAATTTTGAGATAGCCATTTTGTTCGACGTAATTAAAAAGTCTGGAAATTATGTTTTTGAGGTTGACACTCCCCCCAGAGCCCTCATGGCAAGGGTTGTAAGTTATGCCATTGGGGCATATAAGTTTTTTTTTCTATAGAAAGCGTTGTCGTAGAAACTTAAAAAAAGGAACCATTCGACTGGAAATTAAAACGGCTAGTGCCCTTTTTAATAGTCGAAAATGACTGGATGACAAGTGACCCCCCTCTCACGCCCACCATTTCCTCAAACACATCCAATCAAAATTTCGAGGTAGCCATTTTGTTCAACGTAGTTGAAAGAACCAGAGATTATGTCTTTGAGGATGAAAACCCCCTCAAAGCCCTCAGGCCAAGGGTTGTAAGTTATGCCCTGGGGCATATAAGGTTTTTATAAAAAGTGGTGTCGAAGAAACTTCAAAAACGGCTCATTCGATTGGAAATTGAAAGAATTATTGCCCTTTTTAATTGTCGGAGGTGATTGGAGGGTAACTAACCCCTCTCTCACGCCCACCATTCCTCCAAAACACATCCAATCAAAATCTTGAGATAGCAATTGTCTTCAACGTAGTTGAAAGTTCTGGAAATTAGGTCTTTGAGGATGACAGCCCCCCCCCCCACCTCAGGGCAAGGGTTGTAAGTTATGCCCAGGGGGCATATAAGGTTTATATTGAAAGCGTTGTCGTAGAAACTTCAAAAGGGCTCATTCGATTGGAAATTGAAAGGGCTAGTGCCTTTTTTGATAGTTGAAAGTGATTGGAGAGCGACTAACGCCCCTCTCACGCCCACCATTTCTCAAAACAAATCCAATCAAAATTTTGAGATAGCCATTTTGTTTAATGTGGTTGAAGGTTCTGGAAATCAGGTCTTTGAGGATAACAACCCCTTTCACAGCCCTCAGGGCAAGGGTTGTAATTTATGCCCTGGGAGAATGTAAGGTATTTATAGAAAGTGTTGCCGTAGTAGAAACTCAAAAAGGGCTCATTCGATTGGAAATTGAAAGGGCTAGCGCCCTTTTTAATAGTCGAAAGCGATAGTAAGGCTTGACATTTTTATAGTAAAGATCGATGTGGGTACAATGTATTATTATTATTTTTTTTTTATTTAGACCAAGGCACTTCGTATCGAAGGAGTTGTCTTAGGAACTTCGAAAAGGGCAAATTCGACTGAAAAGGGCAAATTCGACTATTAAAAAGGGCTAATGCCCTTTTTAATAGTCGAAAGTGATTGGAGGGCAACTAGTCCCAATCCCACGCCCACCCTCCCATTTGCCCATTATGTTTAAAAACTAAATGTTGCCTTAAGATTAAATCAAAATGCACTGTGATAATGCCAATTCCCAAAAAGGCATCTCAGCTAGACCCCGGCGCCGCGCCGATGAGAGAAGACCGGCGGCGGCGGGGCCAAAAATAGCGTGCCACGCCGCGCCGCCGGCGCGATCAATGTTGACCGCAAACATTAATGTTTTTATCAGTCTTTCTCAAATCACAGCTTAAATTTACAACAGATTCGAGCCTATTCATGAGTTCAAAAATTCACAAGTCGCTGGCTGGAAACTGGTCTTCTTCGTTATTCATCAAGAGAAGTAGAAATTTGGTAGAAACGAAATGACTGTGACGTTTCAGAACCCTTGCATAATATGAGTAGTTGAAGTATCTATTAGCTATGTATTCTTAACATAAATAATTATCAAAATTAGAAGTTTTTTTCATCGAGCATTACTGCATACAAAACTTCAAATACCGTATCACAAAATTCGTCAGTTATCTGGGTAAAAACTTTGAATATAACTTTGAACTTAGAAGCTTCATTTTTTCATAATGCCCTTTGCCTATATCTGTTTTGTCACCTTTAAAACAGTTGAAATTGGCGACTTGGATATTGATTGTATTTTTTGCTCTTTTGGATTCCTAAAAAGCCTTCTTGTATTAAAAACTGGTTTTTAATAACAATTAAAAAAAAATGCATTTTAAAGTTTTTTGGCTTCTTCACAGAATATATGTCATGTAGGCTAAGGCTGAACTGCTGCTTTTTTATTGGTTTTGGCTACTCTTTTGGATATTATTCATTTTTTTCTTTTGGGGATTCATTCCAAATTATCAACAGATAAATACCTAATATTAGTCAAATTATAAACTGCATCTAAAAGGAGTAAATTTATCAAATTGAAAAATACATGATGAACACTTCACATGAGAACCCTTCAATTACAGTGAAACAAAAAACACTTAATGGTTTATACGGTATGAAGAAAAATGAAGCGCCAGCTATTTTCTTAGGTAAAAAATGAAAAGTTCATCCATTTTGAATGTAACTAAATGAAATAATATGCAGACTGAAGTAACTCCAGGAAGATGTTGGGATTTTCATCCTAGTTCGTCACTTTTAATCCAAGCAAAATGTTAGGACACTTAGTATCAGTTATTGAGTTTAAGCTTTGATTTCCAAATGCTCACAAAAATTACCAAATTTAAGAAAGTCACAACAATAAGTCACATGTGGTCAAAATACTCAAAGACTCCTCTTTGATCCCCACCCAGTCTCAAAGCTTCTGCTATGGTCATTTCCATGGAAATCTCCAAATAGTTTCTTTTTAAAATAGCTTTTAAACGTAAGTGTTATAATATTCCAAATGTTACATTTGTTATATTTGTGCATATTTTTGGTAATCATTTGTGGGGTGATCGATTTTTTTAAACCACTGTAGATACTTGAGAACGTTGCAACATCTAGTACCCTGAGGTCAAAAGACTGTCAAAGACTCCTCCTTGAACCTCCCAAATTGAAAGCTTTTATTATGACCTGGCCTTTTAATGTAACTTGGGCACTGGACAAAGGGCGCCATTGTCACTCGAGCGCAACGTTAGGTGGGGATGTCGATATCGCTTTCGTCACACCAATTCGTTTTAGTGTGAATCTGCCTGGTACTTATGAATGAATGTTTTCAAAGTAAACCCGTTTCATCAATAAAAAAAAAAACGGGTTGGACGCATATGTCCCTTTCCCTTTGGACGAAAAAACCATGCAAGTGCTGTATCAAGTATAACTCACGAAAATCTTGTTAATTTTTGTCAACTTTTCAACTTTTTGGCATCCCTGCTTTCAATAAAAAAAAATCAAGGTACTATCACTTAAATATAATAACTCCCTATCCCCCCCTCTGGATACCATCTTGATAGGATACCGTCTCTGCTTTAAATAGAAAAAAATAATTAACTTATTGGCACCCCTGCTTTAAAAAAAATCGAGGTATTATCATTTAAATATGATAGCTCACTACCCCCTCCCCCCCCCGGGATACCACCTTGATAGGATGCCGTCTCTGCTTTAAATTAAAAAAAAAATTAACTTTTTGGGATCCCTGCTTTCAATAAAAAAATCGAGATATTATCATTTAAATGTAATACCTCCCTACCCCTCCCCTCTGGATACCACCTTGATAGGATACCGTCTCAGCTTTCATTAGAAAAATAATTTACTTAATAATTAACTAGGTCACTATATAGTTCAAACAAACATGCAAAATAAGGTTAAACAGCTTAGTGTTCCTTGAAAAAAAATTGAGGGTATGAGTAAAGGGGTACAAAGACAACAACAAAAATGTCGAAATTATTCAGATATACCTCACATTACTGAAAAACTGAGTCATAGATTCGCCGTGGCATTCATTAAGATCCAAAGAATCTAATTAAAAGGGAGCACACACAAAAGCCAAATTAGGCCAGTAGCATATGAGAAATCGCAAAATACCCAAGTCAATGAACAAGTCCTAATGGGGGGCCCTGGATCTATCAAAATATTTCAATGGTTTCCCAGGGATTTTGATATCATTTTCTTCTGTCTCCACTTTAAATGAAAAAAATAATTATCTTTTTGGCATCCCTGCTTTCAATAAAAAAAATGAGGTACTATCATTTAAAAATGATAGCCCCCTATCCCCCCCTATAGGCAATAATTTACAATTTATTTATGAAGCATATTTTTGGGGTAACTTGTGGTTCAATCTTTAATTCCCCAACCTTGTACATAGCTTAGTCTATAGCTAAATTTTGTCTCAATAGAGGTTTTTTTTTTTTTGGGGGGGGGGGGGGGGTAAAAATGTTTCAGAAAGAAGATTGTATTTTCTATCAGGGTTCAACAGTTGAGCATTAAACATTAAGAAAATCTTATCTAAAAACAGCAAAAAAAAAAAATCTGCAAATTTACAATTCAGCTGTAGAAACAATCTGTGAGCTGTCAATTTCAAAATACAACTGAAGGCTGAAGCTATATAGTAGTGAATGCGTTCTATAATTCTATTCAACTTGAAAATAAAATTCTTGACTACGAATGATGTAAGAAATAGCGATTAGGAAACTGCATTCCAAATGACAAACTCATTTCATAAAGACTATTCTATTTTTCTCAACATATGAAGAACTGTGTATATTAGAATATTTGCAATTGCATATTGCATCTGTCTGGTTTTTATGCAAAGTAACAAAAGTAACAAAGTAACAAATTAATGAACAAGAGAGTAGTGAAGAATTATGGTATGCAAAGTAATATTTGGCAGGGAAAGTCACTGGTGATAAATCGCTAGGGGTGGCACCGTGATTGCGTGATTTTCGGGGATCCGGGGAACCAAATTTTTTTTCGGGGTCACGCATAGATTTTTGGGAAAATATCCGAAAATTCGGGGATAGTGCAAGCCCTGCTTGATTTCTAATCAGGCAAATCGAAAATACTAAACCACACGAGAAGAAAAAGCTCCAACTTTGCGGTTGACGCAATAAAGAATTGCCGCAAAATTAATTTGAAGTCGACCGAACGCCGCCGCCTCTGCCGGCGGCAGTGCGCCTGGGGTGCGCCGGTGGTGGTACGACACTTTGGCGGCGTTCGACCGGGCCTCTCGTCGGCGGCGTTCGGTCGATCCGTCGGCGCGGCGCCGGGGTCTAATCTCAGCAGTATCCCAAGAACGACTGAGGGTATTATGTTCAAACTTTCGGGGCTACTGCTGCTCTTAAAATTTAACCAAATCAAAATAGCGTAAGTGTATCCAAGCTATCAAAGAAAGTAAACAGATTTTGTTTGCGAATGGTATCAAGTTTTCTATTTAAGGTCAACTAGAGGAGGTATGAAACTAAATTAAACACTACTATTTGTGTCCAGATTTTTAAAAGGGTGTATGTTGTTAAAAATTGCTGAAAATTTTTCTCCTGAAAAGACACTGTCAATATAAAACGAACAAAAATTAATTAAAAAAATATTTTCCATAAAATAAGTTTTTCATAGAAAAGTAAAGAACTCCATTAAACAAAAAATGGGCAAAAATAAAATAAAATAATCTACCAAGCGTGAAACTACCACAAGTCAGCATCTTGTATTGTATCTTGTATTGTATAAAAGATCTTGTATTCAGATTAATTTAAAAAACTTTTTCCACAAAATAAGTTTTTCAAAGAAAAGTAAAGAACTCCATTAAACAAAAAAGGGCAAAAATAAAATCAAATAATCTACCAAGCGTGAAACTACCACAAACAGCATCGATAAATAAATGAAACCCAGAACGAACATAAATTATAATAGATAACCAAGTCAAACTCAAAACGAGTAAAAATTAACATGAGTAGGGCTCAAAACCTCTATGTTTTCCCAAGGCCAGAACATAATTTGCACGTTACTGAAAAAATATAAATGAATGTGCATTGTCAGTTTAATATACATATACTGATATTTAGTAATCAAAATGTTAATATTATTTGATTTATTAAAGTTATAAAAGAAAAACATTTATATTTTTTCAGTGCAAATTATGTTCTGGGTTAGCTTGGGTTAGCTTGGAGCACTATAGGCTGGTTAAGATCGGTAGTTGAATTTAAGCTCGTATGGCTATTGACGACAGAATTTTGCTTCATTTGTCCTCCACTAAATTCTAACTAATGGAGCGGCGTTCCTTTTAAATTTCGAATCCACATTCTGCTTGTATGCGAGTTTTTTTTAAACCAAACATCTTCTTTCATTTTGGACAATTTTTCCATTAATCATTAGCCTACAACATACCCTTTGCTATTCCTGATTGTGACATTACACTGCTCAAGATTTATAGGCACTAGACTCTTTGCTTTTATAAATTATGAAACTCGATTTAATACAAACCAAAAATGGAAAAATTGAATAGAAAATCGGATTTAATCCAAACATGTTGCCACCATTTCGAACATATGGCGGGTATATATAGCCGGAAGTGGTTTCTTTGAATGCAAAAGAGACATTTCCGGTATTTTACAAGAATATTAGCATTTGCTATCTTGAATTCAGAGTATAATCCTGTTTTTCAATATAGAAACAATTTCGCCAAATTTCCATTTCAGCTTACGTTTCAGACTAGAAGACAACAACGTTAGATTTAAAATCAAATATTCCAGTGAAATTGAATAGAAATTAAGCGGACTTCTTTTTTTCTTATAACAGACGCAGCATTTCTCCAGATATTCTTTGCGACTCTCTCTTTGTGGGAATTATGATAAAAATGTTTTTTTTTTTTTTACTTAATTTCTCATCTCTGCAGATTATAATTCAAAATAACAATATAATTTTAGCTTCCTGAAGACCACCCATGGCCTGTAATACCACCCGTGGCAGATATCTTCACAAGAGGTACCGTTACAGGTGAATCAGCGAGGCCCTTTCTCAAGATTCAAACTAAAAATAAATGTCAAAAAGCGCCAAGTTTTCTTTTGAACGGGGTAGAATACTGTCTTGACCAGCCTACATATAATTCTTGGCCCGTATTCAAGTGTAATGATCCCCGGATACGTAACAATTCTAATTTCACTTGTTTCAGGCTAGACAAGAAATATATATATAAATTACATTAGAACAGAATTCTAATATTGGCATTTCGTCATATTGATCAGTTCAGAAGAAACAAGCCATAATGAGTCTAGTCTCAGCTAAGTTCCCTTCTCTCTGCCTCTCTCGGGAGCTTTAAAATCAAAGGGGTTCCATTTTTTGCTAGCTTTAATTTCAAAAGACCGCCCCCTCAAGAGTAACTAGGGAACAGCATACAAAGATTAGCAATACATAATAGCAACATCTGCTGTTTCGACAATTAAATTCACTCTTATAAAATGATGTAAAAGCCTCGTACTGCGTGCAAAAATATTTAAAGGGGACATGCTCGAAATTTCTCACGCTCAAAAGAGCCATAAAATATGATACTATTGAAACTAAAAATAGCTTTCAAAACACACTGAATCGAATTTTAGTAAAAAATTAATTCGGTAATATATTGAGAACAAAAAATGTTACACTTACTTATTCCGATTGAAAATGAGCTACAAACGATTTCATCTTTATTTCTGAAGAATATATCGATGGTGTAGGAAATTCGCTTAGTCAAAACACAACTAAGATATCACAAGAATAAATTATATCTGTTACCGTGAATGTCCGAAATACTTTTTTTTTCTCCTTGGATTTAGTCAGCGTTGGAGGTCAGCTTTTTCAGTTTTATGCAAGATTTGATGGTTACACTTACAGGTTAGGTTTTTAACCCAATTTCTGATATTTATAACCTAATTTAACCTAATCTAACCAAGTTTAACTTTTACCGTCAAAGCTTGCTTAAGACTGAAAAAGCTGATACGCAAAGCTAATTGAATCCAAGCAGAGAAAAAGGAAATTCGGACATTCACCGGTGAATGTCGACATTAGCATGATTTTGGACATTCACAGTAACATATCCACTGCTGTGAATAAAATGGGCCATTCAAACTTCAGCATCAGTTTTCTCTAAATCACTTTTAGCTGATTTGTTTTTCTTGGGTAATAGGGTAGTCACGCAAATTGTACCAATTGATGTCGGCTGAGAAACACCTAGATGTCTATGTTTTTACTTGTCACAATTCAAAGTGAATACGAAGTATGATTTTCCATTAGTCCGAGAAATTTCAAAATGTACTGGTTGTGGTGGTTTGGCTTTCGCAGGAAAATACTATCTAACCCCAATTAATACTATACTTACTCTATTTTAAATACTGAATGGAAAATGCTGCCTTATCTATTTTATTTATTTAATCTTGGTGCCATGGGCACCCATAAGGGGGGGGGGGCAGGGGGCACCCGCCCCCCTGGCTGAATGATGCTGCCTTATTTTTATTTGTTTGTTCTGAGATTTATATTATATAGCATTAAAAGTGCCAATTAGACGAGGTTTGTCCCCCCTGGAATTCATCTTATGGGCGCCCATGCTTGGCGCCCCTCCAAAATACAAAAAAAGGTGAATTAGTGAATGACTAACGCAATAGCCTTTAAATAGAACACGCCAGGAGCATCCCCTTACCCACGGCAGATTATCCTGGTCACTAGCTCTCCAAAGACCACCCTTTCTATACCGACTAAATAATTTGAGCTCAAATTATGTTTTTACAAAACTGTGGGTGATGTGGATATGTGTTGACGATGCGTTTTCTATTTTTAGAACTATTCTAGTATTGAGATGGATATACGGTATCGTGCCCCCTCTCAACTGTAAAGAAGAGGGGTGAGATATCTGGATACAATACGAAATTAAGATATTTACTGAAGCTAAAGTTCTTTCTGTAAAGTGGCATAATTTCAACAGGACAGATTTCAGCAACAACAATAGGTGCATTTTCGATCTCTGGTGGTGTCTCAGTTCTCTGTTCGTCTTATTTGATGTTTTCGTTGGTCGGCGAACTGAGAACAGAGAATTGTGAGCGTCTTTCTTCACAGTTCTCTTGCGAAGAGCATCCACCAGAGAACTGGCTTCTGAAGTCAGTTCGGTCTCTGTTTAGATAGAAAAAATTGGGTTGCTAGAAATGAAAATTGTAGCAAAGAAATAGGTAAGTGTTGCTATTTGCTATTTTGGCCTTTATAGCCTATGCTCGAACTCAATTAAGCAACTAGTTCTTATTAGCACATGTCTACAACTGTGTTTTAGGTCATTTCATGAGAATTTTACCTAAAGGATAACCTTTATTTAAATCGACCATCAGTAAGTTGATGAAAGTTCCCTTATTAGTTGTCATGGGCATTGGTTAAAAGGGCAGAGCCAAGCAGACATTTTAGAGATAATTTGGGATATAGGACCATAATGAGATAGGCTAGGATGGCACTTTTAGACTTGACGCCTCATCTTCCTTAATTTCCGTTTTCGATCTCAGTTCTCTGGCGTACCAGAGAACTGAGAACAGCGAAGAAAAACATTTTTTGACAAACCAGAGACCTGAGAACAGAGAACTATGACCAGAGATCGAAAACGCACCTAATAGAAAGAAAAAAACGCATTCACACACGAACACACACACACACGCAAAATAAAAAAAAATCTGTTTCTTTTTGAGTGGCAATAATGCATATGTGGTACGTGTTTCTCTATTGACTTAACTGCTTATAATCTTCAACCAACATAAATTCACTTCCGAGTTAATAGTCTTGAAGCTGGTATCTTTTTTTTCTTTTCTTGCTAAATTCCATAGATACCAGAAGATACAGATTTTAACTGTTTACATACAAAGGTCAAGGTTATTTAAACAGACGAACACGCTAAACATTACAATGCACTTTGTCCTCACTTTGAATAATGAATTTTGCATCTGCCATTGCAGAGGTCTTTGCAAAAAGTCAACAATTAGAGCCATTCCTAGGGTTGGTAGTGTCCGGGAAAAAATAATTACAGCGCACCCTCCCGTCTCGTATATAAGTGAAAACATCGAATCAAAGTTGACAATCCCCCAGCCACGCTCCCCCACCCCAGCTGCGGTGCTCGGGGCAGTTGACCCGGCTGCCCCCTTCTAGGAACGGCCCTGATTGCAATGAAGATTAACAAATAGCGAATAATACCAGTCTATATGTAAAAGCTCTTTCCCCGTGTAAAGCTTTAAATGAACATAACTTTTATTGCTGAAATGACAAAAAGGGGGGGTGGGGGTCTTTACAGGTTATCAAAGCTAGATTTTAAAAAAGAAAGAAACAGGACCTTTAAGTCATGAAAGAGGCCTTTCTTGGAGCCTTTATTTTTAAATTGTATCCGTTATGTCCCTTTATTCGTATATTCCTCTGTTTTCTACCTTCTTTAATTCCTCCAAGTCTCCCAGCTTCCATCCTGCTCCCTACCCCAAGAAAAATGGTACTTGCGTCTTCTAGCCACCACACTCAAGTTCTATCGAAAAGTGAAGTTTGGTTAATGCTAATGAAATAAAACAATCAATCAATCAATTTATTCAACCAATAAATTTACGACAAGAACACATCAACATAGAATCCCCCGTAAGGCTCTATGGCCAGGGGAAAAAAAAACAGGGAAAAACAGAAATGACGCAAATACCAAAAAAAAGGGAAGAAAAGCATTTTCAATATAATGCATTTCAACCTTTCAAAGACTCAACACACACACACACACACACACACACACGCACACGCACACACACAAAACAAAGAACAAAAAAACAATATTTAAAAGACCCAAACCAAAAGCGATTTTAAGAGACCCTTCCTCCCTAAAAAAAAAATAAGATGTAAGACAATCCAATAAATTAAACCAAATTCCAAATATATATTTGAAACCAAGCCACAAAAAATATTAAACAAACTCAATACCCCTCACAACAAACGTTTCTAACCAGGCTAGGGTCACCCCCCCCCCCTAGATAATAATAATAAAATCAAAACAAAATATATTTAAACACAAAAAAAAATCAAGACATTAAAAAATGTCTTAAAATTCCTTTGAAACTACCAAACGAGTGACATTCTTGAGCTGACTCAGGTAGGCTATTCCAAACGATATGACAAGCAGTTAATGGATTAAAGTCTGACCTCACCGATGGAGTAAATCAAATGTTAATATTCCTTGAATTGCGAAGATGATGGGAAGACCTATCTATGATGAAAGAAGGAGTAGTTTGAAGGGCTGTGGGAACATCACAATGAATTTGATGAAAAGTGAAAGACGCGCACGAAAGAATGTAGAGAGACTGCAAATCAAGTAGTGGGCTAGTTGGGTTAGTTGTAGAACAATTTGTTTCCTGTATAAGCCTTCTTGCCTGATCATATAACTTAGAAAGTGGTTTCAAAAAGAAGAGAAAGTTGACATCCATATCGTAGGGCAATAAGAGACGTAGGACTGAACTAAGCAATGGAACAGAATTTTTTAAACTGATCCAGGAAAAATGTGTCTTAGCTTCCTCAAAATTCCAAGACTCCTTGAGATCTTCATATTCATTAGCCCAATATGATGCTTGAATGAAAGGTTTTCATTGAGAAGAATACCGAGAAATCGGACATATCGATCCTTAGGTCTACTGAGAGTGCCCCTTGAAAGCTGGATATTAGTTACTCAGGGCACGCCAGAGAAATACGGGAAAAAATTAAAAAAAATGACTTAGTAACATTTAGGGCAAGGCAATTTATGATGGCAATTTATGAAAGCAAAATATGTTGACAAATTCTTTGTCAACAAATTTATGAAAACTACAACAAAGAATTATGGAGGGGGGGGGGGGCGCCCAGACGTCATTAGCCTATATTAAATACGTAACCTAAACTAACCTAACCAAAATACCAACTAAACATTTAATTAAAATAGAGCTACAACGTAGTTTTCCACCGAGCCGAGGCTAATATTGTCTGGTATAGAGACTATGAAAACCGGTTATTTTCTCATCTTCGCGATACAAGATCTTGAGTGTGGTGGCTATAAGACAAAAGTACCAGAAAAATATACGTATCCTCTTACATACTCGTCTTATGCTTATTAGAATCTCAAAAACACGAAAATACATTCCTAGTAGGGATTTATACCACTTTTCTTTACGTTGTGAGATTTTCTTTGACTTGGCTTATCACTCATTCGCCTTTTTTAATTGCAGTTAACCACTTGCAATACGACAGAACATAAACGGATAACCTTACCTTAATATGATCTAATAATGCTTCTTTTGTTGAAACATTTTCGTTGCATCCTTCCCAACGACAAATTACTCCTCTCTTTTGCACCGAAGAATTTTTAACAGGTTTTAAAACCGGTTTAATTTCATGCTTTTGCACCAAAAAACTATCACTTATTTCCACTTCAATATTCACTAGATCGAGCTCTGTGGCACCTCCAGTGTTGCCACTAACTGAGTTAATAAGGTCAGGTAAACTGAGATCTCTGGATGGAGATGAACTGGCAAAACAAGAGTCCTTCTCCACTAGGCACTTGGAGGATAAGGAATTGTTTCTCCCTAGAAAGAATAAATATTGCGTTAACAAACCATAACAATTATATTATTCTGTAAGTGCGTAGGCTGGGGAGCCATCGAGCATATTCAACGAAATCCTAAAAATTGTACGATGCTCTCAAATTTTCATAAAATGCTGGTGTAATACCAACTTTGGTTGTATTAAAGAATTCTCCCCTAACTGGGGACTCCGAAGAAAGGGAATTTTTCCTCCCTAATATATATATATATATATATATTATATATATATATATATATATATATATATATATATATATATATATATATATATATATATATATATATATATATATATATATATATATATATATATTATCATTATTAGGAACAATTAAAAATTCAAATACGGATAAGTTCTTTTATTAGACAGTGATCGTCATCGGTAGATGACGATCACTCTGCTTCTTCTTTGTGAATTTTATTTATTTGTCCTAGAAAGGCAGAGTGGTCTTCAAAAAAAAATACCTCACCATTATTATTTATCTGCAAAGCCGTCATACAAATATAGGGAGACAGAGCATAAAAAATAAAACAAAAAAAACAATAAACACAAGAACAAACAGTTACAAAACACAACAAATACTTAAATAAGTTATTGGGTAAGCACCCAAGACCAAGGATGGTTCAGCTTTGATAGTCGATTATTATATAGATACTAGAGATCCTACAGTGATAACAGGTTCAGCTAAGTTGAATTTTCTGACAAGATTAGAGGTCCAAAGAATTGTATGATGTCCTCAAATCTTCAAAAAAGGTTGGATATATAAAAATGACCACAACCGAAAGATCAAAACATCAAAGATTAAATTATAATTCAAAAATATTTGGTGTTTGCACACTAACATCCAAATTGTTGAACGTTTCCACTTGTTCTCCCTTCAAAATATGTCAAGTGAAAGCCATCGGATGATCCTGGGGGAAGTAAAAATTCACCTTCTCATTCCCCCAATTAGGAATTGTGTGCATTATGATAAACTGTGTAGAACTATGCTGAAAAGCAGGAGGAAGCATTGTTACTCTCATGTATGTCTTGTCGGCAAGGCCGTATCCAAGGGGGGGGGGGGGGGGAAGAGGATTTGAAAGACCCACCGAATATTTTCCTTGACTAGTAAATACGTAACAAAAATTCATATGAACAAATTTTTGATATGTTTTTAAGTTTTTTTTGTAACCCTCCCCTGCCCGAAAAAAAATCCTACATACGCCCTCGCTTGTCGGTAAACACTCAAATTTTTTTTCGGTAAAATTTTTTAGCAAACTCTGGATTTGACTTGGCGAACCAGAGAAGTTTAGAAACTAGAAAAGAGTCCAGTAATATCTTTGCATAAAAGACCAAATTTCGTATCTGATACTTTATCTTGAGCACCTAAAAGCCTCAATATTTTTATTGATTTACTCTCTAGGACACATTTGCATTGGCATATTTGTTTAATAAAAATTATAAGAGAACATCAATAATTGCGGCTGCTGTAATTCAAAAGGCATGTGACGACTTTTGCCAAACTGGGAATTACTGTCCGTCCCCTTAAATCAAGTGCACGCCCAGTCGGTTTGTCCAATCCGTTTAACCACATCATATATAAAAAAAAGCTACAGAATACGACATTGGACTTACCGTCCCTACCGGTGGTGCTGATCTCCGTTTCTTGGTCCTTCAGCCAGGAATTGCAATGCGGGGTTGGGGGCCAACCATCCGTACTTTCGCACACCCTTCCTGTTTACCTTCCCCAAATTTCTCCAGTCCTGGTACCCATTTAGAGCTGGGTCGACTCTGACTAAGCTTATAGAGCAACACAACAGACCCTCGTCCAAAACGAAGTAATTGAGTACACTAGGTTTCGAACCCTCGCCCTCTCGAACGAGGAATTCCTAAATTCAGTACACCAACTCACTCGGCTAATACATCACATGTACGGATCTTAAAATAATAAGAACTTACCGTTTTAAGATAATTTCTTACACCATTTTGATCTGCCATAACATAAAGAAAGAAAACGATCAAAAATGGGGTTTTTAAAGGCCAGACGAAAATACTGAAATATTCTCTCGAATTGTTCTCTCAAAATATTCGCTTTGTTTGTTTCTTCAGTATTCTCGTTTGGCCTTTGAAGATTCCATTTTTGATCGTTTTCTTTCTTTAAGTTGCGGTTTTTTTGTTTTTGTTTTTTTCCAACGTCAAAACTACATAAAGTAACATTGTTCCATTACACGCTTAATGTTTACAGTTATGGAAGCGAGATTTGCGGTTGGCTTGACGTGAAGCCTGGACTTAATCAGGGCTGTGTTTCATTCCCGTTTATGGGGATTATTTTCATGGATTTTGTTCTAATGAACACAAAGGCTGTGGGAGAACATGGTATTTATTCTACGGGAAAGTAAAATTCTCCACGATTAAGGTTTTACCAATGATTAAAGTGTGCTACGCAAAAGTTTTGGTGGAGCGAATAAAGTTCAGTATGCTGAGATTGAGAGGCTTGAATCCAATGTTAATAGCAAAAAAATTGACCAAGGTTAGGGTTACATGCCAAGATGTAAAATTCAGGGAAGATGAGAAAACAGAATAAACAAGGAGTGTTTTTTCAAAGTGTAGAAAAATAGGAATATAGGCAGAGGAACTAAGATATTATATAACAAGCAATAGTAATGTCTGCTGTTAAGCATGGTTATGAAACATCGGAACTTCGCAACAATGAAGAAGATGGGCTAGACATTTTTCCAAAGGATTCTGTAAGGAAGCTTTACTCATTGGAGCGACGGGGCATCAAACAAGAAGCTCTGCGAAAAAAGGGGTTTGATCCAACTGTTAGTGTCTACAATGGAAGAAATCTTAAGATGGTTAGATCAAGGGTCACGGAAAGTAAAAAGTTGTATTTTTCGACAGGTCTAAGTTGCAGAGAACGACATAAAGGGTGTAGGTAGGAGCAAATATAGGGAAGGGCTTGTCCTCCCCCCAAAATCGTAGTTTTCCCCAAATTTCTGGATGCTTGTTATTCAAATTTCTCAAATATTTGTTTCTCATTATTGGCCACTCCAAAAGAAATATCTATGCACATGTCTGGAGGAAGGGAGCTCATGGGGTGGGGGGGGGGGCAAGCACTAAAGCTCTGAATACAGTGGGTTGTAGGATGAGCATTGGTTTAATATGGCTTGGCACTACGATGAGCCGTAAATAGTGGAAACGATTTTCAAAATATTCATAATGTACTAAATAAAGGTGTGAATGTTATTTGAGGCAAGAAATTTACCACAGTTTTAGATATAAAAACAAATCAACTTCCCCAAGACAGTACTTACAAACAATGCACGATAAACTGTGACTATACTTCAAAGGAGACAGGAAATGATGATAAGATTGTCTTCAAAGTCTTCCAAAGGTGACTTACAAAAAGCAGTTACAGCAAGTGTCTCGGCAAATACGTTTCTAGTCAGCGTGCCGAAGTTTGCTGACCCCTTATCTGAATGAAACAATAGAAGCGGAAAGAATGTAGTCGACCCGATCCCGATTCTTAAATCAATACCTTCGAGAAAACAAATGCTTTGATTTTGAATAGCAGTTTGTGGATTGCAAGGGAAACCGGACACACTATTTGTCTGCAAATTAATTTCAATTAAGTTGCCGAATAAACAGTCGCTTCTACAACTATGTTATACAGAGCTCTTAATTTAGTTCCTATAACTTGTTTTTTAGTTAGTGCTACCTGCGAAAAAATGTATGCAAATTGAAGAACATACTTTTTCTGAGGCGGATAAGCACGCGTGTGTGCGTGAAGAATCTATTATGTTCGTTATATGATTTTTATAATTGTAAAAAACGCTCAATAATTTTTCATACGATTTACTAGTCCCTCACACTTTTGAGCTATTATATGAAGATATCAATTATGACTGATACGCAAACCGTTTAAACCCCTGACTATATTTCTTGATCATGTTTTCATCGTTGAAAAGACAAATCGTCAAATTGCTGCCTAACATCATTCTGTGAATAGCACAAACAAGTTTTAACCTCAGGCGAAAACGGTACTTTTAAGTATAAAAATGGCCATCAAAGGTCATAAAGCTAGGAGCAAATCACGACGATTGTAGACAAAAATAATGATGATCAGAGTTATCAGTACGATAACTTGGTCAAAATCCTTGCGCTTGGTATCGACATAAAAACAACAATATTTAACTTTGACTGATCTTTTACAGGCCATACCAAATTCTTCTTTGGTACAATTTAAAGAATTTTAAAACATGACATTGGCAAGGAGTCGAACAATAAGGGACCTTCAGAGGTAGGGTTTGTGGCACAGAAGAGTCGTAGGACCAACACCATGTTGACCTACGATGGACACTACAGATAGATATGGGAGACCAGAAGACAATTCTCAGGAGATGAAGGGGGGAGGAAATCAAGATCAGGAAAACATATTTTATGTTTGTTTTCCAATTTTTTTCTGGGGGTGGCCACCCGTAGAAATGAATTTACACAGCCCATGTGTGGAGGTATATAATATAAAAGCTCTTAGGATACCCTGCACCAATTGAAAAAAAAAATTATGAGCCAGTTAAGTTAAACTAAGATTGTACCCCGGCCTCTTAAAATAAACAGGTCTCATACATTAGTTCAATTGGTTTTCAACTATCTTGTTTCCCAAGATACGTGGAAGTTAAGTTTTTGGTACTTACGTGTTATAGCTACCGCACCAAATCAGTGAAGTTAATCCTAATGAAATATACCAATATATGATTAATATGTAATACTTTAGTAACAAAACTATGGAAACTACAACAGAGAATCATGGAAATCAGGCCACCTTCCTCATGGAATCATGGAAATCAGGCCACCTTCCTCATGGAATCATGGAAATCAGGCCACCTTCCTCTTTTTTCAGTCACAAACGCAGTTAGCAATTGGAGCATTTGGGCTAAAGATCAAAACCTAGAATAAATTAAGGTAGGTCCTCTTTTGACGGATAAAATAAACGGGAAGCTTTCAAACGTGTACACACCTATGTGGTAATTTAAACCCTTCGACTAAGAGAGGGGCGATTTTTCTCGGGGATGAGATAACAACAGAAAATTTATGGTTTTACAGCTTTCCAGGAGTTAAAATGAGCGGATCTTGGGGAGATTTCCCCTACTTGCCCCTGTGTGAAGGTACAGAGTCCGTTGACTTTAAAGTTCCCTCCAACAGCAGTTATAAGTCTAGCAATCCCATTAAGTGATGAAGTGTTTTGAATATTTGGATTTTAATGGTAGCCTATGTAATTATACGTTATAGCGCCTATTTTAAGTTCTTCGTCCATTGACGCACGTAGAACCGGTGTCTTCGTTAGTTTCTTTCAGCTTAGCGTGAAACAAAAACAAGGGACAGAATAGATGGGAAACATACGATTTGGACTTTATATTTGCACGTTAGGGGTGGGTGGTGGTGGTGGTAAAGTATTTGGACAGTGTGAAGTTAGAAAACAATTCTTACTTCATAATATACAGAATAACTGTACCTAACACATTTTGCATGCAGACCCGCTATACTTTACCCCCCACCCCCCACCCCCTAAAATTAAAAACATGTAGCCCAAATTTATTTCCAGAGTATTATATTTTCATTATATTTTATCATATTTCTTAAGGAGTAGTAAGAGAGACAGGCTATACTTAGATGAAGAAATAAACATATACGCTATAACATATAAGTACCGTAGCCTAAATATTCCGACTTAAAATATCAGAACTAAACATTCTTGTTTAGTATCCCTTTTTTGGCCTTTTCTTGTAATAGTGCTTTTTTAGTGTTTGCCCTTTTTGGCCAGTTTTCGTTTGCCCAGTTGAATGGCATTTCATGTGTCTGTGGCAGCGATCTTTTATATAGTACAAGTCGAGTGTGAACTTCTGGCCTCTTTGCGGCAGCAGCCACATATGCCAGAATCTATATCAAAAGAAGGGAAAAGTTTCACGATGGCTCGATTCCACCAAGAGGACAAAAAACAGATGTATTGTAAGACAACCATTATCGAATCATAAAAATCCTGAGACTTACCAGGGAAAAGGTCTTAGTTTTCTTTTCTGTTCGTTTCAGTTTTCATTCATTCATGCATATTAATTACTGCTGTTTTTAATTTTTGTTTATTATATTATCTCATTTCAACTGGTTTTACGTTTTAATATAGCTATTTACTTTTCTTTGCATTTTTTTTTTAACTTGTTCTGTTTTCTTTTTAAATAATACATACATTTTCAATGGTGAACAGTAATTCACTTACCTGAAGCGTTACGCAGAAGCCAAGAGAGATCATCTGTGTCCATAGGGAGCTCCAGTTTAGGAGAACATGGCTCCCTATCTTCCTTTTTGGTCCCCTGAGTCGATTTATACAATGCAATCCATTTACTAGAAGTTTTTGACTGAAATTTAAAATAATCAGTAATGCGTAACTGTTTGAACTTCCCACGCTTTAAATTTCGGCATTCACATCGATCGTTCCACGAATATGCGTTCAAAAACGGATAGATTCCCCAGTCGACCCGTTCACGCGTCAATAACGCACATCGACATTTTTCAGGCATATCGTTCACACTGAACAACTCTTTACCACAACTAGGATCAGAACTATGTCTTTTCCTCACATGAGCCACCATTTTCTCGTCCCCGTCCCATGTAGAACTTTGTCGCCAATTATAAACATCCGAATTTTTGTTGAGGTAAGACCAATTTTTCTGATAGCACTGACTAGGACTTGGTATGGGGGTGTGATCTTCATGGGATACAGATTCAAGAGGTGAATCCAAAGAAACGAGGGAATGAGGAGAAGTTGGCTCGGTGATGTCACTACCCCACGAGGATGCATCCGACGATACCAACGATGCTACTCCACTGCAAATATAAATCAGTAAATAATAATATTTCAAGTTGGTGGTTAAAAGAAAATATTTGAATAAGTAACTCCATAACACACACATCACCCACTTGAAAATACCTTACACATCTAAATTGGGAGTTCGGGGGTAAACAAATAACCTTTTATCACTGGGATTCACTGGATCGTTCTTAATTGACTCTTCGTTTTATAGTTACAAGAATATTTACTACAAATAAGGGTTAATGCCGGAAATTGAAAAGAAACTGTTTCCCACGGAACACAATAAAAACCAAATAAACAAATTTTTCATGATTTTTTTTGCAATCCCTTTCTAACAATATTTGTGACTTTCTGCTTTCCTGCCATCACATGGCTTAGGGCACCCCTTCCAGGTAGGGACTTGAGGAGATGGTAAGTTTGTCTGACAGCAAGAAAGGCAAATTGTTGGCAACAAGGAACTCTCCTATTTTTGCCTCTGTTTCCAGAACCTTGTCCTCTAGGGATTTATCAGTGAAAAATGTTCCAAAAGACTTCAATTTTCTTGATTTCAAAAATTTTCCCTCCCATTTCTTTGTGTTTCTTGCCTTTCATGTGCATTCTGCAATAGTCTGTTGGTGCACCAGACCGATTGGCCCCTCTACCAACCCATTCCAAAAACTGAACCTCCTTTTCCCTAGTCACTTTGTACTTCTGTTCATACTTCTTTTGAACAGTCTTGGACTTACAGGTTTCGTCACTGACCAAGATTTTCTTTCTTTTCATGGCTTAACATTCTACTCAAATAACAGGAATTCCATTTTCAGAACCAAAGCCATAGAAAAAATACTGGTAACTGAAAATTTAGATAAAATGTTGTTTTGTCAAAATTTCAATAGGTAGTAGGCAAATTTCAGGACCCTCTAAAGGGAGGAGTGGATGTAGGTACTTCAAAATACCTTCCTGGGACATACTTTAGCCTGTAGACCCATCCCTGAAAGCTTCATTTTCCTAACCTAACCCCTTTCCAAGATAGCCAGGTTAGCCCCTTTCCCTTTCCAAGATAGCCAAAAGTAGCTAAAGTGGAACTTTACCTGATTTGCTGACTAAAATAGACAAATAAAAGAAAGACATAAAAACTCCAAATTATCATTAATTCAAAGTTTTTTTTTAATTCATTCCTCTGCTATGAGTAGGCTAAGAAGGTATGAGACAATCTACACAAAATCATCCAAAAATTCAAATCAATTCAACATGCAGATACAATATAGACAAACTTGTAGGTTGTGTGTTCATTCAAAAGACATGATACATTTCATAATCAGCTATACTAGTTTGGTAAAATGGAGAGAAGGAAGCCCTAATAAAAACAAATTATTTCTTACTCTAAGTTGTTCAGTCTATTTGTAAATGTGCACAAGTGCTTGTATTTGTATTTTTCTATCGGTCCTTCCACGTTGGTTATTTTATTTAAAATTTTGCGGGTCTATCCAAGTCCGACAAAGCAAGGACGTTTGTCAATCGTTATTGCCGAAATCCCGCCGTTGTATCCAAAATTCCTATTTCCGTAACGTAATCCATAGGCTTGGGAAGGAAAAAGTAGAAAATCCAAATTTAAAGTAGAAATAAAGTACTAAACTAGGTCTAAAAATATCAGAGGAGAAATTTACAAAATAAAGTAGTCTACTCTAAAATATAGTAGAAATGGAAGCACTGCATCAATGTATGATCAGCCCAAAGGATGGTGTTTCAAAAATCAATGTATGGCTAAGCCCACGAGCGAGTGAGCAGGGCTGAACAGGATTTAAACTAGGCAGGCATTGGTTGATGAATTGGTGGCAATAAAATAGCTAGTATATGGTACGTTTTACTGTTTTGACCACGGTAATTCGAAATTTAGATTCTTGAGTTACTTTTGCCTCAAAATTTTGCAATCACCTTGAGACTACAAAAATCGAAACTCCGTTGCACTCGTCAAAGTACAAACTTCAATCTTTTATGATCAGATCATTAATCAAATCAAAACTGGTGAGTTAATACAAAAAGTGGTGAGCTGACATAGTATCACAACAACACAACCAATAAATATTAAAACATGAAACGGTACTTACTTAGAATCCAGAAAACACGCGAGAAGTGAAGTTTCGTTAATGCTAATGGAATAAAACAAAGTATGATAAAAATATAATAGCTAAAAAACAAATTTGGGCTATATATTTGCACATTAGGGGGGGTGGGGGTAAGCATAGCATGTGTTAAATGCGTAACCTAACCTAACCTAGGTACCTTTTTTGCCCCTTCAACCCAAAAAAAAAATAAATTTTAAACATTTTTCATGGAGTTAGCAATACCTCACAAGCAGCGGAAACCTGTTTTTCATCAGGATTTCATTAGATTCTAGATGCGGTTCATCGCGAGTTTTCTGGATTCTAAATAAGTACCAATGAAACTTAAAAACAAAGTAAAGCAGAAAAAATAACACAGGAGAAAAATAAATTGGGCAAGCAACAACATAAAAATATCATGGCATTTCATACTCTACGGAACAGATATGTGTTGATAACAGCATAGTTTTAAAGGATTTTACAAAGTCGGTACCAACAGTACCAGATTGAATCCCAAACCAATGCTTTTGAACATTACTAACAAAAGTATTGCTAATGCGCCAGAAAACAAAATTTAATTATCTTACCTACGCCGAGGTAATTGCCCACCCCTTACCAGAGAAATTTGGACCAAAAAAAAAGTTGGTACTTCCTTGTTAGCTAGTACACACTCAAGAACTGAACTTAAGTTAATCATAAAGAAATATACCAAGATATGATGAAAATATAATAGTTTAGTAACAAAATTATGGAAATTACGACAAAAAATTATGGAAGAGGGGGGGGGGGAGGGGGGCAAGACCGCATTATATTAAATACGTAACCTAAACAAAACTATTCTAACCTAACCTATCCAAAATACCAACTAAATTTTTAATTAAAATAAAGCTACAATGTAATTCCCACCGAGCTGAAGCTAATTGTCTGGCATAAAGACCGTGAAACCGGTTATTGCCTAATGTTCACGATATAATTTCTCGAATGTGTGCTAGCTAACAAGAAAGTACCAAAAAGTTATTGGTTTTCCAATCCTTTCTCCTCAGAATTGAAAACTTCCCTTTACACCCAATTCTCGGACTATAGCGGCAATAGTACGTTGATCAAGAATCAATATCGCTAACAATATGGTAAATAGTAGGGAATCCTCTCTGCGAAATCCTAGTAATGCCGTTGACAGCTCCCCAGGAAAGCTTCTTGATTATTTTCTTTGAGTTTCTTACTTTTCTCGAGAGCTTAGTACTAAGAGAAATATTCTATAGCCGAGAGCATAGAAGGGAACAAGAAAAATGAAGCAGCATTTTCTTGAAATTATATTTAGCAAAATTTATAATAGTTACTACCAAAGAGATAGATGTTTTTGAAAAAAAGATGGCGTTAGAATACTGACTCTGATCTCTAACACCCACGCAGAACTAAGGAGTAGGAGTAAGAAACAGCAGTAATTTTTTAATACTCTTTATTTCTTTTATTATATTATACATGTCAGCCGGGATGCAAATGTAACAAGAAAACCAATTAGAATAAAATAATTGCATATCGTATAATTGAGACGTAATTCTAATAGTTTGACGAGTAAGTTGTTAATGACGTAGTATATATATATAATATATATATATAATATAATATATATATATATATATATATATATATATATATAATATATATATAATATATATATATATATATAATAGATATATATATATATATAATATATAATATATATATCATATATATATATAATCATCACAATTTTCACAATCTTTTTCCTTTTTTCTTCTTTTTTTTTCTCTTTCCTCTTTTCTTTCGTTTTCATAGTACGATTGAAAATTCCGGAAACCTACAAGTCCAAAAATCCTTTTTTTGGATATATATATATATATATATATATATATATATATATATATATATATATATATATATATATATATAAATATTTATATAAATATATATATATATATATATATATATATATATATATATATATATATATATATATATATATATATATATATATATATCGGTACTTTTCAATTAGCTGGTACTCACGCGACATATTCTATAGGAAAGATGCTAAAGGACACTAGTCAAACGGGTATCTTTCAATAGAGAATTGGATCGCAAACTATGGTTTGTCATTGCGTTTACAATATTTAAATTATTGTTTTTTAGGGGTTTAGGGGGGAAAAGGTACCTAGGTTAGGTTAGTTTAGGTTACGTATTTAATATATGCTATATTTACCCCCACCCCCTTAATGTGCAAATATATAGCCCAAATTTGTTTATATTTTCATCATATTTTGTTTTATTTCATTAGCATTATCCAAACTTGACTTCTCGCGTGGGTACAAGCTAATTGAAAAGTACCTTATTATCTTACTCCAGGTTAGGCCTGAAACCAAATGTGCCACCTCCCCCATCCCATCAAGAAACACAGCAATAAAACGTAAGAATTCCCACATAGTCACACAATAAATTTCAAATAGTCAATATCTAACCACCCTTGAATATGCTGTTTTTCGAAATAAACAGGACAGTGGAAAACTCAAACATAGTGTCATCTAAAATTAGTTAAAATGATAATATTTACATTACTATCTTTAATTGTTTTAAAGGAGTAAGTCACTTGAATACAGTAGTTCAGGTCATTCGAATAGCTGGAATGTATTACATTGAAATCAATCCAAATAACAATTCCTTGAGAGGTCCCCTGGGCACGATTATCCTCCTTATTCTCCCCTCGGTATGCCACAAATAAAAAGTTGATCTTCTGTGTCCAGCATGTCAGTTGGTGCTTAATAAGACCTGTGTCTCTCTCCTACCGACCTCTCCTGATTTTTATGACTTTCAAAGCTAATTTTGGCTTTCTGTCTCGAAAACAAATGAAAATACACGAAATATACCTTTTCACCACATTTCTACAGTATGCAAGGCCGTATTCGGGGGTGGGGGGGGGGGGGGAGTTTGGCCCCCCCCCCGAAATGTTTGTGTGACTCGTAAAAACGTCACAAAAATGGACATGAACAAATTTTGTATGGGTTTTTTGAGTTTTTTTGTGTGTAAAACCCCCCCAATTTTTTTTTTAGTAAAACCCCCTCCGAAAAAAAAATCCTGAGTACGGCCTTGACAGTATGGTCTACAATTTTCCCCACATTTTCTTATACTTTCCGTATACTTTGCCTGTTTCTGGAAGTTTTGACAAACCCTTCCTCCTCCCTCAAAATAAATTTAAGCGCACGTGACTGCCCCATACCATCTCTAATTCTTTAAACACACAATAATACGTTTTGGACCTTTAATGTTTTAAATGATTGTTACCAATAAGGAAAATAGGTGTAATTAATGTCTTTTGATTTTCGATGGCCGTGATACACTTCCTTCTATAGCGTGTTAAACTTTTAAATAATACAGAACGGCCACCAGTCTTAAAAAAAATAAAATAAAACAGTTATCCTTCGTGGATTAATCTAGTACCAGATTTTAACAGTTGAATTCTCCCATAATAATAAGAAGGAAAAGCGATTCATCACCAATACGCCAACAACTGTAATTTCGAATGCAGACAGAACCACATAAGCATGGAGAAGAAAACCGGTATCCGAGAGGGTCGGCGGTGATTTCAATAAATCACATGTTTCATATCAAACAAAAAGCTACCCAAACCCTTACTAATGCACAAATGGCTGGACGACATAACAACCTTCCAATGCAATTTCCTATTCCTCACTTCTCATTTTGGCCATGGGTTTCGAAAAGTTAAAAATAAATCCACTCTTCACCGCAATTTGTAATTATTTTATACCAAAGCTTGAAATAACAATACCATTATCAACTTCTTGAATATAACCGTCCATTCCTATGCTGTCACAAGTTAGACTTTCGGAAAGGCCTATTACGGTTTATGGTACTTATCGGTTATATAATAAACACTCAAAAAGTGAGGTTTGGTTAATGCTAATGAAAAAAAAAATTATGATGAAAATATAGTTTAGAAACAAATTTGGGCTATATGTTTGTACATTAGGGAGGGGGCGGGGGTAAAGCATAACATATTAAATACGTAACATAAACAAACCTATTCTAAACTAACCTAACCAAAATACCAGTTAATACTTGAATAAAATATAGTTACAATATATTTTCCAACTCAGCCAAAGCTAATTCTCCGGTATAAAGAAGTAGCTTGAACAGTTTCTTGTGTCATGTTCGCATCATTCGCGATCGAAATTCTCGAATGTTTATTATATAATATAATGGATAATAGATTATACAATAATTAGTATATAATCATTCCATAATACAATAGAAAATATAGTGGATAACTAGTACCACGGATTTAACTGGTACCTCCCGCCTCGGAATCTCAAGAATGTTTACAAATATTCTCATATTCTTCGCATTATTCGCTTATTTTTTTTTCGATTTGCCCCCGAATCTATGCCCCCGTCCAGATTCCTGTGTCCGTTCCCGAGGAGAAGAAGATAAATAATTTCAATTGATGCTTTATTTTTGCTGTGGATTGTAGGAGTTCTCAAAGCTTATGTGGGAACTCATTCCCCCTCTCTCTGAGAATTTTCAATTAGTGGCCTAGAGTTCTGATATTCTAACTATATTTAGTGGCGATCAGGAAGCATGAATCTCCAACACTTATTCTGAAATTGTACAAAAGGAGATTTTGAAGAGAACAATCGACTCCCATAAATTCCTCTTTTCCAGTAAGCTTCCAGCAGCTATTGATCATCATATGACTATTACGTAAGACATTTTAAGACAACTACAACCATCCTTTATATTTACTTATATTTATTAGTCCCATAGATTTGAATCCTTCGAAAGCCGAACCTATAGACTCATTAGTAGCAAAATCGTACAGCAATCGTACGGCAATAAGTTGTCCATACATGCAAGTAAAGCCTTGGATTCGCTGAGCCAGTGATTAATGACTTGCTGACCTGCTGAGGAAGTGACAATCTACCGGAGCAAACAAGGCTTGATGCCACAAATACAAAATCAAAAGTATATTACCCTTCATTTTTTAACAGAGAGAAACTAAGAATACCCTATCCTGGCCTCGGAGTAAAGCATAGCATAAATTAAATACGTAATCTATCCTAGCCTAGATACCTTCCCCCCCCCCTAAATCCAAAAAAACAATAGTTTAAATAGTGTAAACTCAATGAGAAACCACGCTTTGCGATCCATTTCTCTATTGATAGATACCCGTTTGACTAGGTTTCCTTTAGCATTTCCCTTTGCATGCTACCGTATATTGCGCAAGTACCAAAATTATTTTGTACCCCCCCCCCCCCGAAAGAAATCCTTGATAGGACCCTTAGTGGTAGATTGATTAAAGAAGAACAGACTGGGTAGCTCTAGTGTCTTGTGCTAAAAATCGTGCTTCTAATAACGAATAGTTCTGGTATATGGAAATACCATGGAAATACCTCCAATGGAGGTTTATCATGGGACCATTGTATACCAGTATACAAAGGAGGTAGTACCTCTGGAAGTATCTGGAAATACCTCCAGATTAAGAAGTTTAGAGAACCAAGGACAGTAAAAATAAAATCTAATTTTTTGAATTGGTCAAGTGGAAACTTAGACAACCATATAGATCTTGAAAGATTAGGAACAATAAGGAATTCAATTTTAATTAAAAAACACCTCCATTTGCAGTTACGTGGTTTTTGGTAGTAGCGGGCGCCAAAATTAAAAATAAAGAAACGTTTGAAAAACCAGCGAAAAAAAAAGTTAAAAGCATATTAAAAGATGGTTAATGTTTGCATTTTAACAGACGAAAAGCTTTACTAAATTGAACTAAATTGTTTTGTTTATCTATTTTCACGGTTCAGCGTGGCAACACTGACAAAAATGTGGCATCCCCCAAAAAAGCTTTATAATTTCGAAACAACCAAAAGAAAAACTTAGAAAATGTCGGTCCAGGGAGGGGCAAAAATGTCTGTTTGGATATCTTTGGTATTTCAAGAGTTAGTATCTCTAACTCTATTTTACTCCGCCAAATTTACTCTACCAATTTCAAATCAGCAAATGGCTTAAAAATGTAAACATCTTTTGTAAATTTCGAACTGAGAAAAATGTGCACGATATTTTTCTATTAATCAATTTTTAAACTGTAACTCCGTTACGGTCCTACTGTTCACACTTTAAAAAAAAAAGCTGGTAATCCCAATACTGGTATGCTATTTCAAAAAATGCGGCGTTAATTTGCTTCTCTAAAGGTATTAATCCGTATAGAACGCTGATATTTAACGGTTGCAAGTTGAAAGTTCATTATTCTTTTTTGTTTCCATGGGAAACCCGCCGAATCAGCAAGTCATGCTTCCATCCTTTTCTTAGTTTCGTCTTTTCATTTAATGTGACAAAACAAACCTCCATCATCAACCATCCAAATTCAACATTTCCCTCCTGGGAAATCCAATTTTGAAATAAATGTCAAATAGTGCATTCTAGGTGACTATTTCCTAATAATGCCGAAAGAGGTGGTTGGGGGGGGGGGAGTTACAGACTGACTTTAGGGGGATATTGACAACCCCTGAATTCTCCCAAGTAAAGCATATGAAATATGTTTTGAATCGGAAAATATCGAAAAATACACTTAGCAGTTTCTCAAATGTAGGAAATCGACGCAGAAGGCTCCATAACCATACACGGTGCAGATACAAAGCCTTGTCATATGTAGGTTTTCATAGAGTAGTTTAAGTTTCTACAGCCGAATTGAGCATAAGTCTATAAGTATTATAGGAATTACCTTAAAATTTAATTTGATTTATTTTATCCAATAAGAATCGATGCAAAAATATCCTATTTTATTTCGTTGATGCAAAATTTTTATGATGTTGTTCAATTTCTGAAATCCCTCCTCTAAAATTTGTTAAATGCATTTTTTTTCAGTTAGGTCTTACCAATCCTAAAAATAATCATCATGGTTGAATTATCTTGTAAACGTATTACCCCCTCCCTCGAATTGAATCAGGGGTAAGATGCCGAGTCCTTCACCTCTGGGTCTGTGCTTGCAGTTTACACAAGCGACCAAATGCTAGTTTCCTAATTATATCATTCAAATCAATACGAGTCCAGATTTTACTTTCGTGGTTAATATCAGAAGACTGCTTAAACAAGATTTGTTCTATAGGAAACTTTACCTTTGATAAGGTTAATGTTAAATCGTAAATGAAGGTATCCTACTAGAAAGACTCAATTTCCCCATAAATCAGAAACAGGAGAGAAAGTTCAGATTACAGATCCATCGTTTCAGCAAGAAAGATTTATCGATTGTCAGTTCTCAAACTCTTTTACGGTAAGCACGCGATAAACTACGAAGATGGAAAGTTGAAGAGACTAAGATTATTGACGCTTTGACACAAGTCTTTACGTTTTATTTAAAGAAGAGAAAATAATTTGAAGGGGAAAAAAAGCTCCTAGAGTTTCAGCCCAAAAGAACTCGGCCAAACGCTCTATTCACCAGACAAGCTTTCTTTTGTGGACCAATTCTCAATCGATAATGCGAACATGAATACATAGCTACTAACTAATTGAAAAGACAACTATTTGAAATACTTAGCTATAAACAAGGTGCAAAAATCTTTCTCTCGCTCTCACACACCGTTTCATTGTGGAAAAAAAATGCATCGATAGTTCTGATTGAAGATATGCTTCAATAATGAAAGCTCAACGTGCTTCAAAAATAATGCTAATGGTTAAATACTTCTCCTATATGACTGAGGACAATCCTGTAGATCTTTATAATTTATGCTTCTGCAGGCTTTCTTAACATAAAAAACAGCATTGTCTATGTCTTTTGAAGTGCAAACCTAATTTTTTAATTTTTTTTTTAGGATTTAAGACTGATTTATTGTTGTAATCAAAGAGATGTTTGATGAGGTAACAGTTAGTACACACTCATCAGTGACTCATTGGTATTAAATGTACACACTGCATATTTCACCTCAAACTGAAAATCCATCCCAGTCAATGTTAATCTAAATTAGTCTTTTGATGTTTTTCTTCGACTGTTTCGATTTTTTCCCCATTTTTCTTAACCTTTTCATCTCACCTCTTAATATTGCTTTCTTTGCCCTCTCTTTCTTTCTTTCTTTATCATAATCATCATCATCATTTTATTTTTAACCCATCACAAAAATCCGAAAAAAAAAAACAGAAAAAGACAGTTAAAATCCAGAAGAACAATAAAGAAACAACAGAAATAAAAACACACACAACTGCAAACAAGGAATAAACAGAAATGACCAAAGATGTGAAGACTTCTGACATTCAGTAGAGAAATCACAAATACGCTTCTCAATAACCCCAGTTGGGTTTACCAATTGATACTTTCATTGCAGAAAAGAGTTACTTGTCCAGGTTGAAAGTTCCATTAAATACTTTGCAAATCATAGGCAGCGCTAGCGCGCTGTCTAAGTAAAGAACGATGTGGCAACAATGTGTTTTTTTTTTTCTTCTTCTTCTTTCTTCGACAGGCACTTAGTATCGAAGGAACTGTCGTAGAAACCTTCGAAAAGGGCGCATTTGATTGGCAATTGGGGTGGCTAGTGCCCTTTTTAATAGTCAAAAGTGATTGGAGGGCAACTAGCCCCCCCCCCCACGCCCATCATTCCCCCAAACACATTCAATGAAAATTTTTGAGATAGACATTTTGTTCAGCGTAGTTGATTTCCACAGAGAAAATATCTTTTTGAGGAGGACACTCCCCCAAAACTCTCGGGGTAAGGGTTTTAAGTTATGCCCAGAGGGCATATAAGAACAATGTTGGCACAATGTACCATAGATTATTTTTTTACTTTAGAGCAGGGCACTTCATATGGAAGGGGTCGTCGTAGAGACTTCAAAAGGGGTTCATTCGATTGGAAATCGAGAGTTCTAGAGCCCTTTTTAATAGTCGAAAGTGATTGGAGGGCAACTACCCCCCCACGCCCATCATTCCCCCAAACACACCCAATCAAAATTTCGAGATAGCCATTTTGTTCAGCGTAGTTGATTTCCAGATAGAAAATACGTTTTTGAGAAGAAATCTCCCCCACAACCCTCAGGGCAAGGGTTTTAAGTTATGCCATGGGGGCATATAAGGTTTTTATAGAAGGCGTTGACGTAGAAACTTCAAAAAAGGCTCATTTGATTGGAAATTCAAAGGGCTAGTGCCCTTTTAAATACTCGAAAGTGATTGGAGGGCAACTAGCCCTCCCCAGGCCCATTATTCCCCCAAACACATCCAGCCAAAATGTTGAGATAGCCATTTTGTTCAGCGTAGTTGACTTCCAGACAGAAAATATGTTTATAGGAGGACACTCCCCCATTACCCTCAGGGCAAGGGTTTTAAGTTATGCCCTGGGAGCATATAAGGTTTTTATATAAGGCGTTGTCGTAGAAACTTCAAAAAGGCTCATTCGATTGGAAATTCAAAGGGCTAGTGTCCTTTTTTAATAGTCAAAAAGGGATTGGAGGGCAACTAGCCCCCCCCCCCAGACGCCCATCATTTCCCCAAACACATCCAATCAAAATTTTGAGATAGCCATTTTGTTCAGCGAGGTTGATTTCCAGATAGAAAATATGTTTTTGAGGAGGACACTCCCCCACAACCCTCGGGACAAGGGTTATAAGTTATGCCCTAAGGGCATATAAGAACGATGTTGGCACAATGTACTATTTTTTATTTTTTCCTTTAGAGCTGGGCACTTCATATGGAAGTGGTCGTCGTAGAAACTTCAAAAGGGGCTCATTCGATTAGAAATTGAGAGTTCTAGTGCCCTTTTTAATAATCGAAAGTGATTGGAGGGCAACTAGTCCCCCCCTCCAAGCCCATCATTCCCCAGAACACATCCAATCAAAATTTTTAGATAGCCATTTTGTTCAGCGTAGTTGATTTCCAGATAGAAAAAATGTTTTTTCAGGAGGACAATCCCCCAAAACCCTCAGGGCAAGGGTTTTTAAGTTATGCGGGGGGCATATAAGGTTTTTCATAGAAGGCGTTGTCGTAGAAACTTCAAAAAAGGCTCATTCGATTTGAAATTCAAACGGCAAGTGCCCTTTTTAATAGTCAAAAGTGATTGGAGGGCAACTAGCCCCCTCCCCACGCCCATCATTTCCCCAAACACATCCAATCAAAATTTTTTATCCAATGAATTTTTGCACTGTGTTAATGCTAATTCCCAATAAGGCATCTCAGCAGTATCCCAAGAACGACTGAGGGTATTATGTTCAAACTTTCGGGGCTGCTTCTGCTCTTAAAATTTACCCAAATCAAAATAGCGTAAGTGTATCAAAGCTATCAAAGAAAGTAAACATATTTTTTTGCGCACGGTATCAAGTTTTCCATTTCAGGTCAACTAGAGGAGGTATGAAACTAAATTAAACACTACTATTTGTGTCCAGATTTTTAAGAGGGTGTATGTTGTTAAAAATTGCTGAAAATTTTTCTCCAGCATACAAATAGCAGGCCAAATTATAAATTCTTAAAAAAACGAAAATATTTAAAGAATTATTTTCTTTTTCTTTGAAAAGACTATGTCAGTATAAAAACGAACAGAAATTAATTAAAAAAAACTTTTTCCACGAAACAAGTTTTTCAAAGAAAAGTAAAGACCTCCATTAAACAAAAAATGAGCAAAAATAAAATCAAATAATTTACCAAGCGTGAAACTACCACAAATCAGCATCGATAAAATAAATGAAACCCAAAACGAACAGAAAATTACAATAAATAAACGAGTCAAACTCAAAACGAGCAGAAATTAACATAAGTTGGGCGCAAATACCCTATGCCTTCCCAAGGCCAGAACAAAATTTGCACTTTACTGAAAAAAAATATAAATGTTTTTACTTTTATAACTTTAATAAATATAATAATATAAACATTTTGATTACTAAATATCAGTATATGTATTAAACTGACAATGCACATTCATTTATATTTTTTCAGTAAAGTGCAAATTTTGTTCTGGCCTTGGGAAGGCATAGGGGTTTGCGCGCCCAACTTATGTTAATTTCTGCTAAAAGTCAAAAAACAAGTTTTTTTTAACTGAAAGTAAGGAGCGAAATTAAAACTTAAAACGAATAGAAATTATTCCGTATATGAAAGGGGCTGTCCCCTCCTCAACGCCTCGCTCTTTACGCTAAAGTTTTTTATTGTTTTAAAAAATAAAGTTGTGAGACATAGTCAAATTTTAGAGTAAAGAGCGAGGCGTTGAGGAGGGGACAGTCCCTTTCATATACGGAATAATTTCTGTTCGTTTTAAGTTTTAATGTCGCTCCTTACTTTCAATTTAAAAAAACTTGTTTTTTTAGTTAATTTCTAAACGTTTTTGAATTAATGCAGCTTTGATTTTGGCTCACCGTACATGAATAATTAAAACCAAATTCGCATATTAATTTTCCTTTTTTTGGCTAATTGGCTTTCTCGAAATTTTGTTCTGACGTAACTTACGAATTAGCTTACGTAACGAATTTCTATATTCTTATGTTTTTATTACGTATATTAGGGAGTTCGCTCCCTAGTCAACAACTCGCTCTTTACGCTAAAGTTCGAATTTTGTTCGAATGACAAACCCCTGAATCACAAAGGCCGGTTAATTAGAATAGATAGCTCTTTTGAAAGTACTGAACAACTTTAGCGTAAAGAGCGTGGTATTGACTAGGGGGCGAACCCTCTCGTATACGTAATAATTTCTGTTCGTTTTAAGTTTTAATGTTGCTCCTTATTTTCAGTTGAAAAAAACTTGTTTTTTTATTTAATTTCTGATAGTTTTTTTTAATAATACTGGGAAATCTGGCGCCCCTTCATGAAAATGTTCCTTCCCCCAAGGAAATATCCTCCATGGAAAGATCCTCCCCCGTAAACCCTACTCCGACCCCGACCCCCCACTACAAAAAAATTCCTCCTGAAAACACCTGTATACTTCCCAATAACCAATACTATATGTAAACAATGGGCAAATTTTATAACTTGCAGCCCTTTCCCCGGGAACTTTGGGAGATTAAGTCATCCTCAAAGACATATTAATTAGATTGTCGACTATGCTGAACAAAATGGCTATCTCAAAATTTTGATTGGCTGACTTCGGGAAAAAAATGAGCATAGGAGGGGGCCAAGTTGCCCTCCAATTTTTTCGTCACTTAAAAAGGGCACTAGAACTTCTAATTTCCGTTCGAATGAGCCCTCTCACGATATTCTAGGACTACTGGATCGATACGATCACCCCTGGGGAAAAAAAAACAAAAAACAAACAAACAAAGAAACAAACATGCATCCGTGATCTTTCTTCTGGCAAAAAATACAAACTTCCACATTTTTGAAGATAGGAGCTTGAAACCTCTATAGTAGGGTTCTCTGATACGCTGAATCTGATGGTGTGATTTTCATTAGAGTTCTATGACTTTTAGGGGTTGTTCCCCTTTTTTCGAAAATAGGGCAAATTTTCTCAGGCGCGTAACTTTTGATGGGTAAGACTAAACTTGATGAAACTTATATAGATGAAATCAGCATAAAAAATCTGATTTTTCTGATGTATCTATTGGTATCAAAATTCCGTTTTTTAGAGTTTCGGTTACTATTGAGCCGGGTCGCTCCTTACTTACAGTTCGTTACCACGAACTGTTTGATCATGTACTTTCACATGAAATTTCCTTTAAATCAAATCCAAAGTAGAACACTGATAATTAAACGGAAGAACGTTCAAACAATCTTTGTGATAACGCCCGAACTTCAGCAGAAATGGCAATTTGTTTAGCCAGCTGGTAGCATCGGCCTCACTTAGGTGGGAATAAAAGGCATAGGATTTCACAGCTTAGGGATGTACATTTGAACCCCCAAAATTTCGTAATTTTTACAGTCTTCCCCGAATTTTTCTCAAAAATTTGTAGTTTTGTAATTTCTCAAATTTCAACTGTGTTGACCTCTTCTCCAATCAATTACTGCTTATGCACCAGTCAAAGCTCTTAGTGCTTTTTGCCCGAATGAATCCCTAATTTATTTTTCTTTTCTTCCTTTTTTACCATTTCCTACTTCTCTTTAGAATTTGAGTTTGCCCAAAACTTTCAACGAAATTATTTTTATCTTTACACTGCTCAACAGAAGTTAACCAAAGACCCAAGCTTTCTATATGTAAACTCAAAAAAGGAACCTTTCCAGATTTGGGGCTCCTGAAAAGGTAAAATCATACTAAAATAAAAGTACCGCCATTAAAATTCCTTATTTCATGATCTTTACAAAGAAAATATCTACATTTCTGACAACGCACTGCACTCCTCTCCCTATTGATGGTCCCTACAGCCCTAATAATATACTTCTGGATTGTTTTGTTGGTACTTGTGCATTATATCCAACACATGATTTGGTTAATGCTAATGAAATAAAACAGGATGAATATATAATAGTTTAGAAACAAATTTGGACTATATATTTGCACATATGAACATGGGGGGGGGGGGAGTAAAGTATAGCATATATTAAATACGTAACCTAACCTAGGTACCTCCCCCCCCGCTAGATCACAAAAACCAACTTTTTAAATAATGAGAAACCACGCTTTGCAATCAATTTATCTCTTGCAACTACCCGTTTGACGGGTTTCCGTTAGTATTTCCTTGTACAGTCAATAGCGAAGTGATGCATTGTATAATTGTATAGGGGGAGGGGTATTTCCAGAAACCCAAAAATGATATTTAAAAAGAGCATAAATTAAGGAAATTGACGGTAATACTTTTATTGCTGTGTTTCCTTCTGAAGAGCCCCTATTCAGGAATGGTACCAGAGGACCATGTTTCCTTCCATCATTACCCACATCTCAGATTAGACCCCGGCGCCGCGCCGGCGGATAACCCGAACGCCGCCAACGAGAGGCCCGGTTGACCGCCGCCAAAGTGTCGCTACGCCACCGGCAGAGGCGGCGGCGTCCGGCTGACTTTGAATTAGTTTTGCGGCAATTCTTTATTGCGTCAACCGCAAAGTCGGAGCTTTTCTTTCTCGTGTGGTTTAGTATTTCGATTTTCCTGATTAGAATCAAGCAGGGCTTGCACTATCCCCGAATTTTCGGGTATTTCCCCGAAAATCTATGCGTCACCCCGAAAAAAAATTTGCTTCCCCGAGTCCCCGAAAATCACCCAATCACAGTGCCCCCCTAGCGATTTATCACCAGTGACTTTCCCTGCCAAATATTACTTTGCATACCATAATTCTTCACTACTCTCTTGTTCGTTAATTTTCGTCTCTTTTGTTACTTTGCATAAACACCAGACAGATGCAATTGCAATATACAGAGTTCTTCGTATGTTGACAAAAAATATCGTCTTTATGAAATGAGATTAAATCATTTCAAATGCAGTTTCCCAATTGCTATTTCTTACAACAATTGTAGTCAAGAATTGTATTTTTTAGTTGACTAGAAAACATTCACTACTATACAGCTTCAGTTGAATTTTGAAATTGATAGTCGACAGATTGTTTCTACAGCTGAATCGTAAGTTTGCAGAATTTTGTTTTCTTTTGCTGTTTTTAGATAAGATTTTCTTAATGTTCAATACACAATTGTTGAACGCCTGATAGATTAAAGAAAATACAATCTTTTTTCTGAAAAATTTGTATCCCCCCCAAAAAAAAAACCTTCTATTGAGACAAAATTTAGCTATAGACTAAGATATGTACAAGGTTGGGGAATTAAAGATTGAAACGGAAGTTATCCTAAAAATATATTTCATACGAAATTGTAAATTATTGCCTAGAGGGGGGGGGGATAGGGGGATATCATTTTTAAATGATAATACCTCATTTTTTTAATTGAAAGCAGGGATGCCAAAAAGATAATTATTTTTTTCATTTAAAGTGGAGACGGAAGAAAATGGTATCAAATCCCTGGGAAACCATTGAAATATTTTGATAGACCCAGGGCCCCCCATTGGGACTTGTTCATTGTCTTGGGTAAATTTATCAAATGCTACTGGCCTAATTTGGCTTTTGTCTGTGCTCCCTTTTAATTAGATTCTTTGGATACTATTGAATGCCACGGCGAATCTATAACTCAGTTTTCCAATAATTTGAGGTATATCTGAATGATTTCAACATTTTTGTTGTTGTCATTGTACCCCTTTACTCATACCCTCAATTTTTTTCAAGGCACACCAGGCCTAAGCTGTTTAACGTTATTTCGCGTGTTTGTTTGAACCATATAGTGACCTAGTTAACTATTAAGTAAATTATTTTTTTAATGTAAAGCTAAGGCAGTATCCTATCAAGGTGGTATCCAGAGGGGGGAGGTAGGGAGGTATTACATTTAAATGATAATATCTCGAATTTTTTTTACCTGAAAGCAGGGATGCCAAAAAGTTATTTTTTTTTATTTAAAGCGGAGACGGTATCCTATCATGGTGGTATCCAGGGAGGGCATAGGGGGTTATTATATTTAAGTGATAGTACCTTGACTTTTTTATTGGAAGCAGGGATGCCAATTTTTTTTTTTATTATTTAAAGTAGAGACGGTATTCTATCCGGGGGGAGGGGTAGGAAGCTATCATATTCAAATGATAACACCTCGATTTTTTTTTGAAAGCAGGGATGCCAATAAGGTAATTATTTTTTTTTTTAAATTTAAAGCAGAGACGGTATCCTATCAAGATGGTATCCAGAGGGGGGGGCATAGGGAGTTATTATATTTAAGTGATAGTACCCTGAATTTTTTTATTGGAAGCAAGGATGCCGAAAAGTTTTTTTTTATTTAAAGTAGAGATGGTATTCTATCAAGGTGGTATCTAGAGGGTGGGGGGGGGGGGGGGGGGGTAGGGAGATATTATATTAAATGATAATATCTCAAATTTATTTATTTTTTAAGTAGGGATGCCAAAAAGTTAATTATTTTTTTAATTTGAAGCAGAGACGGTATCCTATCAAGGTGGTATCCAGAGGAGGGGGGTAGGGAAGTATTATATTTAAATGACAATATCTTGTGTTTTTTTATTGAAAGCAGGGATGCCAAAAAGTTACCTTTTTTTAACTTAAAGCAGAGACGGATCTTATAAAACATTATATGGCTGCTTAAAAAAATACAAAAGGGAGTGTGAAGGGGGGTGAGAGACTTTTACAAGAATATGACAGTTTGGTTGCATATTCAAGCAATAGCTAAAAGGTGGAGTATCTTATGAAAGTGTCCTGTCAATGAGTATAGAGGTTTGATTTAAGAAAGACTGATAAAAACATTAATGTTTGCGGTTAACATTGGCCACGCAGGCAGCGCGCCGCCGACATCTTAGCGGCGGCACGGCACTACTGTTGTCTTTGACCCCACCGCCACCGGTCTTCCCTCATCGGCGCGGCGCTGGGGTCAATCTCAGATCATTTCAAATAAAAAATAATTTCCATAATTCTATCATTGTCACTTAGAGCAAAACCACACTTCATTGAGTCTAGGCTTTACATTTGAAGATCACTCATTGTTCATAATCTGTTTATAAATTAATTATTCACGTGTTAGGACAAAGAATTTAAAGTATATTCATAAATTTCCTTTCCAGGAAATTCATGATGGGCCTTTCTGCCCCAAGCAATGGCTTAAACTTGATCATAACTGTACACGTCTGTGTGTCTATAATCACAGGTCATGCTTCTTAAAGAAAATATCCGGTTTTACACCCCCATCGCCGGCAAACTGGAAGACCCACATAGGTCACCCGTGGTCTAAGCGTTGGTTGAAATTTTGAGTTACAATAATTATTCAACAGTTTATAGTAAGGGTCCGTAATACTCTATTTTACAGATTAATTAACATCGCTCTCAAAATTAAGCAGCATCTTTTTAAAGCTATGATAGGGTAGGTGTTTTAAATTTTGGCACTACACCCAAAAATGAATATAAACAAAGAAAAACCGGATCTTCCTATACGTTCGATAACAAAACTGATTTCGCGACGGTTTATGCGGCAAAGAAAAAAAAACACTGACGAAACGAGTCTTAAATTTCAGACTGTTTTAGGCAGCTTGTATTTTTTTGTAATTTTGTTTTTGTTTTAATTGACACGCTATATTGAACATGTTTTACAGCAGCGACGTATCTTTAAAAAAAGGGATCACACTCCAGATAATATAGATTTTTTTTATTCACAGCGAAAAAATACATTGAGCAAAAATTATGGTACTGGTGCATTAAACGGACACTTTTATAAACTAATGAGAGACGAAAGCCGCCAGACTGGTTTTTTCAAGAGACCGCTATTCAGAAATGGAATGCAAAGAGTAGTTTTCATTGCGTTTACGAAATTTAATCTGTTGTTTTTTGGGGTTTAGGGGGGGAGGTACCTAGATTAGGTTACGTATTTAATATATGGTATGCTTTACCCCCCCCCCCCCCCCTAATGTGCAAATATATAGCCAGTGGCGGATCCAGGATTTTTTAAGAGGGGGCAAAATAGGTTTATCCGATAAAATTGCGCTAGGGGCAAGCTTAATTAACGCAAACTTGCGTTAATTAAGTAAATTACAACATTTTAGACTATGTTAGGGGGGCGCGCACCCCCTCGCCCCTTCCCTGGATCCGACAGTGTATAGAACCAAATCTGTTCATAAACCATAATATATTCATCCTATTTTATTTCATTAGCATTAACCAAACTTGACTTTTTAAGAAGTGTCCGTTTAATGCACCAGTACCCAAATTGTTAACAAGGTTAAAAATACCACATATCAAACAGTTCGTAGTAACGAACTGTAAGTAAGGAGCGACCCGGCTCAATGGTAACCGAAACTCTAAAAAATTGAATTTTGATACCAATAGATACATCAAAAGAGTCAGATTTTAATGATGAGTTCAAATATATAAGTTTCATCAAGTTTAGTCTTACCCATCAAAAGTTACGTGCCTCAGAAAATTTGGCTGATTTTAGAAAAAAAGGGGGGAAGACCCCCTAAAGGTTATGGAAACTTAATGAAAATCATACCATCATATTGAGCGTATCAGAGAACCCTACTGTAGAGGTTTCAAGCACCTATCTACAAAACTGTGGAATTTTGCATTTTTTGCCAGAAGAAAGATCATGGATCTGTGTTTATTTGTTTTGTTGTTTTTTCCCAGGGGTGATCGTATCGACCCAGTGGTCCTAGAATATCGTGGGAGGGCTCATTGGAACGGAAATTAAAACTTCTAGTGCCCTTTTGAAGTGACCAAAAAAAATGGAGGGCAACTAGGCCCCCTCCCAAGCTCATTTTTTCCCAGTCATCCGATCAAAATTTGAGATAGCCATTTTGTTCAGCATGGTCGAAAATATGATAACTATGTCTTTCAGGATGACTTAATCCCCGGAAGTCCCCGGGGGGAGGGCTGAAAGTTATGAACTTTACCCAATGTTAACATATAGTATTGGTTATTGGGAAGTATACAGACGTTTTCAGGGGGGATTTTTTCTGGTAGGTGGGGGGGGGGGGGTCGGGGGTTATATTGGAGGATCTTTCCATGAAGGAAGTTTTCATGAGGGAAGGGACATTGCTATGAAGGGGGTGCCGGATTTCCCAGCATTATTAAAGAAAAAGATCAGAAATTAAATATAAAAAAACAAGTTTTTTAACTGAAAGTAAGCCGCAACATCAAAACTTAAAACGAACAGAAAATACTACATATATGATTGGGTTCACCCCCAAGTCAATACCTCGCTCTTAAAGCCAAAGATTTTTTAGTACTGTCATAAGAGCTATTTATTCTAATTAACGGCCTTTGTGATAAAGGGGTCATTTTTAAAGAATTGGAACAAAATTTGAACTTTAGCTCAAAGAGCAAGGTATTGACTAGGGGGCGAACCCCCTAATATACGTATTAAAAATCTATCAATATAGAAGTTCTTTTTTTTTTAATGTTAAATTGTAATTAAGTTGTAAAATAAAAAGTTAAAAAAAAGTTAAATTGAGTTAAATTGTATTGAATGGTATGAAAAAAGTAGAAAGAGTGAATGAGTTTTGGGTTTATGATAAAAGATTGTGTGACGCTGCTCAAGTCACAATAGTGGCTTAATAAAAACGTCATACGTTCTTACCATTTCTACGTTTGTTGATAATCTTATTCAAAAAATGTGTTGTAAGTGCCAGTTAAGTATGATGTATTATTAGTTGAAAATAAAAGTCAAGTCAAGTCAATAAAAACGTTCGTAAATAAAATTAAACAAGTTCGAGAAAGCCATTTAACCAAATATAAGTAAAATTAATTTGCAAATTTTGTTTTAATTATTCATGTACGGTGATCCAAAATCAAAAACCTGCAATAATTCAAAACCGTTAAAATTAAATAAAAAACAGGTTTTTTTTTTAACTGAAAGTAAGGAACAACGTTAAAACTTAAAACGAACAGAAATTATTCCGTATATGAAAGCGGCTGACCCCTCCTCAACGCCTCGCTCTTTACGCTAAAGTTTGACCCTCAGAACTCTATTTTTTTTAAACAATAAAAAACTTTAGCGTAAAGAGCGAGGCGTTGAGGAGGGGACAGCCCCTTTCATATACGGAATAATTTCTGTTCGTTTAAGTTTTAACGTTGTTCCTTACTTTCAGTTAAAAAAACTTGTTTTTTTTATTTAATTTTCCGCATAAGGATCAAAAGCTCAGGTGATACGGTTTTTTAGTTTCTTTGTGACATTTTACCTAGTGACAAACAAAGAAATAGAAAAAAAAAACAACAGTAGCTTTGTGAAATAGTAAAAAAGCCTGATTATTCGAGAGCTAAAATGATTAAAATATCTTCCAGATTTGAATCAATTTCATTAGAAATACATAGTATAATTAAAAATATTAGTAAAATTAGTATTTTGATATATTTTAATGTTTGATACTAGTATTTTGAGTACTGAATAAAGAGATCTGAGGTCAGCATAATATTGGCTTCTCTAAAGGGCCTGCTCCTTGAACAAAGTCCCATGTACCCCAATATACGTATGTATTTCTTTTCTAATCCTACACTAAATTACCAAATTTTCAATTTACTTGTTGTACTTCAAAGGAAATGAAACTTATTTTTAAAGATTATTTGGACCATCAGAAGCCAAGTCGATTGGCCACTGCCAATAACTCAAATTAACTCGAAACATTCCAGCAAGCATGAGGATGGTAGAGGAAGCGTTTACTGATATGTTCATGGGAGTTGGGAAAAATGATTCGAAAACAGCTGAGAGTTAAGCATGGAACACATTCAACAGTTTATAGTTTGTCATGGCAGTAATATCACTTTACCTCGACAACGGTTCTTTTCCTTCTATTCTTTACCGTTGCAAACTAAAAGCACCCAAACTTACACTATTTCCTTGAAATCGCTAGGGGGTATTTTTCTAGGTACGATTTTGCCACAGAAACAGAGATTACTTTTTGTTCAAATATTGCAATTCAACAGTTGCCATACAAAAGAAAACCAATCAGGTTCTATATTATTTGGCTTCCCGTTCTTACATACGTTTAAGGAAAATGTGACTAGGTAAAGAAAATTCTTCGCAAGATAAACCAATGGAGTTGAAGCACAAATTTTTAAGAAACGAAGTGATGAGCATCAACCTCTCTTTTTCTCTTTGCTTTAATCTACCAACTTAAAACTGATAATATTTTAATTTTCTTATTTCTTTTACGTGATGCATTTTGATTTTATGATGCAGGCATGCCCTATCGTATTCAGACGTTCTTCGAGAACGGAACAAACAAGTTCCAGCGCTGGGAAATCTATCTAAATTATACAATGAAAACCAGATTCAGGAAATGCAACAAATCACACAACACGTGACAGCTTCGGGGGTGAACTGTAGTCAAATAAATTCCAGGCCGAATGGCAAGGGGGTGAATAACACAAAAGGACTCACCCTCTAAATCCAAACGAGAAAGGCGAAGAAAAAAGTATTTCGATAATTCGAAGGATCTAAAGAATATCCTGCCTAACGTCGTGGTTTTGGAAAGTGTTTTTTTTTAGACTTCCTGTTAAAATTTATTGTCATTTTAAAGGGCATGTTAAAACCCTGCTACAGGTCTGATCCTTGGGAAGACGAGGGTGAGTCAAAAGCGAAAATTGTGTTTTTGTGCCTCATTTTTTATTTGCCTGAGAGGGCCCTTGGTATTGATCTTGGGAGGGCGTCTACATACATCTCCCCTCCCCTGTCAACAGGCACAAGCCTGTTTGCAAACATAACCTACGAAGTTTCCAAAGCTTACAGAGTAGTTGGAAATGGAGGTGTTACCAGCTTCCAATTGATGCGAAAGAACAAATTTTGCATAATTAACAAAATATAATACACAGGATGTTACTACAACATCAGGGCGAGTCCCAGTCGTCAAAAATCTAAACACTTTCCCCAACCTGTATTCTGAAGGTTCGGAATAAGTTTTGATCTTCGTTAGCTGAGTTTTGGGGTTCGACCCACCCCCCCCCCTTCATGGCAGAATTTACACCCAATTTTCCATTAATGTTAGAAATATAACTGGGGTACCACAAGGTCCTAGTGCACTGGCGTTTCTGGCCTCTCTTTTACCCGGGTTAAAATCTTGATTAGCACCCCCTCCCATGTCCCCCACAATAATTTTCAGGCTAATTTTTATTCATTGACAAAATTATTTTTAATTTATTAATTGATTAATAATTCATTTTTAATTATTTTTAATTCATTTTTATTTTATTAGTTAATTAATCATTTATTTATTAATTTCATTTATAAACTACACCCTCTACTTGACTTTAATAAAATAACATTTCAAAAATTACAGAATGATTATAACCCTTATATTATTTATTTGGAATTTTGTGCACACAGCATTTCTGCGCCTAGGGAACGTGCCTCCTTTGTCCCTACCCTAAAACCGCCTCTATTCTAATGCATCACTAAGCTCTCCTAATCCTAATAAGCATATCCAAATGTCTTAGTCATAATTTTCATCTTGATAGGTTGAGGACGTAAGATAACTTATTCCTTAGTAGAAAATCATTCTCAAAAATATTTTAAAATTTATAATACGATAGTCTAGACCATTGCAGTCCTAAAGAAGAAGCTTTAATACCAAACACGACGAATATGTTTTAAATGAAGACAGGGGCAGATCTTATCTCTAAATCTTTCAAGCCTTGCAAATATGAAAAGGGTGAAGATAGGGGTTCGGAAACTCTTCCTGGGCCTTACTTCGGGATGTAGGTCCATTCAAGAAAAAGCCTTACATCTAGCTCAACAGCTTTACGACACAGCAAAAAGCTGCTGATCTAGACCCCCCCCCCCCAATAAAAGTCCTAGGTGACCTTCTTACCTACTATAAAATATGGTAACAGTCTAGTCTATCCCGTCTTATGAACTAAACAATATTATTGCAAAATTCTTCCTCTGATACACACATAAAAATTTCTATTTTTTGGATTTTCTAGGTCATTCCAGATTGACTGAATCTCAGATATTCCGCCACTCACTTCTCATCAATGGTTGGTTTATATTACCAATTAATTACAATTCAGAAAAAAAACTACCAATAAGAAGATTTTCATATATAGTCCAGGGGCATTATGTGGAGCATGCTCTGGAACGACAGAAATCCGATAGATAAAAAAAGAAGCGTACCATTTGAGTCCCTATTCAACGTTTCTTCCAGACATAATAATCACTACCGTCACAACTGTTTCCCAGCCCCCCCCCCCAATGGGGACACATACAGCCCCAGGCTGTAGAAAAAGCTATCGTTTTGCGCCTATATGCAAAACTTGGTAATTATGCGCCATGATTCCTCTTGAGGAGGAAACGATATAATAACAAAAGGTAAGTACAACTCAATTTCCTATTCAATACTTTTCAAATATAATTGTCACCACGGTGATAAGTGCCCCCCCTCCCCGGTAATGGGGTCAATATAGCTCTAAGCTAGCCTATGTACAAAACACAGTTTATATAATTATCCAGTATGATCTTTCCCTATCTCACCCATTATAAAAACCCGGACCAAGGTGCGAGTGCTCCAGAGAACGTTTTTGCAGATAGAAACATAAGCGGCATCAGATCTTTTCACGGGTAGACAAGTCAGACGTGAAACAATCGGAAACAAGTGGAAACCCGCTATTACGAATAATGCACTTTGTTGGAAACAATCGGAAACAGACTAACCCGCTAATGCAGAAAGAAGTGGGAGGTTTTTGTTCGTACCGAGAATGAAGACCAGAAATGATCTGCGATAAACTTACAGGATAATTCTATAAACTGTGGTACAAAACTTGGAAAAACGTGGATTAAAGCGAAAGGAACTGAAAATGTGGCTCATAGGAATTTTTAGCACATTATAAAGTGAGAATTTTGTCATTACTGTGTTTTTGTAAAGTTTTGTATACAGCTTAGGGCAAGGGCTAGTCCCATTAGGGAGGGAGGTAATTGTCATAGTAGCAGCCTTTATATTTGGGAGGAGTCTTGAATGGGGAAAGTGCTGAACAGGAAATAATCGTAATAGGCTTACTCCTTTGTTGCATAGTATTACCTTCATAAGAGGTATCTTGGAACAAAATTACCCAAAACTTTCTTGGTTTGCATTATTTTTTGTATTTGACTATCATCAACAGTTGGTTGAGGATGAGAAATAATACCAATAACAATTTTTTAAAAAAGCAAAATCAAGAGAAAAACAGCTAAGAAAAAAAGATTCATATAGGCTATAATCTGGAGCTAAGTGTTGCCCCATTGTGAAGGAGAAGTTGAGGCACGTTTCCAAGGTCAGTGTTGGAAACAGTGTTGAATAGGGAATCGAATGATGCTACTTTTGTTGTTATTACATGTCTAGTCTAATCCAGAAGAGGATATGCACACGGGTGTAGAGTACAAGCATATATACATAAGTAGAGTACAAGATATATTGAGTGGAGATTCAAATGGTATATTTCTCTATCTTGTTTCTATCCAATCAGGGATGATTTCAGGCGCAAAATCCTGGGAAGGGGAGAGTTGGAGCCAATTTTCCCAAGTCAAGTGAAAATGACAATGAAAAATGAGCCATAAAGTACCATAAAGGCAAAATTAGTTTAGCCCTGATTCCCAACGTGGGGCATAGGAATATTTAGGTGGGTCATGAGCAGGAAGTGCACCCTTCGACTGAAAATACCCTAGAGCCTTAATTTTAAAAAAATAATATTTTTCATGTAAATGCCGTCAAATTAACTTGCGTTTAAAGAGTAAAACAGATTTATGATAGTATTGCAACGACGTCTTGCATCGTATGATAGGTGTTTTATACGGACAGAAATTTTCATTCGCATAAAATACACTTAGAGGACGATTTGAAAAAAGAAAACCAAGTTAATGGCCTATGAAACTTCCTTCACGTGAATACGCGTAAAATTTTGGGTAACAAAATTTAAATATCACGAGGGGGTATCAGGATTTTAGAAATAGGTAAATTTTTCGCAAATCATATTATTGACTTATGAATAAAGTAAACATACCACTCGATGCCTTTTTATATGGCCCAAGATTGGCTGGGTACCGTACCACTGTACTGAAGAGAACTAATCTGCTCCACCCCCCGCTCTGTCCCATAGCAAATTACGCCACTAGGGCCCCTTCCTACCAGATGGTTGCACAAATTAAAGAGGGGTAAAAACGCCAACTAGGGAGCCCAGGTTGTGTCCCTTCCCCAAATTTGGTAAAATTCTACTTTAGCTACTTTTAACTATCTTGGAAAGGGGTTAGGTTAGGAAAATGAAACTTTCAGGGATGGATCTACAGGCTAAACTATGTCCTGGGAAGGTATTTTGAAGTACCTACCTCCACTCCTTCTCTCCCTAGAGGGTCCAGAACTTTGATGACCTTTAAAAATCTCTGTGTTATAAAAGTGAAACCTTGCAAAATAGATCTTCTGCTTAAACACAACTTTGCTCAATCCTAATTTATAAGCTTTTAAAGATATGCAAATACATTTAGTAAATTTTGAAAAGAAAGCATTGATATGGCTTAAAATTCTACTCAAATAACAGGAATTGCATTTTCAGAACTATAGCCAGAGAAAAAGAAACTGGTAACTGAAAATTAAGGTAAAATGTTGTTTTGTCAAAATTTCAATAGCTATAGAGACCTGTCATGTAGGCAAATTTGGACATCCACCATATAGCTAATATGGGAGTAAAGTTCATTTGTGATACAAATGGAGGTTAAATTTAGATCAAGGATGTAATTCTAGGTATATATTTGCACATTGGGAGAGTGGGGGTATATATTCTGCAAACATATAGTTTCTAAGAAATTCATGAATTTCTTAGAAAAACTGAGAAAACAAGGAGATAGGTGAAGATAAAGGCTCTACCCCTGCAAAATGTGTTAACTAGGATTATTCTGCATATCATGGAGTACTAATTGTTTTCTTAATATGTTTCCTTATGTCCAGCTCGACTCCTAGGCTTAAAATACTGGTTGGCCGGTTGGCTAATTTAAAGATTTGTATATATATACACTGTCAAATTAGCCATCTGGTGGTATCCTGGAAAATTTCAGGACCCTCTGGAGGGAGAAGGAGTGGAGGTAGATCCTTCAAAATACCTTCCCGGGACATACTTTAGCCTGTAGACACATCCCTAAAAGTTTCATTTTCTTAACCTAACCCCTTTCAAAGATACCCAAAAGTAGCTAAAGTAGAATTTTACCCCAAATATTAGTTCTATATTCGCTCCTGTAGGCCTACCCAATAGCAAAATTAACCAACACTTTTGTTTCATGATTGATAGGTCTATTTCTATAAAGTAGATAAACTAACCTGCTTGGACTGAAATTACAACGGTTAACGCCCGAAATAACCTCTTTGTTGAAAGAGTTTTGCGCCAAAGTAAGCATGGAGGCTATCTACATAAAAATCCAATCCTCTCAAACTAAAATCACACATACATACTATTTGACACATACACACCTCAACAAAGAACGGTGATAACTAATTTTTTGTTTTTAATGGGATACTCCCATCAATTTTCTACGGGCTGCGCGCACATAGGAACCGCCTTACCACCTCTTCGACACGCCTACTTACCCATTCACCCTTCTCTTCCTAAACGTTATGGGATACGGAATTTAAAGAATCACCTGTTTTTATTCAAGTTGAAAAATTAATACTAAGATATTATGTAACCGATAAAGAGAGAAAAACGGCGGGGAGGGGGGGGGATAATAAAACAATTTTTACTTGATAATGTGAATAATATGTGCCCAGGAATTCGGCAGAGTACAGGATTTCGAGGAAGGGTGCCACAACCCCTGCCCCGCCCCCTTCTGCTTACGCTACTGTGCACACAGTCTTCTTGTGTGTACTTTAAGCACGAATTTATGCCGCCAAACAAGTTTTCTGTTTCTGAATATGCTTTTGGGTTTGAGATTTACGCTAAAGTTTTTTATTGTTTAAAAAAAATAGAATTGTGAGAAAGTCAGACTTTAGCGTAAAGAGCAAGGCGTTGAGGAGGGGACAGCTCCTTTCATATACGGAATAATTTCTGTTCGTTTCAAGTTTTAACGTCGTTCCTTACTTTCAGTTAAAAAAACTTGTTTTTTATTTAATTTTTGAACGTTTTTGAATTAATACAGGTTTTGATTTTGGCTCACCGTACATGAATAATTAAAAAAAAATTGTATATTAATTTTACTTTTATTTGGTTAAATGGCTTTCTCGAAACCTGTTTAATTTTATTTACGAACGTTTTTATTAGTAATAAATATAAGTAACTCACGAATTAACTTCCGTAACGAACTTCTATATTCATATATTTTTAATACGTATATTAGGGGGCTCGCCTTCTAGTCAATATTTTGCTCTTTAAGCTAAAGTTCGAATTTTGTTCCGATTCTTTAAAAATGACCCCTTAATCACAAAGGCTGTTAATTAGAATAAATAGCTCTTATGAAAGTACTAAAAAATCTTTGGCTTAAAGAGCGAGGTATTGACTAGGGGGTGAACCCAATCATATATGTAATATTTTCTGTTCCTTTTAAGTTTTGATGTTGCTCCTTACTTTCAGTTGAAAAACTTGTTTTTTTTTTAATTTAATTTCTGATCTTGTTTTTTAAATAATGCTGAGAAATCTGGCGCCCCCTTCATAGCAATGTCCCTTCCCCCATGAAAACCTCCTTCATGGAAAGATCCTCCCACATAACCCCCGACCCCCCCCCCCCCCCCTACCAGAAAAAAATCCCCCTGAAAACGTTTGTATACTTCCCAATAACCAATACTATATGTTAACATTGGGTGAAGTTCACAACTTTCAGCCCTTGCCCCGGGGACTTCGGGGGATTAAGTCATCCTAAAAGACATAGTTATCATATTTTCGACCATCATGAACAAAATCGCTATCTCAGAATTTTGATCGGGTGACTTTGGGAAAAAAATGAGCGTGGGAGGGAGCCTAGTTGCCCTTCATTTTTTTGGTCACTTAAAAAGGCACTAGAACTTTTAATTTCCGTTCTAATGAGCATTCCCACGATATTCTAGGACCACTGGGTCGATACGATCACCTCTGGGAAAAAACAAAAAACAAAAAAAAACCAACAACAAATAAACACGCATCCGTGATCTTTCTTCTGGCAAAAAATGCAAAATTCCACATTTTTGTAGATTGGAGCTTGAAACCTCTACAGTAGGGTTCTCTGATACGCTGAATATGATGGTCTGATTTTCAAGAAGGTTCTATAACTTTTAGGGGGTCTTTCCTCCTTTTTTCGAAAATTAGCCAAATATTCTCAGGTGCGTATTTTTTGATGGGTAGTACTAAACTTGATGAAACTTATATATTTGAACTCATCATTAAAATCTGACTCTTTTGATGTATCTATTGGTATCAAAATCCCATTTTCTAGAGTTTTGGTTACCATTGAGCCGGGTCGCTCCTTACTTACAGTTCGTTACGACGAACTGTTTGATACCGCCAACACTCAAGAAGTGAACTTAGGTTAATCCCAATGAAAAATACCAAAGCATGATGAAAATATAATACTTAAGAAACAAATTTGGACTATATATTTGCAAATTAAGGGGGAGTGGGGGGGGTAAATATATGTTGGTTGTATAATATATAAGTACCAACTAAATTAATAAAAAAAAACAGGGTACTTGTCTAGAATCCAGAAAACACGCGAAGAACCGTATCTAGAACCTAATGAAATCCTAATGAAAAACAGGTTTCCGCTGCTTGTGAGGTATTGCTCACTCCGTGAAAAATAATTAAACTTTAGTTTTTTGGAATTGAAGGGGCAAAAAAAGGTATCTAGGTTAGGTTACGTATTTAATATATGCTATGCTTTACCAACACCACCCCCCACCCCTAATGTGCAAATATATAGCCCAATTATGTTCATAAACTATTATATTTCCATCCTATTTTGTTCTATTTCATTGACATTAACCACAGTTTATATAATTATCCAGTAAGCTTATCGCAGATCATTTCTGGTCTTCGTTCTCGGTGCGAACAAAAATCTCCTCCCACTTCTTCGTGCAGTTATGGGTCAGTGTGTTTGCGTCTATCAATGAGAAATGGTTACTAAGTGCATTATTCGTAATAGCGGGTTTCCACTTGTTTCCGATTGTTTCGCGTCTGACTTGTCTACCCGTGAAAAGATCTGATGCCGCCTTTGTTTCTACGTTCTCTGGAGCACCCGCACCCCGGTCCGGGTTTTTATAATGGGTGAGATAGGGAATGATCATACTGGATAATTATATAAACTGTGACATTAACGAAACTTGACTTCTCACGTGTTTTCTGGATTCTAGACAAGAACCAAAAACAGCTCAAATAGTGATATGGATTTTGGGTTGTACTGACTTACTCGCTTTTTATATCATTCGGCATAACTGTAATTTGACTAGCCAGATTACAAATTTCTTTCGCGTGACAAAATTAAGCTAAACAATGGAAGAGGATGAAATGTCAAAATGTAATGGGTGATATTGTGCTTTTGAAAACAGGTAGTGGGGAGGTTTTTCCTTTTTTTTTTAGCAAATATGTTAATACCAATCGTTACAGAATTAAAAATTGAAATTTAAGTACACATCGTAATTGTTAAGGCTGAAACTATTTTCAGAGTAATATTCTTTGAAAATTTCACGAGATTTCTAAAAGATGATTTGAAATTAAAGTTATTCTTGAAACGACAGGCACAACCACTGTATATGAATATAATACAGTATGATCATTCCCTATCTCAACCATTATACAAAGCCAGACCGAGATGCAAGTGCTCCGGAGAACATTTAAACAAGTATAAACAATAAGCGATATTCGATTTTTTCACGGGTAGACAAGTCAGATTTCTTTTGAACGCGAAACTTGGCTTCACCTTTGTAATACTAAATTTTAAAGAATCTAATTTCAAATTAATTTATTCCAATACATTTATAAAAATCGGTATTCAGTAGTGTAATGATATTATTAGACGTTTTTAGGAATTACAAGTAGGTTTCGAAGTCTCGAGTTGGTTTCAAAGGCATTTTGAGAAAGTTCCTTCGAAAATACGTGTTCCGGGGTAATATACACTGAACCGCTGATGACAGATTAAATGGGAGGAGCTGTTTGTACGCGCCGAGAATGTAGTGGTCAAAAATCACTGAGCCGTGATCTTACCGTTATATTACTTATATACAGTGGGCACAAAAAAAAAACAAAGTAGCAAGGAGTGGATCACTATAGGAAATATTTTGAGAATTTTAAATATTAGTAGATTTTGAAATGCTTGTCAGTTCCAAGAGGCGAAGAGAATAGAACATTTTCCCAGTTGTCTTGGAATTTGTCAAAAATTTTAATGGTTGATTCGATAAATATTTTTTTAAAAACGTACTTAACAATCACATTTTATTATTAAACGCTTTCACATTAAACCAGAATTCTTAAAGCTAATCTTTTCTACTTAGAAACTTTTCCAGGACATACCTATATTGTGCAACTGTTGGCATGGCAGTGCTTTAATTTCTGAGTCTTGTGGTTATCTTTCAATCAAAACAACAAGAAAACTTTTTCTTTGCAAACAATGACTGTCATCCATGTTTTACTCAGCCAACCATTGACATCATTTTCCCGACACCTTTCAAAATTTGTCAAGGAGACCTTCTTTGCCACAAAAAAAGATAAAATAAAAACTGGACATGGATATACAACGTTATTCTAAGATACTTGGATACATGTATTAGTTATGTGATAGTTGTCACTACCCTTTACTCTTAGTCTTTTCATGATCCGAAAACGGCATCATTTTTTAAATGCTAGAAAGCAGGCTACAGTCCGAAAACATGATGAAAACTATGATGAAAACATGATCCGAAAACATGATGAAAACTATGATGAAAACATGATGAAAACAGGCTACAGTCCGATCCCAAATGAAAACAACAGCAGAAAAAGGTACTGTTGGTTATCACAATGATGGAACTACTTTATAGAAAGCGGAACGATGAGGGGAAAGGGGAAAACAGTTGGTGTAAGATAACATCATGCGCTAATTCCGATATGTAATAAACGACACACACCGTGCGAATCGAGCCAATCCGTATGCCCCCGTATACACTATGCTATATTTTCTTTTCTTTTCATACTTGGACAGGCTTCGCTATTAGTAATATGTAATACTAATCAATTGCATTGCAAACCTACACAACGTGGCTTTATAGCCATGGCATCTGACATGATCAAATATGCCAGTGGTTCTCAAACTGTGGTACGCGTGCCCCTTGGAGGCAGGCACGTACGCAGGAATTTGTTTCGGGGGGGGGCCAAATCCTTCAAACCCATTATTCTGTGACAAAAATCAGAAAATTGTGGGAAAATGAAAAAAATCGTGAGATTTCGGGGGGGGCCGGAGGCCCCCCCTGCGTACGTCCCTGCTTGGAGGAACGCAAAAATTCTTAGGGGGTACACGGCCGGCCAACAAAAAAAATAAAACAGCCCTTTAACTGTAGGACTGACAATTTTATTTATATTTTAGCTATAGTTTACTTAGTACCGGTAACTGAGAAGGGACTTAAATGCTAGAAAGCAGGCTACAGTCCGAAAACATGATGAAAACTATGATGAAAACATGATCCGAAAACATGATGAAAACTATGATGAAAACATGATGAAAACAGGCTACAGTCCGATCCCAAATGAAAACAACAGCAGAAAAAGGTACTGTTGGTTATCACAATGATGGAACTACTTTATAGAAAGCGGAACGATGAGGGGAAAGGGGAAAACAGTTGGTGTAAGATAACATCATGCGCTAATTTCGATATGTAATAAACGACACACACCGTGCGAATCGAGCCAATCCGTATGCCCCCGTATACACTATGCTATATTTTCTTTTCTTTTCATACTTGGACAGGCTTCGCTATTAGTAATATGTAATACTAATCAATTGCATTGCAAACCTACACAACGTGGCTTTATAGCCATGGCATCTGACATGATCAAATATGCCAGTGGTTCTCAAACTGTGGTACGCGTGCCCCTTGGAGGCAGGCACGTACGCAGGAATTTGTTTCGGGGGGGGGGCCAAATCCTTCAAACCCATTATTCTGTGACAAAAATCAGAAAATTGTGGGAAAATGAAAAAAATCGTGAGATTTCGGGGGGGGGGGGCCGGAGGCCCCCCCTGCGTACGTCCCTGCTTGGAGGAACGCAAAAATTCTTAGGGGGTACACGGCCGGCCAACAAAAAAATAAAACAGCCCTTTAACTGTAGGACTGACAATTTTATTTATATTTTAGCTATAGTTTACTTAGTACCGGTAACTGAGAAGGGACACCTAAAATGTTTTGTGGTAAAAAGGGGTACAGTGTCTAAATAAGCTTGAGAACCACTGAGATATGCAACTTAACATGACCTTACTTTCGAAACAAGGTAATTAATACCACTAAGAATTACTGATATCGAACTTTTGATTGCAGCTAGCCGAAGTTTTTATTAATGGTATGTTCTTAATGAATAGCATATTCAGAATTATACCCAATCTTATATAAATAAAATCGAATGTGTCTCTGTGTGTACTGAATACATTACTACACTATTCATCCAATCGCCAAGAAACTTTAAGAAGTTGTTGAGTACACTCTTGCGAAGGTTTTAATTGCGAAGGGGATTTTACAAAATCCCCCCAAGGCCCTCTTATTACTTTTCGCACTGATTGAAATTATAGACTTCATAACACAAATACTTGATAGATGCTCTCGTTCACATCACTCACGTTTTCCGGATATTATTTATCCAACAATGTCCAACCGGTAAGTTAAAAATCATCCTAACTTCCTAACATAGTTTTACAAATACTTTTAGATTTAAAAATACGATTTTTATTTTATACGTGGGGAACATTTTTCCAGCAGGGAATTGTTGGGTGGAATTTTCCGGGGGGGGGGGGGGATTTTCCACGGATGATTTGGGGGAGAAAATTTCCAGGATCAGAATTTTCTGCGGAGGGTGAGTTTTCCGCAGAGGGTTGATTTTCCATTGAAAGGGAGTTCTTCTTGAATTTATTTTCTTTTCTTTTGAGTTCACAGCAAGGCATAAAGGGTAAGCCAGTAGCCAATCAATAAATCCTCATATATCTTCAAATCTTATTAGAAGCACTAGGGTATATCTTATTATAAATCATTTCTTACTTCCATATCTCCAGTCCTTGGCAACTATTTTAAACATTTAAAATTTTGAGCTTACTGCAGTTGCTAGAATGCAATGCGAACGCACTGTAAAAGTTTTATCAAAGAAATAGATCGGAATCACGAAGTGATATGAGACACAGTCTCACAGCTGTGTCTCGTACAGCGAGACACAGCTATAAGACACATAAAAACAATTTTAATATCAAAAGACCCAAATGACGCAATTCAGAAAAATCAAGAACTTCCAAGCATCTTGAAAAAGACAAGAGATGCAATCGAACAGCTCGGATGATTTTATCCAACGTTGTAGTTTTAGAGTGCATTTTTAGACGGCATTTATGATGAAAATGCAGAACAGCTCGGTAACTCCTCGGTAAGAGGAGTTTCACCAACTCGGTAAGAGGGAATAGATATTTGTCGCCGATACTTGTATGAAACGCCCTTGAATGAAACGCCCAGAATGGATATACAGTCAAACAGTTCGTGATAACGAACTGTAAGTAAGGAGCGACCCGGCTCAATAGTAGCCAAAACTCTAAAAAACAGAATTTTGATACCGGTAGATACATCAAAAGAATCGAATTTTTATGGTGATTTCAAATATTCAAGTTTCATTTGCCTTAATCGAAAAAAGGGGAAAACTCCCCCTAAAAGTAATAGAATCTGAATAAAAATCAAACCATCACATTCAGCGTATCAGAGAACCCTACTGTAGAGGTTTCAAGCTCCTACCTGCAAAAATGTGGAATTTTGTATTTTTTGCTAGAAGAAATATCACGGATGCGTGTTTATTTGCTGTTGTTTTTTCCAGGGGTGGTCGTATCGATCCAGTGGTCCTAAAATACCGTGAGAGGGCTCATTCGAACGGAAATTAAAAGTTCTAGTGCCCTTTTTAAGTGACCAAAAAATTGGAGGGCAACTAGGCCCCCTCCCACCCTCATTTTTCCCCTAAGTCACCCGATAAAAATGTTGAGATAGCCATTTTGTTCAGCATAGTCGAAAACCTAATAAATATGTCTTTGAGGATGACTTAATCCCCACAGTCCCCGGGGGAAGGGCTCCAAGTTATGAACTATGCCCATTGTTTACATATAGTATTTGTTACTTGCAAGTATGCAGACGTTTTCAGGAGGGATTTATTCTGGTAAGGAGGGGGGTTAGAGGGGGAGGCTACGTGGGAGAATATTTCCATGGAGGATATTTTCACGGGGGAAGGGGTATTTATATGACGGGGGCCGCCGGATTTCGCATTATTATTTACAAAAAACGTTCAGAAATTAAATTAAAAAAAACAAGTTTTTTTACGGAAAGTAAGAAGCGACATCAAAACTTAAAACGAACGGAAATTATTCTGTATGTGGAAGGGGCTATCCCCTCCTTAACGTCTTGCTCTTTACGCTAAAGTTTTTATCGTTTTAACAAATAGAGTTGTGAGAAAGAGTTAAACTTTTGTGTAAAGAACAAGACGTTGAGGAGGGGACAGTCCCTTCCATATACGGAATAATTTCTGTTCGTTTTAAGTTTTAATGTCGCTCCTTACTTTCCGTTAAAAAAAAACTTTTTTTATTTTATTTAATTTTTTATTTAATTCATATTAGGGTCAGGATTTTCTAGTTTCTACTTCCACTCCTTATTTAATTTTAAGGTGTGTAAGATTTGGCATGTATTTAGCTTAAGAGTTTATTCCTCCCATTCCGTAGAACTTGGCAAGGTGGTACACAGGATTTCAAAGGACTTATTCTTCTTTTTCTTCACAGCAAAACTTCTTTTCTTTTCTTCTTTTTTAAAGTAAAACCCTATTTATCAGAAAATCTTTCAAGCCTTAAAAATAGGGAGGTAGGAGAATTACGTGCTCAAAAATACCTTTCCAAGGTTTAGTGAAACCAAGTTTCATTAGCATATCTGAACAACTTTTCAAAAAAATTAGTGTTTTTCATTCTTTTAATATTCAGATTCATAATCAATTAAAAAGAATTTCAATGCTCAAAAGAGTAAGGCAAAAATTAAAGCTGCTTAGCCTAGCTAATTGCCATAAATGAATCATAAATAGTCAAGAGAAGACAAAACGTGATAGTCGCGTACATGCCCCGTACAACAGAAAATAAATTGCCGGAACGAAACAAATTTTCCTGTACACATTTTAGTGTGGAAATGAGTTTTTCTGTTATCGTCCATACAAGGAAGTGTTTAACGATAGAATTTTTTTCCTATCGCTAAAGAAATGAATCAGATACTGCATTAAATATGCATACAAGGTTATTCTTAGTATCTTAAAGACAGAACCAACTATACTGTAGAATACATACAGCGACCACAAAAAAAGAGGTTTGAAATGCATTATAGTAGCTTTATTTGATCTTCCGAGCCTCCTGTAAATACCCTAAGTCATAATTTAAAAGCATAGCCAAATATTGTCACTTTTTCCGACATCGAGAAAGCAAAAGTAAGGAGACAAAAGAGGCAGTATAGAGAAACAAACCAAAAGTCACACAGGAACAATCACTCAAATCGCCATTCTGCTTCTATCATCCAAAATCCTTTTTTTTTCTTTATCCCTCAAATGCATTTGCGAAGAGATCAATACTCTGTGTGTAGCAGATTTTTCTGATCTGAGAGACCCCTTAGGGGGTTTATTGTCCTCAATATGCTTAGGAGGGTGCATAAGGGTGGGTGTAACTCCTAGTTTCCCTTTTGTCAATCACATAATTCTTTTTGAGACACGTAGCCAGAACATGAACCTTTTCATCTGATAATAGATGAAGATTAGAAATGTTGCAACTAGGCTACTTGATAGCTCGCCTGATAGTGAGGTTAGTTAGGCAGTTTATATTTTTAATTATCTACCGCTCATACTGCATAATTTTTTCTATATTAGTGTGAAAGTTAAAAGGGTAAATATTTGGACTCTCGCTAAAACAAAAAGTAAATAAATAAAAAAAAACCAGCTCGTATAATTTTAGCACATAAATAATGGGCGGTTTCGATGCTTTTAATTTTTGTAAATGCTGCTTCCCAAAATAAAAAATTAGTGTTAATTTCTTTTTATTTTGGACAGCTGGAGGGTGTCCACAGAAATATTTTCTGGGCGGAGAGCTGCAAAATTATTTCAAGGGGAAGTTTTTTTTTACTGTAAGCTTACATATTTCCTAACCATATTAATGGGACGATTAATCGGAATTACTAACATTTTCCAGATTCCCAAAACGATTCGGTCTTAATTTTTATTTTTAAAATAGAAGAAAGTTGCATATAATGTTGAATGTATTATAAGAAAAAATCTAAATTACTTGGAGTTAGACTCGGCTGCTTCTTCTTTGTGACAGAGGTCAACCCTTTACAAATTTTCATAATTTTAGCCATTTACAGGCTTTCTTAATAAAAAAAAACTTCTCCATGCACAATGCTGAGTTTAATATTTCTGTTAGTGTATAAAACTGACTTACTATTTGAACCTACAAATTGTTTTACTAGGAGAATTCAAGGAGAACACTGTCAATTCAAATTTTCGGATTACTGAATAAAATCCCAGGCATGCATGCATAGATATACTATGGGGGCCTATTCAACATAATCTCAGAAAAAAAAGAAGAAATAAACAGGATACAGAAAAACAGAAGAACCTGGATAGTTAGTTGGGATTCAGGCTCAAAAAAGCCTCCAGCATACTCGCATTTAAACACCATATTATGAAAATTAGAGATAAAAAAAAAATTACTTAATTAGAACCTTTACTTTAAGCCTCGAGCACCTTAAAGTTTAAGACGAGGCGTGTTACAATAGTTCTAGAGCCGTTTCTTGTCATTCCTTACAACACCTTTAAAGGAGAATTCAGCCCCACTTTTTATAATGTTGTCAAGTGTGAATTGCTGCATAATGTCTAATTCCATAAATTAATAGGGTTTCAAAGCCTGCTAGCTGTTAATGACTATATCCTTTTAATTCTTGTACTCCATATTTTTTTCTCTCTCTCCGTAAATGATTCGTATGTCTTCCCTACTTTACAGGCCATGGACCCTTAGGGGTCCTTGGCCTTTAGTATAGTGCATTATTCTATGTGTATTACATTATCAATAAATCTTATCAATTGGCATGGGATTGGAATAAAACAATTAGACTGGACCCAAGGCCGTACCCAGGACTTTTTTTTCGGAGGGGGTTTTCTAAAAAAAAAATTTGGGGAGGGGGCTGTTACACAAAAAAACCCTCAAAAAACGCATACAAAATTTGTTTATATCCAGTTTTGTTACGTTTTTACGAGTCAGACAAACATTTCGGGGGGGGGGGACCCCCCTCTGGGTACGGCCTTGGCTGGACCTCTTACGTTTAGTGAATCCAAGAGCCCGTGCACACCGAGCCCGTGACTTACATGCTCCTGTTAGAGGACAGTTCCCTTAATAAACTTCACTCTGTATTTGGCGTCATATTCATACCCAAGACATGCAAGGTTGCCATCCAATGAAAAATCACTAGAATCTAGTGATTTTTCTGTTGATTTAGTGACTTTCTTCAATAATCTAGTGATTTATGTGCCGATTTAGAGGTCTTTGTTTCTTTTTTTAGAAAAATAACAAATCACTAGAGATAGTGATAAACCACTAGGGGTGGCAACCCTGAAGACACACCGAAGTTCTAAACAGATAACTGAAACTAATCTAATTATCGGCTTCCTCCTATACCTGGCATCAAGGAGAGTCTATATCAGGGGAGGACAATCAAACATGCCAAAAGCTCAAAATAAAGGCGAACTGCATGACGAATATAGCAAAGTATGGGAAATCGCAAAAATCTCGATATTTTGGGGCCCTATGTACATGCATGATCTATTTCATCAACATTCGAAATGCCTCCCATACGAGACTTTATTAGGTGGCCATGACCCCTATTTCCATAACAAGGATCTCGTTCACATATTTCAATGAATTATCTACCCTATAACGTCGATTTTCTCCACATTGCTATAGAGCGTTCCCCTGAATCATTAAACGTGTGTTTCGCAAGATATTTAATTGTCTTTACATCCATGTATATTGATATGTATTGATTCTTTACGTTCAGCCCCATCATGAATAATACACTTCGCATTCCCAAAGAAATAAATACTTTCGTGGAATCAATACTAACCAATTACCTCTTACGTTACACAAATATGCTCAAGAATATAACATCAAATGGTTTCTAAATAAAAATATTTGATCTAAATAAGTATTTTGACGCAAGGATAAACTTGTCTTTAGCAGAAAAATTTATAAAATAATGCTTAAAACTCCAACAGTGTTGAGCTTATTTTGAGCAGTGAGGGGGAGAAGGGGGGCGGGATCTGAATGACTCGAATAAACAATAAAGGAATCTCCCTCGCTGATGAAATTAGACTAGTTTTTACATAAATACTTTAAATAGGCACATACACACAAATCTACTTGGTGGGATGGGGAGGGGAGAAAGTTGATAAGCTCATTTAAAACTACAACCCCCAAATTATTCGAAAAATATTAAATACTGTAATAATCATAACGATCCGGATCAAGGCCATATCCAGGGGGTAGGGGGTTTGATCACCTCCCCCCCCCGAAATGTTTGTCCAACTCGTAAAAACATAAAAAAAAATGAATATAAACAAATTTTTGATGTGTTCTTTAAAGTTTTGTTGTACCCCCCCCCCCCCGAATAAAATCCATTTGTAGCCCCCTCGAAAGAAATCCATTCGTAGCCCCCCCCCCGAAAATCCTGGATACTACCCTGACTTGAAATATAAATGGAATAGCAACTTCAAGCGACAAGCAGTGTGCGTAACACCATTTGTATTAATAAATAAATAACTGAGTCGCGATTAATAAATTTATATATCGTGAAAAAATCCAATGCAAGGGATTTAACAAAACTATAAGTAGGCCGAAACAGTAAGCACAAAAATAAAACAATAAAAAAAGATACTTGCTTTTTAGCTAGTACACACTCGATACTTTGTATCGAGAACATGAGAGGTTAATACAGGTATTACAGGTATTTTTTTTTTTTACCAAAAATACAGGGTTTTTTTTTTACCAAGATTTAAAGTAAAATTCTACTTTTGCTACTTTTGACTATCTTGGAAAGGAGTTAGGTTAGGAAAATGAAACTTTCAGGAATAGGTCTACAGGCTAAATTATGTCCCGGGAAGGCATTTTGAAGTACCTACTTCCACTCCTTCTCCCTCTAGTGGGTCCTGAAATTTGCCTACTTGACAGATCTATTGAAATTTTGACAAAACAACATTTTACTTTAAATTTCAGTTATCCATTTCTTTTTCTCTGACTTTAGTTCTGAAAATGCAATTCCTGTTATTTGAGTAGAATTTTAAGCCATATTAATGTTTTTTTTTTCAAATTTAGGAAATGTATTTGCATATCTTTAAAACCTTATAAATTGGGACTGAGCAAAGTTCTGAAGCTGAAAACAATTCTTTTGCACTTCATTTAAGCAGAGGATCTATTTTGCAAGGTTTCACTTTTATAACACACAGATTTTTAAAGGTCATCAAAGGTCAGGACCCTCTAGAGGGAGGAGGAGTGGAGGTAGGTACTTCAAAATACCTTCGCAGGACATACTTTAGCCTGTAGACCCATTCCTGAAAGTTTCATTTTCCTAACCTAACCCCTTTCCAAGTCTGTCACTTTTCGCGCAACACGCGAAAAGTGAAGTTTGGTTAATGCTAATGAAATAAAACAAAAAAGGATAAAAATATAATAGTTTCGGCAAAACAAATTTCGGCTATATATTTACACATTAGGGGTGGTGGGTTAAGCATAGCATATATTAAATACGTAACCTAACCCAACCTAGGTACCCTTCCCCCCCCCCCTAAATCCCAAAAAAACAACAGTTTAAATATTGTAAACGTAATGACAAACCACGCTTTGCAATCCAATTCTCTGTTGAAAAAAACCCGTTTGCCTAGTTTCTTAAGCATCTTCCCTATATAATATCTCGCTTGTTGCCCGGCTACTCCTAAATTACCTTATGAGTTTCACTTTTATAACACACAGACTTTTAAAGGTCATCAAAGGTCAGGACCCACTAGAGGGAGGAGGAGTGGAGGTAGGTACTTCAAAATACCTTCGCAGGACATACTTTAGCCTGTAGACCCATTCCTGAAAGTTTCATTTTCCTAACCTAACCCCTTTCCAAGTCTGTCACTTTTCGCGCAACACGTGAAAAGTGAAGTTTGGTTAATGCTAATGAAATAAAACAAAAAAGGATAAAAATATAATAGTTTCGGCAAAACAAATTTCGGCTATATATTTACACATTAGGGGTGGTGGGTTAAGCATAGCATATATTAAATACGTAACCTAACCCAACCTAGGTACCCTTCCCCCCCTAAATCCCAAAAAAACAACAGTTTAAATATTGTAAACGTAATGACAAACCACGCTTTGCAATCCAATTCTCTGTTGAAAAAAACCCGTTTGCCTAGTTTCTTAAGCATCTTCCCTATATAATATCTCGCTTGTTGCCCGGCTACTCCTAAAGTACCTTATGAGTTTCGTTTTTCTACTTTTTATTGAAAGCCAAAAGTAGCTAAAGTAGAATTTTACCATATGTTCTACCAATCATCTACAACTTACCCGTTTCGTTTAAGTAATACCCTAAGAGAAAAAGATATCCGTGCATTGGACTAATAACACTAAAATAGTACTTGCTTTGGTGGATTTGTATTTTTCTGTCCCTTGGAGGCAGAGAGTAAAAGCCAGCAGGGGAGATTCCAAGTTGGCCGGCAGACAAAAGGAAGAACCCCTTGTGCGATCTATAGAGTCTAAATTTTGCCCAAAACCCAAGTTTACACATGAGACCATCGCATAACATCAAGAACACCTGTTTTTAATACCATGGCATTTGTAGATAATAATAAACAAAGGACACTAGAAGATGGAATAGATGCAATTTGATGAATGAATCTAGAAATGTGCCGGATGACATTTTGTAACAGGCTAGGATATTTTCTGGTTCAAAAATTATAAACCGTAATTCTGATTTTTTAACTTCCCAAAATCCTTACATCTAGATAGCCAAGCGCAATTTTGTGATTCGCTCGAATAAGCTCCATTTTATGACTGTATATAATTGAAATGTAATCAGGCTTTCCAAGTTGAGGAGAATAAAACATCAAATTAAGCATTTTTAGGTTAAAATATCCAACAAATGTTAATTCCCAATTAAAATTCCCAGAGGGATCCTTAGCAGGGACGGTCCTAGGATTTTTTCCAGAGGGAGGGGGAATAAAAAAATATTTAATAATTTGAATAAGATTCAAGATTTACAATTTTAAGTCTAAAATCAGATCCTTCCACTGCGCTTTTAAGTTTTTTTTTTGTTTAGAGATTTTCGTATCCTACGAAAAAAGGTAACAAAAAGTTACTATCAGATCTTCATTGCTTGACATATTCTAATTCTACCGACCAAACTCAATCAATTCTATTCGTTTTTTTTCAGCAACGGATTTTTGTTAAGTCTTAACAAGGATAAAAGATTAACAAATTCGGTAGCTCTTACCTTTTTGGCTAATAAAACTGCGCCGAATTTTTACTGGTGGACCTTATTTTGAGACCATCTCTAGATTTCATGAATCGTGTTTGCTTTCATTGCAGGCTTCTGAAGCATAAATTTTAGTAGGCAGGTTTCAATAATGGGTAGACCAAGATTGACCAAGGTAAATGACAAAACATAGGGCTTAAATATTCGGCAACGTTTGATTGGGCATGATCTTGACAGTAAAAAAAAAATCCAACAAAACCAAGCATAGAACTTAGTGATAAAGTTAGGGCAAGTCTTACGTGACTATTTACTAGGAAAGCCGGCGTTACCCCCCCCCCCCCCATATAAATTCCGCCTGCGGAAAATCCCCCCACATCAGAAATTCCCCATAAGCAAAATTGAGCATCCACTGAGAAAGTACAAAATAGGTACCTCAAAATGTCGATCAGATGTTCTAAGGGGTAGCAAAAGGATCCGATATAAAAAAAAAGTTGTAGGACAGGGACTGGTTGGTCGCCAATCCCTTTCGATTTATGAAAAATAGGACAATTAACTCTCAATTTCCGGTCGAATGAGCATCCTCCGAAGTTTCTATGACCATGAGGGGGAGGTTGGGGATGAGGAAGGGGCATCCCCTTTAATAGAATAAACTCTGCTCATTTTGGGGTCTAATGTTAGTCTTTACTTTCATAATAACAGCTTGGACCAGAAATGTTCCAGGAATCAAGAGGATTAAATATCAATTTCTACCTCCACCGTCCCTTCCTCAGAACTAATTCTGTATTGACCCGAAGGCTAAATGCGAGCTAGGATGTTTTGGCATTAAAATGCACCCTTTGGGGCGTCAGCCCCTCTCCCTAACAACAAAACAGTCAGAGAATCCTATGGTAGAGGTTTAAAGCTCTCGTCTACAAATGTTTGAAATTGTGTATTTTTTTACCAAAAAAAGATTAGAGATGTATGCTCACTTTTAAGACAAAAAAGACCATATGATCATTTTTATGAGACAAAAAAGACCAAATATCAAAAACGGTTCTAGGACAGGAGCTGTTTGGTCTCCAATCTCTTTCAACTTAAAAAAAAGGACCAGAAATCTCAACTTTGATCAAATGAGCATCTGTCAAATTTTCTACGACCAGGAGGGGGAGGTTCGGATGAAGAAGGCGCAGTCACCCTCTTATACACCCTCCTCAATTTCTACCTCCATCCCCTCCCTTAGAACTATTTTGTATTTGTTTGAAGGCTCAATGTATAAGTTTCAACTTTATACCCTCAGCCGTTCCTTAGATATTGCTGATACGCGTGTGTAAGTTTCAACTTAATACTTTCAGGCGTTGCTTAGATATTGCTGATACACCCTTTTGATAACTAGCATGCATATAGTAGGCTAAGTTTTGATTGTGTTCGACATTCCTCTTCAAAGCTATGGAGTGTTATGCCATCCCCACAGGCATAGTTATTTGACCCCTAGACTATTTTGAACAAGATGGCTATTTCAAAACTTTGATCGAATGTTCTTAAAGAAGTCAGCTAAATAGGGCATTGGAGGGAAACTGGCAGCCCTCCAACCACTTTGAAACATCCCCCTCAACATATCCCAAAAGTTTCAGCTTAATACCCATAGATGTTCTTAAGATGTTGCAGATCCACCTTTATGATAAACTGGATATACATAGTGCCTTTTGATTTAGTTTAAGATACCACTTAAAATTATCCAAAGTTTCACCTTAATACCCCTGGCATATCTTGGATGCACCCAGAGTCAGAATTTTCCCCTTCTTCAATTTATAAATCCTACATGTAAAAAATGGATGAATTGTATAATTTACAATCCTTGCCCTGGGTCTGTGGAGGGGCATGGCATCCCTGGAGGCATAGCTATTAGACCTTTTGACTAGTTTGAACAAAATAACAATTACAAAATTTTGACCATTGTTAAGAAGAGGGGGCACATAAAAAGGACAAAAAGAGGGGGACTGGTTTCCCTCTAATCTCGCTCTTCAATTCCCCCTCAACGTACACTGAAAGTTTCAACCTGATGCCATCAACGGTTGCTTAGATATTGCTGATATTCTCTTTTCACAGCCAGCAAAGATAGACTGTGTTTTGATTGTGTTTGGCATCCCTCTCAACATTCCCTTAAAGTTTCATCTTAATACTCAAAGCTTTTTTGGAGATCCAGGATCAAACATGCGAAACATATTTTTTTCATAATAAAAAACCGTCGATGTTATCAATGAGCAACTTGTATAACTTACAGCCCTTGCACCGGGGCTGCAGGAAGAGATGTCAATCTTGGGAGCCACATTTATTTGACCTTAGGGATATTTTGAATAAAATGGCTATCTCATAATTTTGATTGGATGCATTTGGGAGAAAAGTGCATGCGAAAGGGTTACCCTCCAATCACTTTTGAATCTCAAGGGCATTGGAACGTTCGATTTCCAATTGAATGAGCTCCCTTCAAAGTTTGTACGACCACCCTTACCATAAAAACATTATATCTTGACAATGAACAGCTTGCATAACTTATGGCCTCTGCCCCCTGGGAATGGAAGGAGAGTAGTCAACCCTGGAGGCATGGTTATTTGACCTTTGGACTATTTTGAACAAAATACCGATCTCAAAATTGGGATTGGAGTGCTGGGTGCCCTCCAATCACTTTTGACTCTTATAAAGGGCATACAAAATTTAATTCTCAATCGAACGAATGCCCACAAAAGTTTATATGACCACCCCCTTCTATAGGAAATGCCTCTGGGAGAAAACAAATAAATATACATTGAAGCCTTATGGCTCTTTACTATAGGTAACTCTATAGCTTTGCCTCTGACTTAATTAGGTAAGTAGAACTTTCAATGTCCTTCTAATGAACATTCGAAATTATCCAGTGGGAATATAGGGGCGATTCCCGCGGGGGGAAACGCCCAGTACCATTTACTGGGTTGCAGCTATCGCTGCAACAGAGGATTGAACACAATCCAACTCATGTTTTTGTTTCAGAGCAATAATCTAAGGCACTTTAAAAACCTGTCTCAACAAATCTTCCCGTTTTCGAAAAATTTTAAGAAAACGTAAGTCACAGAGAGGCGTATTTGGCCAAACCCATAAACCAAAGAACAGAAACATTTTTTTTTTTTTAATATTTCCGTATTGTCCTGGTGTTTGCTTATGTGGTTAAAAAAAAAAAGAAAAAGCAAACAAACAAAAGAAAAGAACCAGCGTTTGATGGTTAAACTTTTTTACCTTTATAGTATTAGCCCTTATCTCTAGGGAATAAACTTTTCAATATATAAAGTTAAAGGGCCAATCAAGTACTTTAATGATAAAACCTAAAAAAAAAGCGCCCGATTGCCTTCTAAAAGATTAAAATATTGACTAACAAGTCCAACACATTTACAATATACCGATGAAGAATATAGTCTTTACTAGTTTCCAGGGGTTCCCCCGTGCATGAACACAAATTAGTTTTAAATTAATGCAAATGCTTTTATCCTAGAACTGTTTAGATGCTTGCTGCTTTTTTGGCAAGCAAATGCACAGAATAAACAGGTAATTAGAAAAGGAAAATAGTCGACCAAATTTAAATTCTAGGCTTATTTAACCATCTTATTAGCTTTTCAACTAGCCGAGTGGATTGGTGAGCTGGATTTAGGATTCTTTGTCCGAGAGGGCGAGTGTTCGAATCCTACTGTACAGAATTATTTGGTTTGGGACGAGGGTCAGTGGTGTGACTCTGTAAGCTCAGCCAGAGTCGACCCAGCTCTAAATGGGTACCTGGAGAAATCTGGGGAAGGTAACAGGGAGGGTGGGCGAAAGCACAGGATGGTTGGCCCCAACCCCCCGTTGCACTTCCCGGCTGAAGGGCCAAGAAACGGAGATCAGCACCGCCGGTAGGGACTGTAAAGTCCAATGCCGTATTCTTTAACCTTTATTATAGAAAAAAAGTTAATATTTCAATTTCGCATCATTCATTTAGCACAAATAATGAAAGTGATAATGAGTAATTACAGCTAAATTAGACTCCACATAAATTTATTTATGATTCCTTTGATAAGTCCATTTCTATGATAAATACAAGAATGTATCACTCTTGTTGAAAACTGTTGCTTATTATTTAGTTAGTGTTCCCTTTCTTGCAGGGCTAGTGTTGTTTTTCAAACATATTTCATTTCAATTTTTCTTTGGGTTGGGGAGAGGGGCAATATTGCAGAGAACCATTTTTCCATTTACAAAAATGTTTCACTTTTTGCCAAATATTTGGATGTATATTTGGAAATATTTGGATTTGCCAAATATTTTGCTCAAGACTAAAGTAAACTGAATAAGCCAAGCTAAGAAGCATTTAAGAAACAACTAAACTAAGTAATGAATATACAATAGGTTTATCAATTCAAATTTTTTTATCTGATATACTTTTGTTTTGTTATAATCCAAGAAATATTTGACTTGTTGGGGTTGACTCCAAGCCTGGCAAGACTTTCCTTACACCAATAACTAACGGTCAAAAAAAATCTAAAATACCTAAAATTATTTTCAGTTTTTCCACCCTGCTACATTATCTATGTCTTGCAACATAACATTATACGAATTTAACAAACCCTGCTCTATAAAATCGTCGTTATCATATCTGTACAAAGGGTGAAATGCGAAATACCCTTTCACACCTCAAGAGGGCAGCTAAGCCAATTTTTCTGCTAGTCCCCCTCCCTTCTAATGTAAACTCGCTGATACTCACTCTACACAGAGACCCGTGTGTCCCAATGGCCAACACGCTTCAAACTTTTAAGTAACATGGTAGAATTGTTTTTGTTTTTGCCTTGCCCTGTCTTTTTGTTTGGTTTCCATTTCCCATTCTTTTGTTGGTCTTTTGTCCAACTAAAGACAAGAACTATTTATACTGTTCGAAAATTTGTAATTCGATTAAGCGATTTTCTTACATGTGAGTTATAGATCAACTTCTAACACAAGCATATTGAAAAATGTATGGGATTAAAAAAAATAGTTAAAAGAAAACTCGACCTATCAAGGTTCCACCCTGGCATTTGAACAGAAGAGGGGGTGAGCCCAGTCCCCTGAGTCAGTATTTTATAGTCTGAATGCTTCTCTTTAATCTTCTTATCATTTGTCAATCAAGCACGTATTTTTCCGAGTTGACTAAGTTAGGACCTCTGAAATTAACCATACATCAAAAATAGGTTCCAGTACGCATGCTTGCCACCACTGCATCCTAAATTCACTAGAAATTGAACTTACTGAAGTCAATTTCTAAAAAGTTATTCGACGTTTGACTATGAGTCACACAAGTGCCTGTTTTATGATGCTATGACCTATCGGGCCAATATGATTCAAGACTATCCCCCTAAAACTAAAATTGTCCCTAGTCCCGTTTGTAGGTGGAACTGGGCTTAAAAGAGACTAAAAAGGAAAGGAGGGAGATGGTTGTTATCCCGCTCCCAAGTCCCACTTAAAACACAAACTCCAGCCATTTGATCATCCCCAGCCCCTCAGATGGAATCACTCATGGAAAAATACACAAAGAGTACATAAGCACGCGAATTTTTCTTCAGTCCTACAGAATAAAATAAACAATTTCATTAAACCTTGCAATGAACCGCCGATAATGGCTTTTCGAAGACACAAATAAACCAAATGTAGCTATTTTGATCCTGATATTGCTGGCATTCACGAAATCTAGCCTGATATTTTAGATGCAAATCCCGAATCCCAGGGTTTATTAGCTTTCTTGTTTTATCCCTTAGTAATATCCAAATTTTTTATTCGGAGGGGGGGCCGTCTCTCCCGTACGCAGGAATTGGCTGGGGAAGGAGCAGATAAACCAAAAAGAATTCTGAAATCATCATCATAATCACAACATATTCATAAAAGTATTTTCCGAGAGGGAAGACCTTTCCCATAGTCCCCCCCCCCCCTGTGTGGTTTCGAAGGATAAACAATATAAAAGGGGTTCCCATATTAAAGGAGAGGGAAGAGGGCCTTCCTAGACGGTTATGGTACGGGTTTCTGCGACGGAAGGCAGACTGTTTTTTTTTTTTTTAACGGAATATACGGAACTAACTATTCAACTGTTTTAAGGTAAAATAACTTGAAAAGCCAAAAATTGCGAAGCAAGCTTACGCCACCATTTCGAATGTTCTCCCTTCTTCGGACCTCATAATGTGACCTCGTGACCCCTTTAAAACAGGCTGCAAGATCTATCTTTAAACACGACTATATACATGTACCATTTTAAGGAACTTTGTTGGAATATTTTATAAGTTTTTTCACAGATCATCCTCAGCAATCCTTATTTTTGCATCCCACGATTTGTACTTTGGAAAATAATTTTATTTTTATAATTGATTGACGATATTTATGCGTTAGTTTACATGAGCATGCAAACCTTCTCGACCTCGGCATCCCACCTTATTGGTAAAATCCCAGCCTAAAATAAACTTTTCTGCGTTTTTTCCTTTTTTCTCCCAGGTAATCGGTATATGTCAAGCTCAGTTCTGGGTAAGAATTTTGTGACAAACAATGGATATACCCAACTTACCTATCGGAGCTTTCAGGGTCATCTACTCTTGTCCGCTTATCATCCATTTTAATCTTGTTATATTTCTTCTCTTCGCACACTTCATCAGCCATTACATTCACCTACCCAAATAAAAAAAAATTATATTACAGAAAATACTGACCAATTTCTTATTGTAAGTAAAGTGTTGCCAAAACAAACACCATGGCCGGCTATTGACCAATTGGTCAAAAAATATTGACCAATTTCTTATTGTAATTAAAGTATTGCCAAAACAAACACCACGGCCGGCTATTGACCAATTGGTCAAAAAATACTGACCAATTTCTTATTGTAATTAAAGTATTGCCAAAATAAACACCACGGCCGGCTATTGACCAATTGGTCAAAAAATACTGATCAATTTCTTATTGTAATTAAAGTATTGCCAAAATAAACACCACGGCCGGCTATTGACCAATTGGTCAAAAAATATTGACCAATTTCTTATTGTAATTAAAGTATTGCCAAAACAAACACCACGGCCGGCTATTGACCAATTGGTCAAAAAATACTGATCAATTTCTTATTGTAAGTAAAGTATTGCCAAAACAAACACAACAGCTCGCTAGCCGCTGTAAATAGAACGTAAGATTGACTGTCAAAATTTCACTTGTGTCTATGACCTTAATAGTAGATTAACAATTACTATTACCTGCATTATAGCCATATAATACTCAATTCATTCTTTTTTTTACACAAAAGAAGCGGCATGCATATAACTCAACCCATGTTCTAATCAATCCTTGTTTAACTGAGCCCCCTCCCCCTGTCAATTCAACCCTTTTTAACTCAAACCCCATACAACAAAACTCTCGTTCAATTGAACCTCATTCAAACTAACATAACCTGTTGGTTTAATTGAACTGGGTTTGTGTTAAACGAGGTAAATAATTTCTTAGAAGACACTGATTTCCCATTTACAAATGAAAACAACGAAAGAAAAACGAGTATGATATTTCAGTTAAGCCAGTAGAAAAAAAAACTTTTAATAATATTAATAAAGGTCCGAATATTTCGACTTCACCTCTCTTAGCCTTTGCCAGCGGAAAAGAACTAAACTAAATTAAACAGAACATATAAAGAAAAGGAAAAACACAAAGCAAGAACCCCGAACAAAAAAATGGACTGTTTAATCTAGTTTTTTTCCATTGATAAAGGCTTCTGGGCCCAAAGCAAACTCGGAACTTTATTTCCATAAAAAGATTGTTGTTTTTTTCACTGTCCTAATTAAAATAATATACCCGTTTTTTCCATATATTCTGTTAAACGAGGTTGAATTGCATGTGTGTTGAGTTGAACAAGGGCTAAGCAGCATGAGGGTTGAGTTAACGGGGGTTGAGTTGAACGAGGATTGACTTGAATGTGTTGAGTTAAACGCCGTTTGAGTTACATGGGAACTAAAAGATACAAGAGATTTCTTAGGGATACCAGTCAATTAAAATAGCGAACAATAAAAGTATTCTTAATTTTGTCTGCCGATTTTTATGCCTCGTAATTCTTATGATAATTCCCTATTAGATTTTGCTGATTGTATACATTCCATGAAAATACTATTACAGTCAAAGCAAGATTTGGTAAAATGCTGCCTACAAGTTCGATGGAATTTCCTTATCAGGAAATTCAATATATATTAACATAGTCTTTTCAGGGAAAAAGAAACTAATAGTTTAAATCTTTTCTTTTTTTAAGAATTTATAGCTTGGCCTGTTATTTGTATGCTGGAGAAAATTTTTCAGCAATTTCTAACAACATACACCCTTTTAAAAATCTGGACACAAATAGTAGTGTTTAATTTAGTTTCATACCTCCTCTAGTTGACCTGAAATAGAAAACTTGATACCATTCGCCAAAAAAATATGTTTACTTTCTTTGATAGATTGCATACACTTACGCTATTTTGATTTGGTTAATTTTAAGAGCAGAAGTAGCCCTGAAAGTTTGAACATAATACCCTCAGTCGTTCTTGGGGTACTGCTGAGATGCCTTATTGGGAATTAGCATTAACACAGTGCATTTTGATTTAATCTTAAGGCAACATTTATTTTTTAAACATAATGGGCAAACGGGAGGGTGGGTTTGGGAGGCGGATTAGTTGCCCTCCAATCACATTCAACTATTAAAAAGGGCACTAGCCCTTTCTACTTTCAATCAAATGAGCCCTTTTCGAAGTTTCAACGACAACTCCTTCGATACGAAGTGCCCTGGTCTAAACAAAAAAATAATAATAATAATAATCATAATACATTGTACCCACATCGCTCTTTACTATAAAAATGTCATGCCTTCCAATCACTTTTGACTATTACAAAAGGCACTAGCCCTTTCAATTTCCAATCGAATGAGCCCTTTTGAAGTTTCTACGAAAACGCTTTCAAACAAAACCTTATATGCCCCCAGGGCATAAATTGCAACCCTTGCCTGAGGGCTGGGGGGGGGGGGGTCATCCTCAAAGACCTAATTTCCAGAACATATAACTACGTTGAACAAAATTGTTATCTCAAAATTTTGATTGGATGTGTTTGAGAAAATGATGGGCGTGAGAGGGGGTTTAGTTGCCCTCCAATCACTTCCGACTATTGAAAAGGGCACAAACCCTTTCAATTTACAATCGAATGAGCCCTTTTTGTAATTTCTACGACAACCCTTTCTATAAGAACCTTATATGCCCCCAGGTTATAATTTACAGCCCTTGCCCTGAGGGCTGTGAGGGGGTTTTCATCCTCAAAGAACTAATTTCCAGAACTTTCAACTACGCTGAACAAAATGGCTATCTCAAAATTTTGATTGGATGTTTTAGGGGAAATGGTGGGTGTGAGAGGGGGGTTAGTTGCCTTCCAATCACTTTCGACTATTAAAAAGGGCACTAGCCCTTTCAATTTCCAACTGAATGAGCCTTTTTTGAAATTGATACGACAACGCTTAGTATAAAAACCTTATATACCCCCAGGGCAAAACTTACAACCCTTGCCCTGAGGGCTGTGGGGGGAGTGTCATCCTCAAAGACATAATTTCCGGACCTTTCAACTACGTTGAACAAAGTGGCTATCGCAAAATTTTGATTGGATGTGTTTGGGGAAATGGTGGGCGTGAGACGGGGGTTGCTTGCCCTCCAATCACTTTCGACTATTAAAAAGGGCACTAGCCCTTTCAATTTCCAATCGAATGATCCCTTTCTGAAGTTTTTACGATAACGCTTTCTATAAAAAAAAACCTTATATACCCCCAGGGCATAACTTGCAACCCTTGCCCTGAGGGCTGTGGGGGAGTGTTATCCTCAAAAACATAATTTCCCGACTTTTTAACTACGTCAAACAAAATGCCTATCTCAAAATTTGAATGGATCCTCCAATCACTTTCGACTATTAAAAAGGGCACAAGCCCTTCTAATTTCCAATCGAATGAGCCCTCTTTGAAGTTTCTACAACATCGCTATCTATAAAAACCTTATATACCCCCATGGCATAACCTACAACCCTTGCCCCGAGGGGGTTATCATCCTCAAAGACCTAATTTCTAAGACTTTTAACTACGTTGAACAAAATGGCTGTCTAAAGATTTTAATTGGATGTGTTTGGGGAAAAGATCGGCATGAGAGGGGGGTTAGTTAACCTCCAATCACTTTCAACTATTAAAAAGGGCACTAGCCCTTTGAATTTCCAATCGAATGAGCCCTTTTCGAAGTTTCTACGACAACTCCTTCGATACGAAGTGCCCTGGAATGGAAAAAAAAAACAAATAATACATTGTGCCAATGTATTATTCTTTACTTAGGTAGCGCTATTGCGCTGCCTATGATGGTATTTCGGCTCAACGGCACCTACGAGCGGGGGCGTTCAATACATTTTTTTTTCGAAATTGTAGCAAGATTTCGGTTCGAATATCTATAGTTTTGTACTGCATAGCAACGACGAGATCGGTATCAGTTGAAGAAACCAGGTCTAGCGCTTGCACAGTTCGTTGCCCAAAAATTCGTTCTGTAAAAATACACATTCAAAGTCAAAGTTTGATCGTACGTAAGCCCATGAGCAAGAGTTGCCAATTTATCGTCAATGGACATCTCAGCAATTGATAAAACTACCAGAATACCATCGTGTCTGTTCAGTATTGTGTTCACAGATCTGTACTAGCATACCCATTTCGTTAGGGATAATTTCCCTAGGAGACGAATAGTTTTCCCAATGGCTATGAGGACATACAGTTAGTTGGTAGTGTCTATTACTATTCGCAATAAGACACCACAATTCTTGAGGAATGGAAAAGGAGCATGGCTTTACCCACAAATTGCAAATGCTGTAGCCAAACAATAGGCATGGCAGTGAATTCAAATCTCCTGGAATGCAGATTTTCCTGGAATGCAGTCTGGAGTTTTCCGTACTTCACTGTCAATGAAATTAGACCGACTTTCTCTAACAAGTTGCCCTTATGCAAGCAGCCGGGAGCCTTTTATTTCACTGCGATTGTGAATATATCAAAAGAGCAGTGGCGGTTCTGGCCTCCATTGTGCAAGGGGCAAAATCTTGATTAGTACCCCCCCCCCCTGTCTCCCACAAAATTTTCAGGCCAAATTTAACAAAATTTGGTAATTGTGTAGAATCCGATAAACATGCGAGAAGTGAAGTTTCGTTAATGCTAATAAAATAAAACAAAATAGGATGAAAATATAATAGTTTAGAAACAAATTTGGCCCATATATTTGCACATTAGGGGGGGGGGGGTAAACATTAGGCCAATAAGCCTTTTAGGGGGTAGTAACATGTCATATTGTATGTGTATTTAATGAAGAATAAATCCTATCTTACCTTACATAGCATATATTCAATACGTAACCTAACCTAACCCAACCTACGTACCTTTTATTCCCCTAAACCCCCAAAAAATAAAGTAAATATAGTTCCAGGAGTGAGAAACCCTTTGTTCATACAGCGTCTATGCATTACCCGGTAAAATGCCTATCTGATCTTCAATATAATTCTCGCGTGTTTATCGGATTCTATACAAGTACCCAAAATTTTCGTTTATTAATAATATTTTTATTATTTTCATTATTATTACCTAATTATTTAATAATCATTATTTTTTCAATTTATTTGTATTTTATTAATTAATAATTTATTAATTGTTTTCATTTATTAACTGCGCCCTCTACTTTATTTTAATGAAAAATAAAATTTCTAAATTACAAAATGTTTATTACCGTTAGAATATTTATTTAAAATTTTGCGTCCGGGGCAAGTGCCCCCTCTGATACGAGAACTGCGAAATGGGTATTTATTGAGAATCTAGAACATACGCGACAAAGACTGCATCGAGAAAGACCGAGATGTTAAACTTTAGTTTTGGGGGTTTCGGGGGACTAAAAGGTACCTAGGTTGGGTTAAAAGGTTAGGTTAGGTTACGTTTTTAATATATGCTATGCTTTACCCCAACTCCCCCTAATGTGCAAATATATAGCCAAAATATGTTCATAATCTATTATATTTTCATCCTATTTTGTATTATTTCATCAGCATTAACGAAACTCCACTTCTCACGTGTGTTCTGGATTCTTAATAAGTAACGCGAAAGTTTCTTTTTGGGATTTGTCTTTCCTTTACTTCATCCACGACAGCAAGATGTTTCGGATGTGATTTATTAACAAAAAAGTGTTTGCAGTATACGTCTAAAAAGTAACTAAAGTTGATTAGTCGGCAATAGTGGGCATTGCATTCAACAGGCGACATTTAATACTTGTTAAATAACATAGTAAAATACTAGTAATACTAGTAAAATAGTAATAGTAAAATAGTAATACATAGTAGTACATAGTAATATTAGTAAAATAACATTGTACTTTTAAGACTAGTCAATATAATAGTTACCATTCCTGAATCAGCTGCAATTGACAATTTTTCTCACTAGCCTTTTTGTATATATATTTTTCAAATTTTGGTTACTATGGGCCGTGGTTACGAGAATTCTGTTGTAGACAATTGGTTTTCCTCTTTTTTAAATCGTATAAGCAAAGGCGGACCTAATTTTTTGTTCCTATAAAATGTGCTTTTACTTGGATCTAGAAACAAATCGGAGAGCCCCACGAAATTTCGGAAGGTCTCTATTTTAAGTCCTAGACTTAAGTTATAGCCCAAGTTAGTTCCAAAGTCTTAGAATTTTCAAAAAAAAAAATATATTTTTCGCCGAAATATTTCTTTATCAGTCTCTTTCACTCTACAGATCTACTACTGGCTATTTTCTAGAACCGTGTTCTAATCAGAATCAATAACCTAAAGTTTACGTTAAGCCTGAGCAAAAAAAAATAATTTAACTGTTCATTCCCACCTGTTACAAATTTCGCATTGAGTAGAAAGTAGGCATAGTTCCTTTCTTTGTAAAATCCAGGAGCAGTAGCCAGATACAGACACTGAAGGACTTGCATAAGCGATTTAATAACTCGGGAAAACGACAAATTTCGCTCTTATGATCATTAATCGCAAATCTCTCTGGTGACGGAATCATTTCTTCCTATACAGAGCCCCAGATCTATAACCTGAAAAGATCATGTGGAAAATGCTATAATGCAAAAAAATGATAGAATCAAGGTCGACTGATCCAACTGCTCCTATCAACTGATTCAATTTGCTCTCATGTCAACTGATTAAAACACCTTAGTAAACCGTTGCTAGTGGTAAGGAAGAAAAAGCGCAGAGAGCTCTTGCCAAGAAATGGAATTCCGAAGAAATTGGGTAGGGGCTCCAGACTAATATATCCTGGTTACTCCCAATTTAGAAAAAAGATTATACTGTAGATAATCTTAGAGATTGATTTAACAGTGCTAGCCTCGATTGGACTTGTAATCTTTTATTAGGCGCCCAAAACGGACATATGTAATACATCATAAATATCCATGGTTTGATTAATGTACTTCTATTTGCATATAAAACCTTTGACCTCAAATCTCTATATCTAGCGCCGGAAAACAAAAAAAAGTGCAAAGAATCATCTGTACATGTTTTTTCCTAACTGATAGCAATAACAAGTTTTCAGAATTTCATGAGTCATTTTAAAATAGCAGCAAACGTAGTCCTTTCAATTAATCCAGAAAACCCCTTTCATGTTTTGCAAACAAATACCTAGCTGGGGCGCGGCAATTCAAAAGACTTTATGTTACGCAACAAAAACCTTTTGGGAGAGTGAAAAACTGAGGAAGCCCGTTTCAGTAATTTTTTTTTTTTTGCTATTATTGGCAACCCATTGTTTGTAAAAGAGATGTTTATATTTACTTTGATGAATTGATAAAAATTCGTAGTATCAAATTCATAAGTGAATCGTCCGAAAATTTTACATCTAGTTTGTTTCGGTTTCAGTGTGGCACACTCGTAAAAGCGACAAAAATTATGCATTTCGCAAGCCGGTTGTGACTTGCGATAAATGTTGAGAAAATCAATTTTATCGCATGCAAAAATTCGCCTGGTTTTAATTCTTTTGCTTTTTCGAATGGGTTTCAAATCCCTCGACAAATCTTCAGTGTAGAGATAAATATCATTCACGAGCCGAATTAATGTCAAGATATCAGGGAAGAGAATATCTTTCCTTTTTTTCGCTCTATAAGTGACTTTTTTGTCTGAGTGAGTGACTCCCCCTTCTTTAAAGGCCAATGAGCATTTGGAGGAACAATATAGTTTATTATTGTACGTGCATTTAATCAAATAATATAAATATAATTAAATCAAATAATATAAATATAATTTTACCCCCCCCCCCCCTCCCAAAAAAAACAACTTTCTATTGAGACAAAATTTAGCTATAGACTAAGCTATGCACAAGGTCGGGGAATTAAAGATTGAAACGGAAGTTACCCCAAAAATATGATTCATAAATAAATTGTAAATTATTGCCTATAGAGGGGGGATAGGGGGCTATCATTTTTAAATGATAATACCTCACTTTTTTTTACTGAAAGCAGGGATTCCAAAAAGATAATTATTTTTTCATTTAAAGTGGAGACAGAAGAAAATGATATCAAATTCCCTGGGAAACCATTGAAATATTTTGATAGACCCACGGCCCTTCATTAGGATTTCTTCATTGTCTTGGGTATTTTGCGATTTCTCATAGGCTACTGGCCTAATTTGGCTTTTGTGTGTGCTCCCTTTTAATTAGATTCGTTGGATCTTATTGAATGCCACGGCGAATCTATGACTCAGTTTTCCAATAATTTGAGGTATATCTGAATAATTTCGACATTTTTGTTGTTGTCTTTGTACCCCTTTACTCATACCCTCAATTTTTTTTTTTCAATGAACACTAAGCTGTTTAACGTTATTTTGCGTGTTTGTTTGAACCATATAGTGACCTATTTAATTAATAAATAAATTATTTTTCTAATGTAAAGCTGAGACGGTATCCTATCAAGGTGGTATCCGGGGGGGGGGTGGGGAGGTATTACATTTAAATGATAATATCTCGAAATTTTTTTATTGAAAGCAGGGATGCCAAAAAGTTAATTTTTTTTTTAATTTCAAGCAGAGACGGCATCCTATCAAGGTGGTATCCAGAGGGGGGGGGGAGTGAGTTATCATATTTAAATGATAATGCCTCGATTTTTTTGAAAGCAGGGATGCCAATAACGTATTTTTTTATTCAAAGCAGAGACGGTATCCAGAGGGGGGGCATAGGGAGTTATTATATTTAAGTGATAGTACCTTGATTTTTTTTTTTTTTTTTTTTTTTATTGTTGAAAGCAGGGATGCCAAAAAGTTGAAAAGTTAACAAAAATTAACGGGATTTTCGTGAGTTATAGGCCTACTTGATACAGCACTTGTATGGTTTTATCGTCCAAACGGAAAGGGACATATGCGTCCAACCCGTTTTTTTTCTTATTGATGAAACGGGTTTACTTTGAAAACATTCATTCATAAGTACCAGGCAGATTCACACTAAAACGAATTGGTGTGACGAAAGCGATATCGACATCTCCACCTAACGTTGCGCTCGAGTGACAATGGCGCCCTTGGTCCAGTCCCCAAGTTACATTAAAAGGCCAGGTCATAATAAAAGCTTTCAATTTGGGAGGTGCAAGGAGGATTCTTTGACAGTTTTATGACCTCAGGGTACTAGATGTTGCAACGTTCTTACGTATCTACAGTGGTTTAAAAAATCCGATTACCCCACAAATGATTGCCAAAATATGCACAAATATAACAAATGTAACATTTGGAATATTATAACACTTTTTTCAAAGCTTTGAAGAAAAGCAAAATAGGCTAAATACCCCTAACTACGCTTGAAAGCTATTTAAAAAAAAACTCTTTGGAGATTTCCATGGAGATGACCATAGCAGAAGCTTTGAGCCTGGGTGGGGATCAAAGAGGAGTCTTTGAGTATTTTGACCACAGGTGACTTATTGTTGCGACTTTCTTAAATTTGGTAATTTTTGTGAGCATTTGGAAATCAAAGCTTACACTCAATAACTGATACTAATTGTCCTAACATTTTGCTTGGACTAAAAGTGACGAACTAGGAAGAAAATCTAAACATCTTCCTGGAGTTACTTCAGTCTGCATATTATTTCATTTAATTACATTTAAAACGGATGAGCTTTTCATTTTTTACCTAAGAAAATAGCTGGCATTTCCATTTTTCTTCATACCGAATAAACCATAGTAGAGATGCCTCAATTGATCCCACGAGGACAATACCCTTCAAATCCCGATCCGGACACTTTTTTTTAAAACTCCCACGATTACCACGTGGTTAATGGGGCCAATGTTGTTGTTGTTGTTTTTGGGCACCGCGATAGAGTCATAAGGAGAACACGTGGTTAATGAGGTCAATGTTATTGTTGTTGTTTTGGGGCACGCGATAGAGTCATTAGGAGAACACGTGGTTAATGGGGTCAATGTTATTGCTGTTGTTTTGGGCACGCGATAGAGTCATTAGAGAGAACACGTGGTTAATGGGGCCAATGTTGTTTGTTATTGTTTTGGGACACGCGATAGAGTCTAAGGGGGAACACATGGTTAATGAGGTCAATGTTATTGTTGTTGTTTTGGGCACGCGATAGAGTCATTAGGGAGAACACGTGGTTAATGGGGTCAATGTTATTGTTATTGTTGTTCAAGCCAGATGTTATGAGTTTCCGGGAGATCGCGTGTTTCCAATATTTGTTGTTCAAGCCAAATGTTATGAGTTCCCGGGAAACAGTTAATTAATGTCCTGACAGATAACGTCAAGTTAATTAATGTCTTTGCATTTCCAAAGAGAATTGTCTCCGAGAAACAGTTAGATCACACATGATGTCATGATTGATTGATTGACACGAAAGGGGAATTAATTT
>CM051273.1:23263771-23275097 GCA_027921565.1 Artemia sinica | reverse complement strand
CAACATTGGCCCCATTACCCCCGTGTTTCCTCTCTATGACTCTATCGCGTGCCCCAAACAACAGCAATAACATTGACCCTTAACCACGTGTTCTCCCCTATACTCTTCGCGTGCCCAAAACAACAACAATAACATTGACCTTCATTAACCACGTGTTCTCCTTGATGACTCGATCGCTTGCGCAAACAACAACAGGAAAACATGGCCTCATTTAACCACGGATGGTATCGTGGGAGTTTAAAAAAAGTGTCCGTATCGGATTTGGAAGGGGTATTGTCCTGCGGGTGATCAAATTGAGGCATCTCTACTAACCATTAAGTGTTTTTTTGCTACAATTGTAATTGAGTGTTCTCATGTGAACTGTTCATACATGTATTTTTCAATTTGATAATTTACTCCCCCCTTTTAGATGCAGTTTCTAGTTTGCCTGATATTAGGTATTTAGTGAGTTTATAATTTGTACTGAAGCCACAAAAGACAAAAATGAATAATATCCAAAAAGAGCAGCCAAAAGGCATAACAAAGCAAGCAGTTCCGCCTTTAAGCCTACATAACATATATTTCCTAATAAAAGGCCAAAAAAACTTAAATCATTTTTTTTAAATTGTTATTAAAACTAGTTTTAATACAAAAGGCTTTTTAGGAATCCAAAAGAGGCTAAAAAAAGACAATGCAATATGCAAAGTCTCCCTTGTTCAAACCGTTTTAAAAGGTGACAAAACAGATCTAGGCAAAGTGGCATTATGACAAAATTAAGCTTCTAATTTCAGGAAGTTATAATTCAAAGTTGTACCAGATACTGACGAATTTTTGTGATACGTATTTGAAGTTTGTATGCAGTAAAATCTTGATGAAAAAAACTACTAGTTTATTTTTGATAATTATTTTATGGTAAGACTACATAGCGAATCGATACTTCAACTACTCGTATTATCAAGTGTTCTGAAACGCCACAGCCATTTCGTTTTCTTACCAGTTTTCTACTCTCTGGTGAATAATCTGAAGAGACCATGTTCGTCCCAGTCAGTGACTTTTGAATTTTTGCACCTCATGAATAGCTCGAATCGTTGTAAATTTAAGTTTAGATTTGAAAATACTGATGCAGTGCTTCCACTTTGTTCCTACTAATTTCTGTTCCGTCTTTTTGAAGAATCCTGAAATTCCGCAACACCCGACCACAAAAAATCACGACTATTTTTCCGACACCGTGGTGGTAACGAAATCCGAAATGTCCGACATCGAACCGAGAAAATCTGACAAAGTCCCGATCTACAAGAATGAAGCTTTCTCATCTTTCTACCACTATGTATAGACCGTCAGAACGGCCTCAACATGGTTTCTCTCACAAACGTCTTCTTCTTGCAATGTGATTTTGGCAATTTCAGCTTGCTTGTTGCCGTGTTAGGCTGAAACGCGATGCCGTGAAGTCACCTTGAGGTTCCCTGATCCGACCCCGCTACTTCCCTGCTTTCAATCCTTTGGCCCTTCTTTTAGCACGCACCTGAAGCCGCAGTAGGTTAGAGAATCCTTAGCGCTGACGACGCAGCTACTTTTGCGATTCAGACGCTAGCCTGGACCCATTACGGCCAAGACAGTATTTTTTCAAAACGCCCCCGTCAACCGCTTCAAGAAGAAGATAATGAAAGTTGGCAACCCATTCGGAAATTTCGTCCGAAAAACACCGAAATTTTGAACCAATAATTCCTCTTCTGGGCGGAGAAAAGCCTGTTATGTATTTGGGTTCCCATATTATTTCCTTCTGCTTTGCCTTTTTTTTCCAATTCGGATCAAATGGCCACGAGAGCAACTATACTACTTCTTCTTGGGCTGCTATATGTGTGGGCGATCTTGACTCACGTTTTCTAGACAGTGTTATACCTTATGGCCTAATGGTCCAGTGCCCAGTACACGGCTCTCTACGATCGGTGGACGAACGCCGGTGGGCGATTTCCAAAGATGCATTAGCTACCTCTGAGTATCCATCTTATTGGAAACACTGGTATCAAAAATCAGAACTATTATGTCAACCAGTATGGCAGTCTTGGCCATCAGTTTTTTCGCATATTCAAAAGAAGAAAAAAAAACAACAAAAAACGCTGTACTGCTGCCTTGTAGATTGCACCAAGTCCATAGGACTAGCCCAACGATCGATGTAAACCTGATTGTAGAAACATAAGCAAATGTATCTCTTTTCTTCCGCTCTCGAAGATTCAGCCCGCGATTTTCGCCGTGTAAGAGACAATCCGAAACAGTGGAAAAGTAATGCAAAACAAGGTGTTCACGAAATTTTTGTTTCTTTTTAGGGAGAGATACTTCACCTTAAACATTCATCATTATGCTCCTTAACCCTCTTACGTCTTTCTCGGCACCTAACTTAAACTAAAGCTGGCAGTTCCCCTAGACTGAACGCACTCGTCGGCCGTCGCGTTTGCTCTAACAACTTTGAAGTTCGTTTTAATAAGGGGAGCATCGGGGAGGGACCTCTAATCGCGCGAATACATGTTTTTCTTTCTTTCATGCCAGACTTGGCCCTTCATGATAGAGGTAAGGTCACCTTTTGAAGCGAATTCCTATGATCTGTTTTCACGTCTTTTCAACGAGAAAAGAAACCGCTGTACAACTGCGTTCGAAAACGGCAAGGTCAAAGATGCTGCACAACCCCCACTATGTTGGGGAATCTCTGCGTACCTTGGCGTCTGCAAAGGAAACCCATGGAGTCAGAATCACAGACGTCTGTCACATCTGAAGATCAAAGAGCAGTAGACATTCCGCATTCTTCTTATAATTTTTCGTGCATCCCACATGGTGCCTTATACCGCTTAAGGATCTTTGGAGAAGAAGTGACAGCACCGATATCCAAAGCTTTCACAGTATTTCGCACAAAGTTCATCTTCCGAAATGAAAAATCGCTGCTTGATTTGCTTCAACCGCCTCTACATAACACCTTCCAGCACATTCATAGATGACTTTCACTCACGTTCATCTGCTTTTGTACTCGTGTCGGATTGGAAGGTCTTGAATAGACTCGTGAGCTGCAAACTCCCAAGCACACATCTTCCACTGCCAGGTATTCAACTTGTTTTGTATGGGGTCAGATTCAAAAGGCGAGGTTGATCTGACTTAGCTGTCTTCATAAAATTCATGGCCAGTTTGTCTCAGCGTATCTCCACCTCTAATTTTATTGTGGAACAACGTTTTCAATTTGGAAAGAAGATTAATCTGTAAACCGCTCCGAGTACTAGGCTGGAACTCAAGCTGAATCGAACAGTGGATTCTTTAGGGCTTGCATGCCCTGTCCGTTTTGCGTGAGTGGGATCTTCATTTTGGCTACTACTAACCTGAAAGAGTAGCTCACAGTGCAATCCCAATTCTGCAATAGTCCGCTGAACGCACTCCGAATGATTCCAACCTGGTCTGACCTGGGCAAGCACATTCAGTACTGGGGTGTCAGTAAAACTGATGTAGTTCAAACTCAGAGCGCCTTCTTTGGCACTCATGTTGAGTGATTGTATACAGTCCTACATAGCCTTCCAGTTGCTTTGGCAATTGTTTGCAAGCATAAGAAGCCACCAAAGAATGGAATGGCTGCTGCACTTGACACACATCACAGATGGGAATTTTTATTTGATTTCCGTTGACAACGGAGTCTCACACCCACCCATACAAGTAATTGCAAGTGTCTGCAACAGAACCAACCCAGTTCTCCGTAGGTATTTTTTCATCTTCACGAACTTTTTGCATAGCAGTTTGAAATAGTTTTTCCCGCCTTCCCGTCGGTAAACCTCCACCATATCTAGAATGTCCGACTTCTACTTCGAAATCTTATTGCGAACAAAACTGCAATTGCAAGTTTTTTTTTTGCTGCACACATCAATTGTTTCATCAAACATGATAGAAAAAGGCGTCAATCTCACTGATCACACAGAACTTCATTGTTAGTGGCGGTCCTAATTGCGCTGTACTGATCACATTTGTCACATTTTGTGCTTGCCAGCCTAATTTCTTATCAACAACAGCCCTTGGTGTGGGCAACTTTTTCAGAAAAGGTACAAGAGTTTCTATAAATGATAAAGGGGCTTGTTTTCGGACTGAAAGCGAGCCACCTTGCCCTTTAGGCTTCTTCTTCGATATTGTACTGTTGTAAGACCTATCATCCTTGTATGAATTTTCTTGAAGCCATCTAATTTCCTTACACTTTCACTGTGCTTCGCAATCTTTGCATGTTTTAGGAGTTCGATTTCCCAACAACAAAGGACTGACTGCAGTGGCGAAAAGAAAGCCTTTTCATCAGACGACTTGTCCTTTGCAAGCCACCCTTTAAATTCAGGGACATTCAGCCAGCTTTTCTGAATTTGAGCTTTTTTCTCTGAGCCTTATGTCTTGGAAGGATCTTTTTCTTCTCCCTTTTCTTTTTTCCGCCTTTATTCCCACTGAGATTTTCAATGTCAGTTTCATCAGAAGATGATCGAGCTGTCCGCCATGATGGTCTTCCTGCAAGCAGACTTGATAAGTATAAAGGTAATAACTGTATTACAGCAAAGGATCTATAAAGTATGCTTTACTGACTTCAAAAAGCAAGAAATTCACGTCTCTTCACTGTTGAAAGCTGCTCATTCTTAAATCCGAATGTCAGTTTAACAGAGATATATCAAAAGATGACCCTGTGAAGCACATTGAACAATTGTGTAGATGATATTGAATTAATCTCGTAATGATAGGTTTGCTTGTTTTCCATACAGTTTTGACTGAATAATTGTAGCTTTCTTGATCTCAATAGTAAAAAAAAGAAAAGAAAAAAGAATTTGAATTATATAGCCTATACCTTTTTTTGATTATAGTAAACAAAACCTAATCTATGACACAGGCTACCCAACCTTGAAAAGCCTGTGTAAATCACTGTAGTCGGGGCGATAGTCAGAGTAGCGCTTAAAAGGAAATTGAAACACCCTTCGTGTGACCTTTTTAACTACCTTCCTTGTGAGGAGACCCTAGTTAGTAGGTATAATAGCCAGTCAGGAACTCTACTCTTTTGAGACTCGATTTTACGACGCAATAGAGCCAAACTTTTGCTTGCCTCTGATGATAAGTGAGAATATGCTACTAATACTTAGTAGTGAACGCCCCAACACGATGGGAGATAGAGGCCACAACCCACAAACTAGATGATAGAATACAGTCCCCGACGACAGAGCTAATTTCCACTCAGAGCGAAAAGATAAAGAACTCCCTGCCTAACCAAATTTTTTCTCCTAAGTGGTAAGTAGGTTAGTAGCTCGTTGTTGCAATTGGCTGTGGAAAAAATAATTTTCACTTTTGGGCATTTACTGACAAGAGACAGAATTCTCTCTATTAGAGGGAATGTAATGGTTTGCCCTGGGCTGAGGTGAAGGATCGCAAAAATTAGTTAGAGTTCTCTGACTTGGTTTAGCTATAGCTTACTGCTCAGAGAAACTCTTTCTTGCTCCTTTCCATACCCCGCCCGGGCGGGCCGGCGTGTTCCCGACACATGCAGCCATGAAGGGTACATGTAGGCTATCCTGCTTGGTTGCAGGATCCATGTTATTCTGGTCCTGAGTGGGCCATAGTGCTGCTCAGGATAGCTACGATGGTTTCACAGTGTGCTTCAGCAGATCAGTTCTGGAACAAATTCTGGGTAATTTCTCTGTTAGAATTAAACTTGACTTTCAAGAAGAGTGCCTGACTCACCAGTCTTTTACCGATCTACATACTAGACCCACATCCAACTGCATTCTTCTTTGCAGTAGGCTCTTTTGAGACTTTAAAACATTCTGAACCTGTGAAGCACATGGTTGTCACTAAACCAGGGTGGCCTAGCCCTCCTGTAGGCTACTATGTGGCAATAGACTTTCTAATCTTATACTGGCATTGGAAAAAAGTTCTCACCTTAACTTTCTCAGATCTTGAAATTAACTGAAATATCAGAGCAGATTGAGCACGCATGTGCACGATTTTCCAAAATTGTAACCTTGTCAACTGTCGCCACTAACGCTAATAACTTTCTGAAAATCCCTAACAGAATTGGCCTTCTAATTTTACTAGTTTGAAAATCCTTTTTTATTGGAGGTTGGAGACTCCATATCTAGAAAAATACCAAAATCGAAAAATATCCGTTTTTACTGAAAATCCGACAAATTCCGAAGTCCGACACGATATTATTATTTCATTTAATTACATTTAAAACGGATGAGCTTTTCATTTTTTACCTAAGAAAATAGCTGGCACTTCATTTTTCTTCATACCGAATAAACCATTAAGTGTTTTTTGCTACATTGTAATTGAAGTGTTCTCATGTGAACTGTTCATCATGTATTTTTCAATTTGATAAATTTACTCCTTTTAGATGCAGTTTATAGTTTGACTGATATTAGGTATTTATGAGTTTATAATTTGGACTGAATCCCAAAAAGAAAAAATGAATAATATCCAAAAGAGCAGCCAAAAGGAATAAAAAAGCAGCAGTTCAGCCTTAGCCTACATAACATATATTCTATAAAAAGGCCAAAAAAACTGTAAAATGCATTTTTTTAAATTGTTATTAAAAACTAGTTTTTAATACAAGAAGGCTTTTTAGGAATCCAAAAGAGCAAAAAAAAAAACAATCAATATCAAAGTCGCCCATTTCAACCGTTTTAAAGGTGACAAAACAGATCTAGGCAAAGGGCATTATGAAAAAATTAAGCTTCTAAGTTCAAAGTTATATTCAAAGTTTTTACCCAGATAACTGACGAATTTTGTGATACGGTATTTGAAGTTTTGTATGCAGTAATGCTTGATGAAAAAAAACTACTAATTTTGATAATTATTTATGTTAAGAATACATAGCTAATAGATACTTCAACTACTCGTATTATGCAAGGGTTCTGAAACGCCACAGCCATTTCGTTTCTACCAGATTTCTACTTCTCTTGGTGAATAACGAAGAAGACCATGTTTCCAGTCAGTGACTTTTGAATTTTTGCAACTCATGAATAGGCTCGAATCTGTTGTAAATTTAAGTTGTGATTTGAGAAAGACTGATGAAAACATTAATGTTTGCGGTCAACATTGATCGCGCCGGCGCCGCGCCGCATATATCTTACCGGCGGCGCGGTGTCGGCGCGCCGCTGGTCTTCTTTCATCGGTGCGGCGCTAGGGTCTAGTCTAATATATCAAATGTGCTGCTAGATTGTTTAAGCTAGGCAAAATTAGGGCTTAGGAGTAAGATGAGAGTAGGTAGGTGTGTAAACGGGAGAACGGTAAAGGTGCAGTTTTTCCCACTAAAACAACTTATTTTTTAGTGTATATTATTCAGTCAATTAAGCAGCAAAGTTGCACAGATACTGTCTAGGTGAAGCAGGATTCAAACAAATCACTTACTACTGTATATTCTGGTTCTATTGGTAGGGCCTCGTTACCCTACATTACATGGGAAGTAATCTGCACCTTTAACCGGGAAAACTTTAATTCAATGGTTTTTATGGAATTTATACTGCTAGATAACAGTGACTTGCTATGATTACCATACTAGCCTATACATGATAAATACAGATTAATAATTCTAAATTTTCTTAAATGTTTAGTCAGAGAGGAATATAAATGTAATGAAGTCTTGCCCAGTAAAAATATATGTTTTTGCAGGCACGTTTCATTGCATCAACATAACAAGATATACTTTTTCAAGATACCAAATATACTTTTTCTCATGTTAATAAAACCATCTCTAAATATAATCAATGGAAACCCTTTCAGGGAAAAGCCTAGAGCTGAAACAGTGGCCTAACTAGCTGATTCTGGCCTAGCTGGCCAGAGTCTTATAAAATGCTGATACACTTTCCTCATTCTGTAGGATAACACATCTTCCGGTGAACACGGTAATTTTTGCCATACAGCACAATAAATTAAAAAAAATTGTCACTAAGTAGTATATTATTTCTTGTATCTGTGTCTTAAATACCTTAAAGGGGAAATTGGCCCCTTTCCCCCTAATTACGCCATTGAGGTGAAAGAGGTCAGATATTTGGCTGGAGGTGCAATTTTCAAAATGGTAGGCTACTGGAAGGTGTTTCTAATTTTGTGAGAAATCCTAAAGTCAACCTTTGTTTTAAGACAAGCATGATGTCCTTTTCTGATGACGACTTGGGTGTTCCAAGACATCTCTCTGGGTACCCTACGGAAAAAAGGAAGCAAAGGAAGTATTAGGTGCAACTTCTGAAGAACGTCTCTAAAGGCTAAGGGAGTCTCTGTCATGACATTTATATACTATCTTAAAAGGAAGCACACAATTGATATGCACAAAGATAAAGTATATGCGGCTGGAACAGCAAATAACAAATCCAAACCAACTAAAAAAAAATATATCAAGTCAGGCTGTTTCCCTTGAGAAAGCTCCAGATAGTAAAGCAAGTGACACAGAGGGCAATGGATTAGTGAAATCTGGAATAAGAAGAGCAGAGATATGACGGTTTTTTATTTCCAATCGATCAAAACAAGCTGGTCTGCGGATGCTCTGCTGCAAAACCCTGTTTAAGGACAAATTGCCACTTTCTGTGTTTGATAAGTCAGATATGAAACAGCTTATTTAAAAAACAACAACAGCGGACTTGAAAGCACCATTTGGGGGGACCGTCCATCGTCATAAGGTTTTGCTGCCAGAAAAAAAGAAGTTCAGCTTAAAGATCTGCCACTCAGAATAGCTTGACTTTTAACTGCTGGTATGCAAAAGGATCTGGCTTTATATGTATCACTGCCTATTACCCCAGTAAGATGAAAAATGAGCAGAGGTTGCACCACTATTTTTCACATTACAAGAGGCATAAGCATTCTCATACAACTATTAACATCCGTTCAGCAATCCAAGTTGCAATCAGGAAGTTTTCAATGACAGATAAGATGTTCCGCCTTGTGACTTATTCTGGGAACAATGTCACCGAAGCCTGTAGGATATGAGCCCTTTCCTGAACTTCATGTTTTTAACATTGTCTTCATTCATCTGTTGCACGCGTTCTTGGATTTTGGTCCTCTCGAAGCTTAGCCAATGACGTCCCTGAAGAAGATTACTTGAATCCTTTGACGAAGTCGAAGATGTCGATCCAACTGGTGAAAATGACTCAGACGGTCTTTCTGTTCCTTGTTCTGAAAACTCCGAAAATGAAGATACGTTTGCTGAAGAATCTGAATAAACTGATGCAGTGTCTAAGGAAGAGGGCGGTGAAAGTAATGGAGAAGAAGAGTGGGAAGCTGGGTGTCTGTCAAAAAATGAGGGTGAAAACGTGCCTAAATAATCAAAAGCATGCCCACTCGTATTCTTAAAACAAAAGTTTGATGCAGTAACACTTTCTATAATGAAGCAAGTGTATGGGTTGGAGAAAGTATTTTCTGCCGCAAAGCGAAAGAAATTTTCGAAATAAGTTATCAAAAAGTGCAATTGTTCTTATATTTGCCTCCCTTTGAAAACCTATTTAAGAGAAGAGAATGCTTAAAGAAAGTATTGTGCAGCAAAGGGTCTAAGTTTCTTTGAAATTCAGAATTTGAGAAATTTCATTTTACATAATTAAGAATGAATTCGGTGGAGGGCCTAAAACATTATTTTCTAGCGCAAAGCGCCGTACAAACATACAAAGTACCCTTTAATCATAAATTTTCTTTTGATTGGTCTTTAACACAAATTGACTAGGAAATAATTAATCTTAAAAAGTTGTTTTAAGCTGCGAGGCAACGAAAATTTTTTACTTGGCGGTAAGAAGTGTCATTTTCCTGTGCATTCTTCTTCTTTCATGCATAGTTTCAGTTGGCTTCCAAACATCATGATGGGGGAAGGGGAAAGTATGGTCTGGAGAAAGAGACTGTCCCCCGCCAAAGCAACCATGGGCTCTGTTTAAACACTAATGACTTTGAGCTGACAGCGCAATTTGACGACGAAAATTATTTTATTTTCAAAACGTCTCAAATTATTAGTATGCATTTCCGGGAAATTCGAGGAGATTCTGTATAAACATAAAAAAACTTTTTTCCGCATTTTTGGAAAAAAGGAACGGGAAAATGGAAGAAAATATTCATAAAAAAGGATGGCAATGTTGTGTGCATAGACAACATTTTTCTTCAGAAAAAAAGAACAGTGCCCATGCTTAATTGTGATTTCTAAGTATTAGGTGATATCTTGCACAAAAGTTTGCAGCAAATCCTGCACAGCAAATTACACACGAAACATGGGATTTAAAATATAATTTGGATGATAATTTGGCCATAATAATGGGACGGACTGATAGAAAATGGCAACAATTTGATGAGTAAGTAAATCTTATAGCCACCATCAGGCGAGTAAGGAGGATCTTCACTGCGAGGGGGAGAAATAACTTCAAAGAAAGTGCCAAAAAACAGGCAAATTCCAAGGACACATAAAGAATAAGAAGATTGATAGTAAAGATGTCAATTTTTGGAAAGAGACGACCCGAAAACCGACCCCCAATTGACCGACATATGATGACATTCTTTACGTGAACAAATAAGGTAGTTTTTATAGCATAAAAAATGAATGCATAGCTACATTTAATTAAAAAAACAAGTTTTTCAAAAGATAATAAGGTGCAACGAAGAGAAATTATTTCGTATGAGGGGGACAACCCCCTCCTCCACCCCTCGATTTTTACGCTTAAGTTTGACTTTTTTGTCCCAATTCTTTAACAGCGATAGCTCAAATACAAGGGCTGTTGAATCGGATAAGAAGCTTTTTTAAAGCACTAAAAAAAACCTGCGAAACGAGCGAGGAGTTGAGGAGGGGAAAACATTATGTCCGTTTTCAGTTTCAATATTGCTCCTTACTTCTATGTAAAAAAAAAAACTTCCTTTTTTCAAATTTAATTTCTGATCTTTCTCAGATCATGCTGAAAATTACACCCCCCCCCCCGTGGAAAATTCCTCTCTCAGAAAATTCCCACCATACATATAACTGAGCAGCCAAAGAGAAAGTAAGACAAATAAAAAATCCGTACATGAATTTCAGAAAATCCCCCCCCCCTCCATGTAAAATTTCCACATCCGTGGAAACGATACGCGTACTTTCTTTAGTGGCGCTAGAGGCCACCCTATCAAAAGCTTTAGTGATGGTATGACATAATATTTATTAATAATACAAGCCTTTACGGACCATGGGCCACAAGGCAGTCAAGCATTGAATGTGGTGAATCCAGTGAATCCATTGAATCCAGTGGAATCCAGGTGGGCGGGCGCCTGTAAGGTCATTTGATTCCATCTACCGATAAAATGCATGATTGGAAACGCTTTCGTAAACTTTCCCAATGCAGGAGAGGACGCTAATAGGCTTATACGA